>CM054057.1:380593930-381023853 GCA_028641055.1 Alopecurus myosuroides | reverse complement strand
TAGGTGTGGGCCCCCTGGAGCGCCACCGCCTTTGCCCTTTCGCCTATTTAAGCCCCCCGGATGGAAAACCCTAGACACGTGATCAAAATCCCCGAAATAGTTCCGCAGCCGCCGTCACTGTCAACCCCAGATCAGGGGGGGTTTTGAATCTGTTTCCGGCACCCTGCCGGAGAGGAGATCATCACCGGAGGCTTCTACATCACCATGCCTGCCTCCGGAGTGATGCGTGAGTAGTTCAGCTCTGGACTACGGGTTCGTAGCTGTAGCTAGATGGTTGTCTTCTCCTCATATGCCTCCATGTTTAGATCTTGTGAGCTGCCTATCATGATCCAGATTGATCTTATGTAATTATGTGTGCTGTGTTTGCTGGGATTCGATGAATATTGACCTTATGCCAAGTTGATTATAGTCTTTATTTGCATATGTTATTTGTGATCTTGCATGCTCTCCGTTGCTAGTGGTTATTCTGGCCAAGTACTTGCTAGTGACTCCAAGAGGGAGTATTTATGCTCGATAGCGGGTTCATGCCTCCTTGTTGCCTTGCTCGAGTGACATAAACGTGAAGGGGGAGGATGTGCTGTTGCCATTAGGGAGAAAACTGCGGTGAGAGTGCCCGCATGCATAATCATTCCTTACATTACACACTTTGTTTAATGCAATTATCTGTTTCTTGCAACTTAATACCTAAGGGGGTTCGGATGTTAACCTAAGGGTGGATTATTAGTCATAGATGCAGATGGATGTCGGTCTATGCATCTTGTTGTAATGCCCGCACTAAATAGCATAGTAATCTTCATGTCATATTGTGCACTACGATGCAACCTCTATTTGTCAATTGCCCATCTGTAATTTTTTCACCCAACATGTTATCTTTTATGGAGAGACACAACTAGTGAAACTATGAACCCCGGTCCATTTTTCCACACTGTTAAACAAACCACAACAATTTCCTGCTTTCTTTACTTTCTGCAAGCATACACTATTTTCCACACTTACGTCTAATCTTTGTTTTCAGCAAGACTGGTGAGATTGACAACCTCACTGTACCGTTGGGGCTAAGTATTTTGGTTGAGTTGTGTGAAGGTTCCACATTGTTGTTGACACCGGTGAAGCGCCAACACCACGGTCAGTGGCATCAACCTTCCGAAGATCCTCTTTATCCTACTATATTGATAACCTTGGTTCCTAACTAAGGGGAAATACCTACCGCTGTTCTCTTCACACCCTCCTCTTAGGGTCTCCCAACAACCATGTGTATCGCGAGCATCAGGTGGCGCGCCCCCCTTGGCCACACCACCAGCTGGTGTGGGCCCCCTGGCCACCCACCGACGTTGCCCTCTCGCCTATTTAAGCTCCTCCTCGGGTTAACCCTAAATACCCGAGCCTCCATCCATGAAAAGTTTTGTAGCCGCCATCATCGTCAATCCTAGTTCGGGAGGGTTCTGAAGCTCTCCCCGGCACCCTGTCGGGAGGGGGAATCATCACCGGAGGGCTCTTCATCACCATTCCTGCCTCCGGAGTGATGCGTGAGTAGTTCATCCTTGGACTGCGGGTCCATAGCAATAGCTAGATGGTTGTCTTTTTTCTCTTTATTCCTCATGTTTAGATCTTGTGAGCTTCCTAACATGATTAAGATCATTTTATTATAATGCTACATGTTGTGTTTGCTGGGATCCGATGAATATTGAAGGCTATGTCCAGTGATTATCAATCTATCATGTTTATGTTATTTATGATCTTGCATGCTCTCCGTTACTAGTAGATGCTGATGACCCACAAGTATAGGGGATCACAACAGTCTTCGAGGGAAGTAAAACCCAAATATATTGATTTGACACAAGGGGAGCCAAAGAATATTTATTAGCCTTAACAACTGAGTTGTCAATTCAGCTGCACCTGAAAGTAGACTTGCTCGCAAAAATTTATCAGTGGTAACAGTTTTATAGCAGCAGTAGAAATAAAATAACAGCAGTAGTAAAATAGTAACAACAGTACCAATCGCGGAAAACAACACGATGGGAAGTACCGTAGGCATAGAGGGAATGGATGGATGTGCGTTGCATGGATAACATAGGTCATGTAATAATCTAACACGAGTATTGCAGATAATAATAATAAAGCATCAAACATGTAGGAAAACCATAGGCATGTGTTCCAATATAATCATATGTGCTCGCAATGAGAAACTTGCACAACATCTTTTGTCCTACCAGCCCGTGGCAGCGAGGCCTCTAGGGAAACTACTGGTAATTAAGGTGCTCCTTTTAATAAAGCACCGAAGCAAAGCATTAACACTTCGTGAACACACGTGATCCTCACATCACAACCATCCCCTCCGGTTGTCCCAATTTATGTCACTTTGGGGCCTCGGGTTCCGGACAATAACATATGTAAAACAACTTGCAGATATGACCAAGAAACATAATTATACTCATGAAACAATAACATGTTCAGATCTGAGATCATGGCACTCGGACCCTAGTGACAAGCATTAAGCATAACAAGTTACAAAAACGGTAGAAAACACTAATAATGGATACTAGGCACTATGCCCTAACAATCTGGCATTATTTCATGATCAATCCCTTCCATCCCTCTTAGCCTACATCAGTGTTTACTCACACATGGACGGGGGAATCATGGATGGTTGATGGAGAAGATGTGGCGGTCTCGATGGCTATGATCTCCTTCGAATCCCTGTGCCGGCAGGGCACCAGAACAGGAACTTATGATCCCCGAATCTAGGTTCGGGGTGGCGGCGGCCCTCTGTTGTGTTTCTGTGGAATAAGACGACCCCCCTCGGTTTTTAGGTTACGGGGCATATGTAGCCGAAAGGGGAGTGCAACGGGGTGAGGGAGTGGCCCACACCACCTGGCGGCGCGGCCAGGCGCCGGGGGTGGTGTGGTCCCCTCCTGGCTCCTCTTCTGGCCCCCTTCTGGCTCTCGGGGTCTTCCGGTGTTTTAGGACCAATGGGATCTTTTCTGGGCATTTTCCCGAAAGTTGATTTTTTCTGCACAAAAACGAGACACCAAGGTAATTCTGCTGAAAACAGCGTTAGTCCGTGTTAGTGGTATCCAAAACTCACAAGTTTAGAAGAAAACAATAAGAAAAGTGTTCAGAAAAGGAGATACGTTTTGAATGTATCAACTCCCCCCAATCTTAGCTTATTGCTTGTCCTCAAGCAATTCAGTGACAACTGAGTGCGATAAAATACTTTTACGAACACATTCGTTTTATATGATGTAAATATACTTACTATATGATCAAGTACTAAGGAAATTCATAATAAGATGTATGGAAAATAAAAGTCACCCAACAGTTATGCAAACCATGAAGAGATGCCAACAAACTAATAATAGACAACATGAAGTATATCAATCTGCAAGATTACAATACTCATAATAGGATATGATAAAGTGTACTCGCTTGCCCTTAATAGTGGAGCAAAACATAAATGCCAGGGCACCTCTGAAGTTCAAATGAAGACTAGAAATAAAGATATCAAAGATACAAGCATCAAAGTTATACCACTATCAACCGTGTTTTTGGACAAGCACATTACACTAAGAATAACAGTCATGCTCTCGAGAAGGTGTATAAAGAGAGAAGGTGAAGACTCAACATAAAAATAGAAGAAAGGCCCTTCACAGAGGGAAGCAGGGATTAACTCATGTGGTAGAGCTTTTAATTTTATTAAACAGAGGTATTGAAAACATTTTTAAGGGAGGTGTATGCTTATGTCAACGAATGGTAAACAGACAATGCAATACGTCACAAGCAAACTAGACTTCACAAGAGCTGCTCCCATAGAAGTACGCATCTGGGTAGAAGGTCATCCCTCCTTCTCTTTTGTTTACACAATTATGCTTTGACCGATAAATCAGGGGCAAAAAGAGTGAATAGAATTTGTTGTATTAATTTGGGGCTAGGCACCCCGCTGCCGGCTCTTATATCATTTGGATAAGCGGATAAAGCCACTAGTTCAGGGCGTGAAATCCAATCAACAAGTGAGGTATAGATTCTCTATGTACGTCCTCATGAGCTAAAACAGGGGCACAAAACAAGAATAATTTTTCGAAGGTTTTAAAGGTAGCACACGAGAAATTTACTTGGAGTGGCGGTTAAATACCACATATATAGGTAGGTATGGTGGACACATTTGGCAAACTTTGGTTTTTTGGGGTTTGGATGCACGAGTACAGCTCATACTCGGTACAGGTGAAGGCTAGCAATAGACGGGGAGCGATAATCAAGAGAGCAACAACTGTCATAATCATGCTTGTGACAAAACAAAATTAAGAGGGGCGTAAAAAATGATACAAATACTTTGAGGAAAAATATATCATCGAGGCTTTATTGACTTTTTGTTTTCAGTCATAGCATGCGTGAGCATGTGCCAAGTCGATTCAAGCAAAACAATCAGAGGGAGATACCACAATGTCATACCCTTCTATCAATAAAAAAATGCAAGCAAACATTCATACGACATGCTATCTTATATTAATAAGTTGGAGCTAACACGTGAGACCACAAACTAATAAGCATCAATTAAATAACATATACCTTACGTGGACGGACTAAGCATGTTCACACGATTAGTATATGTACAAAAATAAAACAAATAGAGTTCATACCAGCCTCTCACCACAACTCGGAATGTCGCAAATCGTCAAAACTGCTCTTCACTTGTGGATTGAATAATATAGAATGATAATCAAGCTCCAATGGAGACACGAGAGTCTGGCGAACTCTGCAACAAAATTTACAAAACCAAAGAAGAACAACAAATATTTTTAGATTTTTGAATTAAAACAAGAATAGAAAGAAACAAGCAAACAAAAGCAAAATATTTTTGGATTTTTGAATACTAAACCGAAACAAGAAAAGAAAGAAAACCAACTAAAGAAACTAAAGAACAAACCAAGAGAAACACCAGAAATATTTTTGGTATTTTTGTGTTTTGGGAAACAAGAACAAAAGAAGAAAACAAAGAGAAACGAAAGAAGCGAAAGAAAACGAAAACAAACGAAAGAAACAAAAATATGGATATACAAAGAACCGACCAAACATGATATATAAATGAGTGTGATGTCGGTATACCTCCCCCCAAGATTAGGCTTTTGGCCTAAGTGGAGACCAATCACGACGCGGGAAATATCCCTCGCATGGTCGTACTCAGGCGCCCAAGAGGAAGATGAAGCAGTGGGCACATAGTCATAACCGGAGTGCTGGTACGGGATCCTCGTGGTGTCGAAGGGATGGTCAAATTCACTATATACCCCCTCTCCGGCATCCTCCCCTTGCTGGGGGTGGTGCTCAATGTATGTGTCCAGCTCACTCTAAAAAATCATCCATCCTTGCCTGTCATTAAGATTAAACAAAAGAGGTTTAGGGAAAAGCACTTTCCTAACAGTATTATTCACTCTCCACCTAGATTGTTTGGACGAAGTTATTTCAAAAGATAAATTGTGCAAGTGGGCATGGGTAGAAAGAAACTTATGTTGAACCATGGAAACAAGGTCCAGCCTCTCTAATGGAAATTGCAGTTCTAGAGGGTGTGGCTCCAAACATACAAAGCTAGCAAGCGCGAGGCAATAAGACCTCCACAAATTCCGCCCTTCTCACAGTTAAGAGAGAGATGGTAAGCAATTAAAGCACCAAAGTTATAAGACCTATCACGTCTTAAGGGAGCTGAAATAAACGTTAAATCATAAACAGATAGCTTGTTGGCATTTTTTCTGGCTGACACACGTTTAGAATGAGATAAGCAAATTATCGAATGCTAGGGAGTTGAATTTCTTGTATTTTACCACTCTTCCGTATGAAGCTTCTGCCTTGGCAAATCTCCTCATATAATTGCAACAGTAGTTTAGGCTGCCCCCTTATCTTCTCACATGAACCCCACTCTGGTACCTTGATAGCTGCACAAAAATCACTGAAAGGCAAGTCTACAGCTTTATTGTAAATTTTATAGTGGACCATAGGGATAGTTGAGGACCATCTAAAGTGAAAATCCTGCATCACAGACATAGTTAGTTTCACATCTTGGATAGGTTCATCCTCGATGAAACGGTCCAAGCCTGCATTATGCACAAGGGTATTGAAGTCCTGCAGAATTCCAATAATCCGCATGAATTCCTGACACACATAAATCGATGGGAACACTCTTTCTTCATGGTGCATGAGCATGACCTCATGCAACTCCAACTCATGTTGGTTTAGTTGATGTACATTGTGCTCCATCTCTCAATTTTTTCAGCAATCATCACAAAAATTAATTTCAAGCAACTATAAGGTAGAAACTACCACATGGACTTATTGGAGAGCTAAAAATGCATCAAAATTATATTATTTCTACTCAAATAAAGCATGCAAACTCACATAAGATGTCACCTACATTACCAAATAATCAAGAAATACTCCACTAAACAAAATTCTACTTGGATAATCGGAGGAGTCACATACCGGAGAGAAAATGCACCAAATTTCAGCAAAAATGATGGGCTGAGCAAAGAGATCAAAAAATCTCAAGGAAGAACAACAAGAACTCAGGTTCCTGGAAATGTGTTGAGTTTGGGAGGTTAGAGAGAGAACTTTGGCAGGGGAGAGAGTTAGTGGGGGGCAGGGGCCCCACTCCATGTGCTGGTGCCACCAGGGGCTGGCCGCGCCACCCCATGGTGTGCCTGACTGGTGGGTCCCCCTGGAGCCTCCCAGGTGGCTCTCTGCTTCATTTTTGACGTAAAAATTTATTATAATTTTTCTAGATTTTTTCGAGAAACTTTATTTTTGAGGTATCTCCAGAATTTTAATAATTAATAAAAACCAGAAAAACAAAAGTGAAAAGGTGGAAAACAAACCAAAACCAGAACTACAGAGGTTCTATGACACTCCAATGGAAAAATATCCAAATAAAACAAATGTGGTAGTGGTGAAAACAAAAGTATGCGTGGTGAAAACATGCATAACCACAGTAATCATGGTGAAAACATGATGATAACAGGAATATGGATGATGGAAAACATGACTGTACTCAAGTAGCAATGTGACAACAGAAGTAAACATGGTGAAAACATAACGGGGAAGGTGAAAACATAGTGAAAACATTGTCCTCTTCATTCAAAATCATTTTGTTAACAAGGGTGATCAAGTCTTGTTACCAGAACAATTTTCATATGAAGCAAAACTTTGCTAATCACTAAATAATTATGTTACCTCAACCTTGATAGACATAGTCCCAATCATAATAATTTCATATTCTTTTGGTGGTATTGGAATGGGACAATAAAATTCTCCAATCTTGATGGTCTCAGTATTTTCAATTGAATTTAAACCATATCTTCTATCAATATTCTTGGGAAAATAAACAGTATGCTCTTTATCATTAACATTAAAAGTTATTTTTCCTTGATTGCAGTCAATAATAGCCCCTGCAGTGTTAAGAAAAGGTCTCCCAAGAATAATAGACATATTATCATCTTCAGCCATTTCCAACACAACAAAGTCAGTTAATATCAAACAATTAGTAGCAACTTGAACAGGAACATTCTCACATATACCAATAGGAATAGCAGTAGATTTATCAGCCATTTGCAAAGATATATCAGTGTGTATCAATTTTTCAAGAGAGAGTCTCATATAAAGAGAGAAAGGCATAACACTATCTCCAGCTCCCAAGTCACATAAAGCAGTTCTAACATAATTATTTTTAATAGAACAAGGGATAGTAGAAATACCAGGATCTCCAAGCTTCTTTAGAACCTTGCCATTGAAAGAGTAATTAGAAAGAATAGTGGAAATTTCCTAATTAGGAAATTTTCTTTTGTTGGAGACAATATCTTTCATATATTTAGAATAAGGAGGCATTTTAATAGCATCGGTCAAAGGGATTTGCAAAAACAGAGGTTTCATCCACTCACAAAACTTCTTATAATGTTCTTCTTCCTTTGATCTGTGTTTTTTATTAGGAAAATGCATTGCTTTTTGTACACAAGGCTCTCTTTCATTACCATGTTTATCAACAATGAAATCCTCCTTAGTATACTTTGCAGTTTTAGTTCGCTTTTCAGGTTCAACTACAATTTCGTCTTTATCAGAAGCATCACTTTTATCATTACCATTTTCAGTTTCAACATCAGAAATAGATATACTATTAGGATCTTTAGCAGGTTCAGGAGATTCTACAACATTTTTATGTCTCTTCTTCTTTTTCTTAGAAGGAGAACTATTTTTTAAGTTACTGAGAATCTTGTTCAATTATTTTAGGATGTCCTTTAGGATACAAGGGGTCTTGAGTAGAAACACCACTTCTAGTAATTATTTCACAAACATGTTTATCCCTAGAAGAATTAGCTAGCATGTCTTTTTGCACTTAGTAAGTTGATCAATTTGAGTTTGAACCATTTGAAAATGTTTAACAAGCATTTTAACATCATTAGATGTTCTTTCAATAATACCATGCAAATTATGAATAGCTCTAGAGTTTTTCATATGGTGATTTTGCACTCTCATATTAAAGTTGTCTTGCTTAACAATATAATTATCAAATTCATCTAAGCATTGATAAGGTGGTTTAGAATAGAGAATATCTCTATTATCAAAGTATTGGAGAGAGTACCTCAACAGTTGATGGATGAGGAATAGGCTTACATAATTCTTCTATAGGAGGTAAATTCTTCACATCTTCAGATTTAATACCCCTCTCTTTAAGAAATTTCTTGGCTTCCTTCATCACTTCATCATTTAATTCAATCATCCCTCTCTTCTTGGGTGTTGGTATTGGTGTTGGCTCTTGTGTAGGCGTAGACTCAGGTATATTCCAATCATCATTATTTTTGGCTATTTTAGCCATTAATTCCTCAGCTTTTTCTGGAGTTCTTTTCCCGAAAACACAACCAACACAACTATCCAGGTATGTCCTAGATTCAATAGTTAGTCCATTATAAAATATATCTAGGAGCTCATTTTTAGGTAATGGATATCCAGGGCTAGCTCTTATCAAAGAACAAAACCTTGTCCAATATTTAGGCAATTTTTCCCTTCAATTTGCTCAAAGTTAAAGATGTCCTGCACAACAGCTTGTTGGGCACTAGCAGGAAAATATTTTTGAAAGAAAGCATTAACCAAATCCATAAGATCAGTAATACACCCAGGTGACATATTGTTAAACCAAATTTTAGCTTCATCTTTCAATGAGAAAGGGAAGATCTTGGTAACAAAATAAGTACGCAGCTTAGTATCAACAGAAAATAAACTACTCAAAGATGAAAGCTCATTCATGTATTCCATAGCACTTTTACTTCAAGTTCCACAAAAAGGTTACTTCTCAACAATAGATATATAAGATAAATCTAAAGAGAAATCATAATCCTTGTCTATAATGTGTATGGGAGATGTGGCAAACTTAGTATCAAGAGAAGATTTATATTTCACAGCAAGTCTTGCAAGAAGACTCTTAAGAGCACTTGCACCAGTAGTAGCACGTGGTTCTTCAATAAAATCATCATTAAGTTCAATATAGGTTTCATCAAGATCATCAATAAGCTCAATAGAACTTTCAGCATTTTTAATTTGTTTGGATTTAGCAATAGTAGGATCTAGGAAAGGACCTAGAGAACCAGTATCATCAATCACAGTAGAAGCATCATCAAAAGTATTAGAAACATTCTCAGCCTCAGCAGAAGTAACAGTACGTGTAGCATGTGGTGGAGTAAGAAGCTTACTCATAACAGACGGTGAATCAAGAGCAGCAGAGGTGTTCAAAGTTGTACCTCTTCTTGTAATGGATGGTAATATAGAAAATTTTCCATCACGAGTCTTGCCTATGATGAATGTCTTGCAGCAACCAATATCACGATCAAGCGAGCAACTAAATAAAGCTATGCTCCCCGACAACGACGCCAGAAAATAGTCTTGATGACCCACAAGTATAGGGGATTGCAACAGTCTTCGAGGGAAGTAAAACCCAAATTTATTGATTCGAGACAAGGGGGGCCAAAGAATATTTATTAGCCTTAACAACTGAGTTGTTAATTCAGTTGCATCTGAAAGTAGACTTGCTCGCAACAATTTATCAGTGGTAACAGTTTTATAGCAGCAGTAGAAATGAAATAACAGCAGTAGCAATCAATGAAAACAGCAGGATGGGAAGTACCGTAGGCATAGAGGGAATGGATGGATGGGCGTTGCATGGATAACATAGGTCACGTAATAATCTAACACGGGCATTGCAAATAATAATAATAAAGCATCAAACATGTAGGCAAACCATAGGCATGTGTTCCAATATAGTCATACGTGCTCGCAATGAGAAACTTGCAAAACATCTTTTGTCCTACCAGCCCGTGGCAGCGGGGCCTCTACGGAAACTACTGGTAATTAAGGTGCTCCTTTTAATAAAGCGCCGGAGCAAAGAATTAACACTCCGTGAACACACGTGATCCTCACATCACAACCATCCCCTCCGGTTGTCCCAATTTCTGTCACTTTGGGGCCTCGGGTTCCGGACAATGACATGTGTATAACAACTTGCATATATGATCAATAAACATAATTATAATCATGAAACAATAACATGTTCAGATCTGAGATCATGGCACTCGGGCCCTAGTGGCAAGCATTAAGCATAACAAGTTGCAACAACAGTAGAAAACACTAACAATGGATACTAGGCACTATGCCCTAACAATCTAGCATTATTACATGATCGATCTCATCCAATCCCTTCCATCCCTCTCAGCCTACAATGATGTTTACTCACACATGGACGAGGGAATAATGGATGGTTGATGGAGAAGAGGTGGCGGTGTCGATGGCGATGATCTCCTTCGAATCCCCATCCTGGCAGGGCGCCAGAACAGGAACTTCTGATCCCCGAATCTAGGTTCGGGGTGGCGGCGGCGCTCTGTTGTGTTTTTGTGGAATATGACGAACCCCCTCGATTTTTAGGCTACGGGGCATATGTAGTCGAAAGGGGAGTCCGAGGGGGTGAGGGAGTGGCCCACACCACCTGGCGGCGCGGCCAAGGGGGGCGCCGGGGGTGGTGTGGCCCCCTCCTGGCTCCTCTCCTGGCCCCATCTGGCTCCCGGGGTCTTCCGGTGTTTTAGGACCAATGGGATCTTTTCTGGGCATTTTCCCGAAAGTTGATTCTTTTGTACAAAAATGAGACACCAAGGTAATTCTGCTGAAAACAGCATTAGTCCGTGTTATTGGTATCCAAAACTCACAAGTTTAGAAGAAAACAATAAGAAAAGTGTTCGAAAAAGGAGATACGTTTTGGACATATCAGATGCTCTGGCCAAGTTGATACTTTTAACTCCAAGAGGGAGTATTTATGCTCGATAGGGGGTTCATGCCTCCCTTTCACTCATGCTCGAGTGACAGAAATGTAACGGGTGGGGGATGTGCTGTTGCCATTAGGGAGAAAACAACAATGTTTTCATTGTTTACATTACACACTTTACTTAAGGCAATAATCTGTTGCTTGCAACTTAATACCTGAAGTTTGATTGGATGACGCTTTGAGGGTGGATTATTAGTCATAGATGCAGTGGGATAACGGACTATGAATTATGTTGTAATGATCGCATGAATCACATAGTAATCATCATGCCATGCATATGAACTACGGTGCAACCTTTATATCTGTCAATTGCCCAGCTGTAATTTGTTTACCCGACATGTTATCTATCTGTTTTGGAGAGACACCGCTAGTGAACTGTGGATCCCGATCCATTCTTTTACACTGATAATACAACCACTGTTTTCTTACAGCAATTACTTTTTTTTCCTCATTCACTGCCATCACTGTTCTCTTTTCATTACTGCAAACAAGTACTATTTCCACACTATAGATCTAATCCTTTGTGTTATTAAAACCGGTGAGATTGACAACCTCACTGTTTCGTTGGGGCAAAGTACTTTGATTGTGTTGTGTAGATTCCACGTTGCTGCTGAGCCTGGTAGTGCGCCCTTCCAACATTTGTTGTCTTCAACCTTCAGAAGGGATATCTTTATCCTACTGGTCAATTAAACCTCGGTTTCTTTCTGAGGGAAAACTTGCTGCTGTCCTCATCATACCTTCCTCTTGGGGTTTTCCAACGAGTGCACTCCTGCACCATCAATCATCTAGTTAGTTATCTATATATGTTGAGGTTATCTCCTATCGTGTTCAGGTATTATCTTCATATTATCTCTCGTCGCAAGGTAGGCGTGGCCAAGGGGGGGGGTGCCAGGGGTGGTGTGGCCCCCTCCTGGCTCCTCTCCTGGCCCCTTCTGGCTCCCGGGGTCTTCCGGTGTTTTAGGACCAATGGGATCTTTTCTAGGCATTTTCCCGAAAGTTGATTTTTTTGCACAAAAATGAGACACCAAGGTAATTCTGCTGAAAACAGCGTTAGTCCGTGTTAGTGTTATCCAAAACTCACAAGTTTAGAAGAAAACAATAAGAAAAGTGTTCGGAAAAGGAGATACGTTTTGGACGTATCAGATGCTCTGGCCAAGTTGATACTTTTAACTCCAAGAGGGAGTATTTATGCTCGATAGTGGGTTCATGCCTGTCGCACCCGGACTTCTAAAGGATACTCGCTGTTCCATTGAACAGTAGTAGATCGGATTACGTGGCTTACCGGCACCCGCGTCCTCTTACGAGTAGGCCAACACACGTATGTGTGACAACCAACCCCTATCTGTTCAGCGTCGACGTAAACCATCCCATAGAAATCAGGACACTACCATTGACGTACTTCATACCATACACACATGGTACGTCAACGGCTTGTAACAGAATGATAGCACAACATATCTCTAAGACACAACATATTGAAATAAGTTGCAAATAGCTCTCACTAGAGCAGAGATAGCAAATACAATCATCTAGAGGACACATGTCCCAACATAACATCATTACATCTCAGCGGAAGCATTCAAAGGGTCTGAGTACAGACAAATCCAAATAGGCTTAAGAAGCCGGAAACTGAAATAAAGACGGAGCCCATCCACGTAGTCTCGGATCCTGCCTGGGTCCGCTACCTACTCGTCAGCAGCCTCGTCAAACTCCACGTAGTAGCCGTCACTGGGATCCTCGTAAGTGTAGTCTGCGGAAACCACAGCCCCAAAGGGGTCAGTACATAGACGTACTGGCAAGCAAGACTCACAGTTCACCAAAGTGTAGCCCGTCAACACCAAGCACAGATGACTTGGGTTCAACGGAAGAAAGGGGATATAAAAGATGCTGCAACTGGCTGCGCTAACCATCTACAGAGATTCTATCACTTCCGGCTAACAGAAAGAAGATAAGATCGAGTATTGTAACCAACTTAAAGATAACTTCAAACAAACCCAGCCTGGATCTCGCCCCTTATCCAAAGAAGCAATCCGAGGATAACTCACACAGTTGGAATAAGGATGAATCAAGTTATTGTGTCACTAAGCCTATTACTAGTCAAGTTGTTAATCATTGGGTGTGAGATTGTGAATCATTAGGTTTAAGTTGTCCTGAGTACTTGTTAGCCAGTACTTTCACCAAGTTAACCATAACCGCGGAAAACACGGCTTGTCGAGAAGATTATCCCTGCAGGGTTGCACCAATTTGGCCGTACACGTATGAATAACCCGCCAGATGGGATGCCTCCCACCAAGCGGGGCACTCAACACAACTCAACTCTTCTTCGCATCAAGCCCAAAGCACCTTGGGCGCACGGCTAATCAAGCCCCGAAGAAAAGGGACCCTCATAGCACTCTAAGACCGTGTCCCCCTATATGTCGACTACAAAAGTTCCAGCCTGCGCTGGGCTCACAAAAACATGCATGCGGCAAATGGAAAACACGAACTAAATGAGATGATTTGGACGAGATGCGAATCGAATCAAATTGAGGGGGGCGCCCATACTCGCTTCCCACATGCGGGTAGTGCGCTCATCATGGATCAGTAGACAAGACCCTTTTCCTATTAGGGTCGACACTAGCAGGCCTCAAAACCACAAAGGGCCTCCTGCCGGTGCCTTATCATCAAATTATTATTTAATAATAACATTAGCATGATTGATTGATTAAACATCGAGCCCCAGAACATAGTAAAAAATATAGTAACTGAAAGTAACGGGTAACAGACTCGAGCAAAACAACCTAAGCATGCTAGTAAGACACTGGCTCAAACAAAGGGGTTGTAGGAGTGGTGGTGAGGCAAAACCAGGGTTAAGGGATTCATGTGATAGGTTCGTAACAGAAACAACTACACATAGGGGTAGCAAAATAGACAACGGAAAGTATCGGTAACCAATGTTGAAAGGAACACAGTGGTTCATGTGAGTGATAACTTGCCTGCAAACTCAGCAGCCGGGTACTGAGCTAGATCCTCAGAAGGGGTGCTGTAAAGATCGTCTGTCTCAACATCGTCGTCTATCCGAGAAGAAGCAAACAAACAAGGCAGAAATATAAACAATCAATATCATGGCATAGTGCACAATCATGGGATGATGCATGTCAATTTAATAGATGCATCAAAATAAACTAGTTAACATGGTAACACAATTTAAATGGGCCCCTATGCAATGGGATTGCATATGGAAAAGGTCCATGAATTAAGTTGAAACAAATGATCTATAATTGATTAACATGTGAAAGTTTGCTTATCATGATGCATGCATGATGATAACAACAAAATAACAACAATAGATGCAAGTGGTAAAAGAATTTAACAAGTTTGGAAATCATTTATTAAATTTGGAAATTTTGGGTTACTTAAACATGTCACACAAGCATTTGTTGTTTTCATCAATTTAAAATGCTCAAAACAAATAACAAAATTTATATTTGATAAGAACACACAATTTTGGGTGGATTACATGTTTCAAATATTGAAAAAGGATTTAGGATGAATTTATTATGACTTAAACAATATTAAACAAGTTTTAATTGAATTCAAAACAAGTTTGAATCTTTATTTGTTCAAAACATAAATTCAAATTCATATTTGAAAAGTTTATACTTTACTAGGTTGAAAACATATTTTGCATGTTCAAAAATAATTTAATTTGAGCAAGTTATGATTTTAGCAAAATTTAAATGAATTAAACAAGGATTAAATTATTTAGGCAATTTAAATTATTCAAAACATGAAACAAAATTTATATTTGAAAAGGTTATTTGAAATAGCATGGAAAACATATGTTATTTGCATTTATTGGATTAAGAATGAATTAGTTATGGATTTTAGCAAATTGCAATTGAATTATTTGAATTCAAATTTGAATTGCATTTTGAAAATTCAAAACAGGAAACAAATGGTACCATTAGATAGAGAATTAAATTTAGACCAGCACACATATTTTATTTTCATTATTTGGAGTTATAAAACTAAAATTATTGTCAAATTACTTTCAGGGACCAATCTGTTAAAATAAAGGATTAGTTTTTGAAAACAGAAAAGTTAGATAAACATTTATATGCACTGGGGGGGTCTACCCTGCCACTGCCAGTGGGCCACAGGGTCTCGCTGTGCTCACGTGGCTTCAGAGTGGCTGACAGGGGGCCCTCCCTGTCAGCACTGGGTCGAAAAAAAATGGGATATTTCCCGTGCGGGAGCCAGGGCTCGATCCCTGGACTCGGGGGGTGCGCGCAGCGTGGCGTTGCCACTGCGGTGAGTTTCAGTGTTTGACAGATACCGCGCTGCAGTGAGGTTAAGGTGTTGGCCGTTTTCTGAAATTTTATCTGACGAAGGAAACCTTCTGCAACCTGACGGCGAAAACGACGGCGGCCGGCGATGTGCGATGTGCTCGTGCTCGATGCAGTGCGGGGTTTGGTGAGGTGTGCGCTTGCGTGCGCGTGCTTGCGAGCAAGAGACAGAGAGGAGGAGGAGATGGACACGGTGGCTCACCACCGTTGCAGATGTTGCAGAGGTTCGAGGGGGTTCGCGGCCGGCGGCGATGTCGCAGATGGCAGCGGTGATCCACGACGTCCATGGGCCCGCTGCGGTGTCCACCAGCGCGAGGAGGTGACGGTGGTTTGTTTCCCGCGATCAACGAGGAAGGAGGAGCTCGGTAGCGGCGGCTGCCATCGAAGGTTCAGTAGAGGAGCGCCGGTGAGGGTGGTGGCAGAGGGTGGTGATGGCGGCGAGAGAGAGAAATGGCGGCGGCCTCGAGGGGGAGAGGGGGTCTAGGGTAGCTAGGGCTGCGCGCGTGCCCTAGGGGGTCTTTATAGGGTCCAGGGCATCGGATCGGCCGTCGACGGGGCTCTGCTGCCGCCGTGGCAGCTCTGGATGAGCGCCGTACGCGAGGACGACGAAGGGAAAATAGAACGAATCGGTACGCGGGGAGTTAGCGGGCTGGGCTGCGCGCGCGAGGAGAAGAGAGAAGAAATGGGCTGGGCTGGGTGCTAGCTGCCGCGCGCGCTGGCTTTTCTCCTTTTTTTTTTTGCTCTGCAGTTTTTTTTTGTAGCAATAGAAAATGGAAGCAATTGATAGGTTTTTGAATTGATAAAATTTTGGAAAAAATTCATGTGAGTTTGTTAGTTCAATATCTACCCTTTGACAACTTAGGTTTCTGGAAAATTCAAATTTATTTGCTGTTTTGTAAAATTGGTTTGAATTTAAATAATTTGCAAATTAATTGATTAATATAGAAAACAACAAACTTAATAGGGTGAACCCTATTACTAATTGGATTAAAAATATTAGAATAGTTTGGTAGTTTTAATGACTTGGAATTTGGTGCTGTTTGAAAGTTTCTGATTTGAATTTGAATTACCCTTAGGAATTAATGGTTTGATTAAACCCTCATTTTTAATAGTTTACCACTATGAAACAAATGGAAACAAAATGAGATTTGGTTTGAACTTTTTATTTGAAAAAATATTGTAACATGACAAGTATGAAACACATCATTTGGATTTGTTTGAAATTCAATTATGAAACAGAATAAAAACAGATGCAAACAAAATAGTAAGCAAATGCAAACAAGGAAACAAATATGATGACATGATGCAATACTTTAATTAAACATGAAATCAAACAATCTAAGGGATATTTTCATACTTGGGATGTTAGAAAACGCCCCCCTTGAAGGAATCGCGCCCCGAGATTCCTTACTGAGAAGTGAAAAGGTCCGGATACTTCTTGCGAAGATCCTCTTCGGTCTCCCACGTTGCCTCTTTATCGGAATGATGCGACCACTGCACTTTCAAGAACTTGGTGCTCTTATTTCGAGTCTTACGCTCGGTCTCATCGAGAATACGAACAGGGTGCTCCTCATAAGATAGACCATCTTGCAGTTCAATGGAATCATGATCAACTGCACGATCTGGATCTTTGAAACACTTCTTGAGTTGTGACACGTGGAACACATCGTGCACCTTGGATAGTTTTTCTGGAAGTTCAAGACGATAAGCATTTTCTGCACGCCTTGAGAGAATGTTGAAAGGACCAATGTATCTTGGTGCCAGCTTTCCTTTCACACCAAAACGATGAGTGCCCCTGAGGGGAGTTACACGGAGATATGCCTGGTCACCAGGTGCATAGATCATATCCCTGTGCTTGCTGTCATAGTAACTCTTCTGACGAGACTGAGCAATCTTGAGATTGTCACGAATGATACGAACTTTCTCCTCGGCTTCCTTAACAATGTCAGGGCCTAAGAGTGAACGTTCACCAGCTCCAGACCAATTGATTGGACTCCTGCATCTGCGGCCATACAGTGCCTCAAATGGTGCCATGCCTAGGCTTGCCTGGAAGCTGTTGTTGTAGGATAATTCAGCATATGGAAGGCAATCCTCCCATTTCATGCCAAAGGAGAGACCACATGCTCTGAGCATATCCTCGAGAATCTGATTGACTCTTTCGACTTTCCCCTGAGACTGAGGGTGATAAGCTGTGCTGAACAGAAGTTTGGTGCCCAATGCTTCTTGAAAACTCTTCCAGAAATGAGAAGTGAAGATACTTCCACGGTCTGAGCTTATTTCCAATGGAACACCATGAAGAGGAACGATCCTTGCTGTGTAGAGCTCTGCTAACTGGCTAGCTGAGATAGTTTCCTTGACAGCAAAGAAGTGAGCTACTTTAGTGAGACGATCAATAACAACGAAGATTGCATCGTTGCCCTTCTTGGACTTTGGAAAACCAGTAACGAAGTCCATTTCAATCATGTCCCACTTCCACTCAGGAATTTTCAGAGGTTGGAGAAGACCGGCTGTTTTCTGATGAACTGCCTTAACACGTTGACAAACGTCGCATTCAGAAACGTATTGAGCAATTTCACGTTTCATGCCAGGCCACCAATACAGAGTCTTAAGATCCTGGTACATCTTTGTACTTCCAGGGTGGATGGAGAGAGGAGTTTCATGAGCCTCCTTGAGAATGACATCTTTGAGACTTTGAATCTGAGGA
This sequence comes from Alopecurus myosuroides, assembly GCA_028641055.1. Lineage (NCBI taxonomy): Eukaryota > Viridiplantae > Streptophyta > Magnoliopsida > Poales > Poaceae > Alopecurus > Alopecurus myosuroides. Next base: position 381,005,483 of record CM054057.1, on the reverse strand, counting down.
ACTGCAATGCGTCCTTCGAAGAACACAGTTCCCTTGTCATCAATTGAGAAGGACTTGAATTTATCATTGCCTTCTTTGATGTGCTCTACAATCTTCTTGATTTCAGTATCACGAAGTTGTTCAGAACGAATCTTGTCCTCGAGAGTTGGACTGGCTGTCAAGCTAGCAATATAACCTTGAGGGACAAGACCAAGGTTCAGCTTCTAGAATTCTTCATGAAGTGGAGGTTGGCTTTCCATGATCATGAGATTATTGCAATATGACTTGCGACTGAGAGCATCGGCCATAACATTAGCCTTGCCTGGAGTGTAAGAAATGGTGAGATCAAAGTCTTTAATCTTTTCAATCCATCTCCTTTGCCTGAGGTTTAGATCTGGTTGAGTGAAGATGTATTTCAGACTCTTATGATCGGAAAAGATTTCAGTTTTGTTACCCAACAAGTATTGTCTCCATTTCTTGAGGGCAAACACAACTGCTGCAAGTTCTAGGTCATGAGTGGGATAGTTTTGCTCATGTGGGTTCAACTGACGTGAAGCATAAGCCACAACTTGACGTTCTTGCATAAGAACTGCACCTAGACCTTGGAGAGATGCATCGCAGAATATCTGGAAAGGTTTAGTAGTATCTGGGCCAACCAGAACTGGGGCAGAAGTGAGTTTAGTCTTCAGGAGATTGAAACTCTCATCACATTGTGGAGACCAAACGAACTTCTTATCCTTCTTTGTGAGATCAGTGAGAGGTTTGGCAATCTTGGAAAAGTTTTGGACGAAACGACGGCAATAGCTAGCCAAGCCAAGAAAACTTCTGACTTGCTTCACCGTCTTAGGGGGTTTCCAATCAACAATTGCCTTAACCTTTTCTGGGTCAATGGCTATGCCTTTGGCAGAGATGATATGACCAAGGTAAGCAACTTCTGGAATCCAGAACTCACATTTGGAGAACTTGGCATATAGGCGATGCTCGCGAAGTTTCATGAGAGTGAGACGAAGGTGTTCTCCATGCTCTTCCTCGGATTTTGAGTAGACCAGAATGTCATCGAGATATACCACAACAAACTTGTCGAGGTATTCATGGAAGACAGAATTCATCAGTCTAGAGAATGTCGCCGGTGCATTTGGTTAGACCAAAGGACATGACGGTGTATTCATATAGACCGTACCGAGTGGTGAAGGCTGTTTTAGGAATATCTTCCTTTCTGATCTTTATCTGATGGTAACCCATCCTCAAGTCCAACTTTGAGAATATTGAGGCTCCAGCAAGTTGATCAAAAAGATCATCGATACGAGGAATTGGATACTTGTTTTTGATGGTTTTCTCGTTGAGAGGACGATAGTCAACCACGAGTCTTTTTGTTTGATCCTTCTTGGCAACAAACAGAGTTGGGCAACCCCAAGCGGAGGAACTAGGCTGAATGTAACCTTTCTCCATGTACATATCGATTTGCTCCTTCAACAATTCCAGTTCAGGAGGAGCTATCTTGTATGGATGCTTAGAGATTGGAGCAGTACCTGGCTCAAGCTCGATCACGAACTCAACTGCTCTGTCCGGAGGCATCCCTGGCAACTCTTCTGGAAAGACGTCAGGGAATTCACAAACCACCGGAACATTTTCAATTGCAGGAAGAGGTTTTGCATCTAGGTTGAACAGCTGAACAGAACTTGATCCATATGGAGAATAGACTATCTGGCCAGAAGGGTGAGAGTGCTATTGACTTTTGAGCACAGTCAATTTTAGCTTTGTGGGTCTTCAACCAATCCATGCCCAGAATGACATCAATGTCAGAATTTCCCAGCAACATGAGTGAAGCAAGGAATATGCGACCTCCAATTAGGATCTGATTGTCCATACTTATCTTGGAAGTAATCATTTTAGTTCCCGGAGAGTGAACATAGATTTGATTGCTTAGTGGAACCAGAGCTAGGTTGTACGTTGTAGCAAAGATCTTTGACACAAAAGAATGCGATGCTCCGGTATCAAACAACACTTTAGCTAGAAAAGAGTTTACGGGTAATATACCGAGAACGACGTCAGCAGCTTCCTCAGCTTTGTCGGCCTTGATATGATTCACCCTCGCGGTCCTCCCGACAGGCCTGTTGTTGGAGTTGAAGGCTTTAGCCGGGGGAGCACGAACCATTGCCATGTTGGTGTTGGGGCGAGGAGGTGGAGGTAGCTGCCTCTGAGTGCACTTATCAGCGTAGTGTCCAGTCTCCTTGCATTTGTAGCAAGTGACGACACGAGGAGGACCTGGCCTTGGCTGCCCCATTGGAACCCTCTGACTCTGCATCTGAGATGGGTTGGGTGGGCGGGGAGCAAAGCCTGGAGAAGCTTGGGCATATGGAGCCCGAGTGACAGCAGCATTTGGCACCCAGATGCGGCGCTTCTGCGGAGGGGTGGTCATGTTGGAGGAGGAACCACCCTCACGTGAGTGCTTGCGGGACTCCTCGAACGCCTTGCGCCCATTTTCCTCATTGAGCGCGGTGTTCACGAGCTCCTCGAAGTCCTTGCACTTGATGTTTGTGAGAGCGTACTTCAGTTCCGGGTTAAAACCTCGGCGGAACCTTGCCATCTTCTTAGCCTCAGTGGACACCTCATCACCAGCGTATCGAGCGAGACGATTGAACTCGTTCTGATAGCCAATGACGTCCAGCTTGCCCTGCTTGAGAGAGCAAAACTCCTCATGCATCCTTTCCATGAGACCATCTGGGATGTGGTGCTTCAGGAAGGCATCCTTGAAACATCCCCAGGTGATAGGATAGCCAGCTCTCATGGTCTGGTAGTTCTCCCACCAAGTGGCTGCCTGACCCTTCAGTAGGTAGGTGGCATACTTGACTTTGTCCTCCTCAGCCACGTGAGGAATGTCCAGAGCCCTGGCCATCTCCCGGATCCAGTCATCAGCATCCAGAGGCTCACGTGTTGCCACGAAAGCTCTCGGACCCATACCGAGGAACTCCTTGATGCTGACCCGTGGAGCATTCTGGTTGTTGTGCTGGTTAGCCTGGAACTGGGCCATCTGTGCCACGACCTGAGTCATCTGAGTCAACAGCTCCGTGATCGGAGGTGGTTCAGGCGGGTTGCTCCTTGTTGGCGGCATCCTGAATAGACATGCATTTTAGCACAACAACATAAAAGGATAGACTTGGTAACAGAAAGATAGATTATTCCGACGCATGAATAGATAACCAACAGGTACATCATCACATGTTCAAATACATCAGAATATCCAACACACCAACCCATGGTTCGAAAGACAAAGGATAACTAAACATAGCTAGGAATGGATACATCGGTACTCCCATGCTCATCACGCAGGACGGCGGTGAGTAGTACGACGAGAGATACGGTGAGGAGGAATCCCACGGAAGTAGGTAGAACGACGATCCACGTAGATCGGGACTGCTCTGAGAGCGACTCTCGGTGTGAAGTAGAAAGCGTCGTCTCCCTGTGCTCCAAAGCGTGGAATCCCAGTGTAACCAGCTCCTAGGTTGAGGAGTGGACCTCTGATCGGCTCGTAACCTCCAGCATCTGGCAGACGACGACCAACTGGCTGATCGAAACGTGCAAAGCGCTCATCTCCAACAAAGTCTGTGGTGTACGTCGCCAGACGAGTCAAAGCAAGGTAGAGCTGCTCCCTGACTGAGGCCAACTCCTGAGAAAGTGTGGTGGCAACAGCGTCACTGTGCCTCACAAATTGAGCGGTGGTGTGCAGCCTGGTGTTATCATGCTCGTAGACATCCAGGTTGTCGTAGAGAGTGAAGTGAGCTCCCTCCGAAGTGATGTAACCACGGGGGATGTGGCGATAGATAGAATCGTCAAATCCCCAGTAGTCAGCACGAAGGACGGTGAGGCTCACATAAGCTGCCTGCTGCACGGCCATATCCACTGTGGAACCTACTGCCTCGTAGCGGTGGACAACGCTCATGCCATCATCTGACAGAATGTAGACGATAGCCTGGTAGCAGGTCTGGTCAAACTCTCGCTGCTGCTCGTAGACCTGGTACTCTGGTGCCCAACGGAACCCCAGATAAGTGACCATGTCTCTCAGCATCTCCGGTTAACCGGCGGTGCTCTCACAACGAGTCATCCGAACCACCTGCGGGTAGAACCTGAGATCCATCTGCAGATGATTTGGGAGGTTTTGATTAGACGCCGGTAGAGAACTGAAGTGGAAAGCAACAACAAGGTTCAACGGACGAAAAGGATGTTGAAAAGAACAGGATATTGAAGCAACATCGAGAAACACGAGACCAAAAACTCCTGAGGTACTACGGAGAACCCAAAACACGTGAAACCCTAACTTGAAAGTTTAGGTGAGAACAGAAAACAACGTTACACTTCCTTACCAGAAAAGGGTGGGTGGGTGGGGAAAGAAGAAAAATGGCAGAATTCCTACTCTCACGTTTCATTTTTCCTATATAGCTACAAAATAGTTTCTAGACTCAACTGCGACCAGTAAAAGGGATCCTACAGGCAGACAGGCTCTGATACCATTTGTCGCACCCGGACTTCTAAAGGATACTCGCCGTTCCGTTGAACAGTAGTAGATTGGATTACGGGGCTTACCGGCACCCGCGTCCTCTTACGAGTAGGCCAACACACGTATGTGTGACAACCAACCCCTATCTGTTCAGCATCGACGTAAACCATCCCATAGAAATCAGGACACTACCATTGACGTACTTCATACCATACACACATGGTACGTCAACGGCTTGTAATAGAATGATAGCACACCATATCTCTAAGACACAAAAGATTGAAATAAGTTGCAAATAGCTCTCACTAGAGCAGAGATAGCAAATACAATCATCCAGAGGACACATGTCCCAACATAACATCATTACATCTCAGCGGAACCATTCAAAGGGTCTGAGTACAGACAAATCCAAATAGGCTTAAGAAGCCGGAAACTGAAATAAAGACGGAGCCCATCAACGTAGTCTCGGATCCTGCCTGGGTCCGCTACCTACTCGTCAGCAGCCTCGTCAAACTCCACGTAGTAGCCGTCACTGGGATCCTCATAAGCGTAGTCTGCGGAAACCACAGCCCCAAAGGGGTCAGTACATAGACGTACTGGCAAGCAAGACTCACAGTTCACCAAAGTGTAGCCCGTCAACACCAAGCACAGATGACTTGGGTTCAACGGAAGAAAGGGGATATAAAAGATGCTGCAACTGGCTCCGCTAACCAACTACAGAGATTCTATCACTTCCGGCTAACAGAAAGAAGATAAGATCGAGTATTGTAACCAACTAAAAGATAACTTCAAACAAACCCATCCTGGATCTCGCCCCTTATCCAAAGAAGCAATCCGAGGATAACTCACACAGTTGGAATAAGGATGAATCAAGTTATTGTGTCACTAAGCCTATTACTAGTCAAGTTGTTAATCATTGGGTGTGAGATTGTGAATCATTAGGTTTAAGTTGTCCTGAGTACTTGTTAGCCAGTACTTTCACCAAGTTAACCATAACCGCGGAAAACACGGCTTCTCGAGAAGATTATCCCTGCAGGGTTGCACCAATTTGGCCGTACACGTATGAATAACCCGCCAGATGGGATGCCTCCCACCAAGCGGGGCACTCAACACAACTCAACTCTTCTTCGCATCAAGCCCAAAGCACCTTGGGCGCACGGCTAATCAAGCCCCGAAGAAAAGGGACCCTCATAGCACTCTAAGACCGTGTCCCCCTATATGCCGACTACAAAAGTTCCACCCTGCGCTGGGCTCGCAAAAACATGCATGCGGCAAATGGAAAACACGAACTAAATGAGATGATTTGGACGAGATGCGAATCGAATCAAATTGAGGGGGGCGCCCATACTCGCTTCCCACATGCGGGTAGTGCGCTCATCATGGATCAGTAGACAAGACCCTTTTCCTATTAGGGTCGACACTAGCAGGCCTCAAAACCACAAAGGGCCTCCTGCCGGTGCCTTATCATCAAATTATAATTTAATAATAACATTAGCATGATTGATTGATTAAACATCGAGACCCAGAACATAGTAAAAAATATAGTAACTGAAAGTAACGGGTAACAGACTCGAGCAAAACAACCTAAGCATGCTAGTAAGACACTGGCTCAAACAAAGGGGTTGTAGGAGTGGTGGTGAGGCAAAATCAGGGTTAAGGGATTCATGTGATAGGTTCGTAACAGAAACAACTACACATAGGGCTAGCAAAATAGACAACGGAAAGTATCGGTAACCAATGTTGAAAGGAACACAGTGGTTCATGTGAGTGATAACTTGCCTGCAAACTCAGCAGCCGGGTACTGAGCTAGATCCTCAGAAGGGGTGCTGTAAAGATCGTCTGTCTCAACGTCGTCGTCTATCCGAGAAGAAGCAAACAAACAAGGCAGAAATATAAACAATCAATATCATGGCATAGTGCACAATCATGGGATGATGCATGTCAATTTAATAGATGCATCAAAATAAACTACTCCCTCCATTACGGTTTACACGGCGCCTCTTGAAAAACTCTGGGACCAAGAAGGATAGCGATTGGTTGTTTTATCCTGGGCTGAGGACGTGGGCGTACGATGGATAGTTAATGAGGTACGCCTAATTAAGTGCGAAAATAACGCTTAGTAACCCCCGCGGCCAGTTAACGAGCAGTTTTCGCGCATGCACAGGTGGAGACCGATTCCAGCGGGTTTTTTTCTCTCCTTCCTTCTTCTTCCCGCACTCCATCCTTCCTTCCCGCAAGTTTCCTTGTAAAACTTCCGAAAAATTTCGCTGAGCGAAATCTACCGCTCTTCCACGCTCCCAAATCCAAATTTGCATCCAAGTGGAGAGAAAATTTCGCTCAGCAAAATCTGCCGCCGATGTTCCCGCCATTGTTCCGCCAGTACATATATGCGAGGCTATGGAAGCACACGAACAGGCATCAGTCATCCTCTCTCCTCCCTCTAGATCCAATGGCCCCGCCCGAGCAAGGTCCAGCAGATCGCCGGGCTCCTCCTCTCGGCCTCCGTGGGCTCTCGCGAATGGCTTTCCAAGCCAGGTCGCCGCCGCCCGTAGGTGTTCCTCCACTTGGTCTCACCGGAAGATCGATGCCATCCTTCTCCATCGGCACAGCTAGCTTCGAGCCGCATCGTACTCCTTCGACCCTGCCCCGGCGACGCGTCGGACTGTCACGCCCATGTCGTCCTCCGGCACCTAACGAGGCGGGTTCGTCGAATTGGACTGCCTCCGTCGGCGGGGACGGGACAGGCAGTGGAGGGAGAGGCGGATCATCTTTCGTGGGGTTTAACCTGAGCAATAGTAGCGGGGGAATCTCGTTTGGTGGCGGCGGATTCAACTTCACCAGTAGCTCCGGTGGCATACGGATTGGAGGGAGTGGAGATAGTTCTTTCCGGGCTGGCAGCATAGAAGGTTTAAACCCTAAACCCTAATTTTCCGGGCTGTAAGCAATAGTAGCACTCTCTGTTTTGTCATGAATCTCTATATCATATAGAGAATTTTTTTGTAGCATATGTTAGTTCATGAATCTTGTGATCATATAGATAATTTTTTTGTAGGTATGTTAGGTCATGAATCTCTAGACCATGTAGTGTATTGTATTTTTTGCCGGTACATCATGTAGTCTACTGTATTTTGGTTCTCTAGATTTTATAGAGAATTAGTGTACTGGATTTTGTTTCTGTTAAATTATGTACTCTAGTTTATTGTTAATTTGTAGATCGTACAGAGAAAATTTAGATTATGTAGTGAATTGTTCATTTGTAGATCATGTAGTGAATTTAGATTATGTATTGTTAGGTGATCTAGAGAAATTACCTACTGTATACCTATATTTGTTAGATCATGTAGAGCATTTAGATTATGTACTGTTAGGTGATCTAGAGATATTACTTACTGTATACCTATATTTGTTAGATCATGTAGAGTATTTAGATCATGTACTGTTAGATGATATAGAGATATTACTTACTGTATACCTATATTTGTTAGATCATGTAGAGTTAGATCATGTACTGTTAGATGATCTAGAGATAATACTTACTGTATACCTATATTTGTTAGATCATGTAGAGTTAGATCATGTACTGTTAGATGATCTAGAGATATTACTTACTGTATACCTATATTTTTTAGATCATGTAGAGCATTTAGATTATGTACTGTTAGGTGATCTAGAGAAATTACTTACTGTATACCTATATTTTTTAGATCATGTAGAGCATTTTGTACCGTGCTAATCTCTGTTTTCTACACACGTATGCATGAAAATAGGAAATGGTTTCGGCTTTGGTGGGCAAAACAGAGAAGTGTTTGGCTTTGGCTTTGATGGGAACACAACAGGTATTTCGGATATTGTGTTTTCAAATGATGAATTATCACGTACATTGTGTTGCATAATCTCATTTGTACTATTTTTCTTGTTTTCTACGAGGTATTGGTGGAAATGACGGTAGCAATGACATAGGCTACCGAGGGAAGGACTACAACCCCAATTTTGCACACGCCGATGAGTACCCTCCTAGTCAAGAGGCTGTTCAAACTCAAAAACCACCAATTGATTTGAGTAAGCATAATTAGAGCATATTTCCTTTTAAGTACATATAATTTATGTGGTTCTCACATTTTGTTCCAAATGCGTTTAGATGTTTTGGCAAACAAGGAGAGAAGGAGACACTACAAGACCAATGACAAGCGTCACATATACACTGAAATCATCGCTCGTAATGGTACGGGTAATAGGTTGAAGCATGGAGTAACTAAAGCGGTTGCACTTGCTTGTGATTGTCCTAGGAGGATAGTGCAAAGGGTATGGCAGGAAACTAAAAATGGTGGCGGCATTACTGCGGTGAAAAACAATCGGAAGCTCAAATCAGGGAGGAAAAGAATACCTTTGAACATAGAGGCATTGGAAGCCATCCCGGCTGGGGAGAGAACAACGTTAGAACAAGTTGCTGGACATTTGAACATGTCAACTACCACTGTTTGGCGGAGGTGAGAGTTGTACTACCATATTATTCTCAATCTTGCATATAATGTACACGTTAATTTTGTGGACCGTGATATATTCTTTATTTTCTTGTTGTAGGTTGAAGAATAAGGAAATTAGAAGAATAACAAGTGAACTGAAGCCTGCCTTGACCGATGCAAACCAAAGGGCTCGTGTCGAGTATGCCCTTAGGCATCTTGAGAGATGTAGCCTTGGTATTAGTCCCACCTTTAGGGCTGATATGGATGTGGTCCACATAGATGAGAAATGGTTCTATCGCACGAGAAAGACCCAAAACATGTATTTGAGTCATAGAGAGGAGGCACCACACCGTGAATGTAAACATAAGAACCACATTCAAAAAATCATGTTCTTGTCCGCAATGGCAAGACCAAGATATGATGCTCAAGGCAACTAAGTATTTGATGGCAAGATCGGGGTTTGGGCCTATACAGAGTGGGTGCAAGCTAAGAAGAGAAGTCAGAACAGGTTGTTATAGAAAATAGGGTTATGTTTACATTGATCTTGTTAGTACCCTCATCTATATTATTTGTACATTACTAACTTTCTATATTTTTTCATCCATAGGCTAAGGGGGACATGGGAACTCAAGCCCGCCGATAAAGTGGACAGGAACAAAAGTAGGGAGTACTTAGTGAAATATGTACTCCCAGCCATTAAACAAAAGTGGCCTGAGAGCGATAGATGGAATACCATTTACGTGCAGCAGGACAATGCTAAAACTCACATTATGCCAGATGATCCTGTTTTCCTACAGGAAGCAGCAAGGGGTGGTTGGGATATTAGGATGACATATCAACCACCTAATTCACCTGACACTAACATCTTAGATCTTGGTTGGTTTGCCTCTATTCAAGCAATGTTTCATAGGAAGATGCCCAAGACGCTCCCTGAGATTCAACTAAAGGTCTTGCGCTCTTTCTCGTTTTGCTTATGCAAAATTAGGTTCACTAGTTTTCTATTTATTGATTAGATTACTTTCACATTTTGTGCAATAGGTTAATCAGTCCCTTGCCGAGTACCCACATCAGAAGCTCAATAGGATCTGGTTGAGTCATCAAGCGTGCATGAGGGAAATTATCAAGCACAAGGGGTCTATCCACTACGCGGTTCCACACTTGAAGAAAAAAGCATTAGAAAGACAAGGTCTCCTTCCGGTTCGTTTGACAATCGACCAAGAGTATGTTGAGGCTGCAATTGAGTACTTGAACTCTACCTGATTTGTGTTTGTGAAAAAGCATTAGAGGGACAAGGTCTCCTTCCTCTTTGTGGTTTGTGCTTTGGACAAATGTGTTCAACTCAATCTGATTTGTAATGGACTCTTATTAAATTTAATCCTATGGTTCAACTTTCTTCATTTCTTACCATGATTTTAACAAAAAAAACATGTAAACCGTAATGGATACAGTAGCATTGTCGAAATAACAATGATTTTAACAACTTGCTTTATTTCTTGCCGAAATAACCATGTTAAACTTGAATGTAAACAATATTGCGTAGACATCCACTCTTATTAAAATTTAAATACAAACTGCATTTCATAATATGGATACATAAATATTTCATAGATCATCCACTAAGTCGCAAATGCGTAGATCATGAACTTATGAATACATAGATCACTAAATCACATAATGTTGAAAAACCATGCAAACTACTCTGCCGCGGTGTCGGGCACATAGAAGTCATTTTCTTCTTCCTTTGAAACTTCGGCCACGCTGCGGCGACATAAAGTGCAAAACCCTTTTTCGTCGATTCCCACCAGTGTTGCACAATCCTTGCACCTACTGTTGAAAGGTTGAATAGCATTGCCGCACAAATTGCAAGATCGCAAGGGTTTTTGGAGTGGCATCCTGCAGCCAGTACAAACAAAAATTGAAACCTCACCACGCACACCACACTTCCAGCAGACCATAGGTTGAATACATGCCTCACACGTTGTTGTGTGCATGATGGGCTCCAACTTGGTGGTACGGATACGTTTGGCCCTCGCAAGTATATCATACTCCTCCACCTCAACTTCTTCCTCCTCTCCCACAACAACAGCAGCAACATGTTCTTTCTCCACGACAACAATGGCGTCTCTGTCCGCAGCCACTGGATTCTTCACATCACCTTCTTCCTTGACGGCCACAATGGCGTCTCCGTCGGAAGTCAACGCGATCTGCACCTCGCCTTCTTCCTTCACGGCCACACCGACATCTCCGTCCACAGTAAGAGCAATCTGCACCTCATCTTCTTCCTCCATGGGTTGCGACCAATCATCAAGATCGGACTGGGAGCTGTCTCTCACACCTTGATCGGAACGACCTCCACCAGAACACCATGTTGGCCAAGAAATGCCTCCCGGTCCCTCATCCATGGCGGTGGTAGTCTCTGTTGATGATTATCCTTGGAGCTCTCATGGTGGCTTTTATAGAGAAGAATAAGACTAAAGTAAGGGAGAGGAAGAGAGAAGGCAACGGCATGCATGCAGGTCGCTGGGTGTTCGCACTAAAGAAACCCGTTCCTGTTCACATGCATGCACCCAACGGAAACGAAAATTGCCATGTTCAGAACGCCCTAGTTAATTGCGACATCAATGCCAATACGCCTTAAACGGCTGCTATTGTGAAAACGCATGGAATTGGAGAGGCGCCGTGTAAACCGTAATGGAGGGAGTAGTTAACATGGTAACACAATTTAAATGGGCCCATATGCAATGGGATTGCATATGGAAAAGGTCCATGAATTAAGTGGAAACAAATGATCTATAATTGATTAACATGTGAAAGTTTGCTTATCATGATGCATGCATGATGATAACAACAAAATAACAACAATAGATGCAAGTGGTAAAAGAATTTAACAAGTTTGGAAATCATTTATTAAATTTGGAAATTTTGGGTTACTTAAACATGTCAAACACGCATTTGTTGTTTTCATCAATTTAAAATGCTCAAAACAAATAACAAAATTTATATTTGAAAAGAACACACAATTTTGGGTGGATTACATGTTTCAAATATTGAAAAAGGATTTAGGATGAATTTATTATGACTTAAACAATATTAAACAAGTTTTAATTGAATTCAAAACAAGTTTGAATCTTTATTTGTTCAAAACATAAATTCAAATTCATATTTGAAAAGTTTATACTTTACTAGGTTGAAAACATATTTTGCATGTTCAAAAATAATTTAATTTGAGCAAGTTATGATTTTAGCAAAATTTAAATGAATTAGACAAGGATTAAATTATTTAGGCAATTTAAATTATTCAAAACATGAAACAAAATTTATATTTGAAAAGGTTATTTGAAATAGCATGGAAAACATATGTTATTTGCATTTATTGGATTAAGAATGAATTAGTTATGGATTTTAGCAAATTGCAATTGAATTATTTGAATTTAAATTTGAATTGCATTTTGAAAATTCAAAACAGGAAACAAATGGTACCATTAGATAGAGAATTAAATTTAGACCAGCACACATATTTTATTTTCATTATTTGGAGTTATAAAACTAAAATTATTGTCAAATTACTTTCAGGGACCAATCTGTTAAAATAAAGGATTAGTTTTTGAAAACAGAAAAGTTAGATAAACATTTTATATGCACTGGGGGGTCTACCCTGCCACTGCCAATGGGCCACAGGGTCTCGCTGTGCTCACGTGGCTTCAGAGTGGCTGACAGGGGGCCCTCCCTGTCAGCACTGGGTCGAAAAAAAATGGGACATTTCCCGTGCGGGAGCCAGGGCTCGATCCCTGGACTCGGGGGGTGCGCGCAGCGTGGCGTTGCCACTGCGGTGAGTTTCAGTGTTTGACAGATACCGCGCTGCAGTGAGGTTAAGGTGTTGGCCGTTTTCTGAAATTTTATCTGACGAAGGAAACCTTCTGCAACCTGACGGCGAAAACGACGGCGGCCGGCGATGTGCGATGTGCTCGTGCTCGATGCAGTGCGGGATTTGGTGAGGTGTGCGCTTGCGTGCGCGTGCTTGCGAGCAAGAGACAGAGAGGAGGAGGAGATGGACACGGTGGCTCACCACCGTTGCAGATGTTGCAGAGGTTCGAGGGGGTTCGCGGCCGGCGGCGATGTCGCAGATGGCGGCGGTGATCCACGACGTCCACGGGCCCGCTGCGGTGTCCACCAACGCGAGGAGGTGACGGTGGTTTGTTTCCCGCGATCAACGAGGAAGGAGGAGCTCGGTAGCGGCGGCCGCCATCGAAGGTTCAGTAGAGGAGCGCCGGTGAGGGTGGTGGCAGAGGGTGGTGATGGCGGCGAGAGAGAGAGAAATGGCGGCGGCCTCGAGGGGGAGAGGGGGTCTAGGGTAGCTAGGGCTGCATGCTGTGCCCTAGGGGGTCTTTATAGGGTCCAGGGCATCGGATCGGCCGTCGACGGGGCTCTGCTGCCGCCGTGGCAGCTCTGGATGAGCGCCGTACGCGAGGACGACGAAGGGAAAATAGAACGAACCGGTACGCGGGGAGTTAGCGGGCTGGGCTGCGCGCGCGAGGAGAAGAGAGAAGAAATGGGCTGGGCTGGGTGCTAGCTGCCGCGCGCGCTGGCTTTTCTCCTTCTTCTTTTTTTTGCTCTGCAGTTTTTTTTTTGTAGCAAAAGAAAATGGAAGCAATTGATAGGTTTTTGAATTGATAAAATTTTGGAAAAAATTCATGTGAGTTTGTTAGTTCAATATCTACCCTTTGACAACTTAGGTTTCTGGAAAATTCAAATTTATTTGCTGTTTTGTAAAATTGGTTTGAATTTAAATAATTTGCAAATTAATTGATTAATATAGAAAACAACAAACTTAATAGGGTGAACCCTATTACTAATTGGATTAAAAAATATTAGAATAGTTTGGTAGTTTTAATGACTTGGAATTTGGTGCTGTTTGAAAGTTTCTGATTAAACCCTCATTTTTAATAGTTGACCACTATGAAACAAATGGAAACAAAATGAGATTTGGTTTGAACTTTTGATTTGAAAAAATATTGTAATATGACAAGTATGAAACACATCATTTGGATTTGTTTGAAATTCAATTATGAAACAGAATAAAAACAGATGCAAACAAAATAGTAAGCAAATGCAAACAAGGAAACAAATATGATGACATGATGCAATACTTTAATTAAACATGAAATCAAACATTCTAAGGGATATTTTCATACTTGGGATGTTACAATGCCTCCCTTTCACTCATGCTCGAGTGACAGAAATGTAACGGGTGGGGGATGTGCTGTTGCCATTAGGGAGAAAACAACAATGTTTTCATTGTTTACATTACACACTTTACGTAAGGCAATAATCTGTTGCTTGCAACTTAATACCTGAAGTTTGATTGGATGACCCTTTGAGGGTGGATTATTAGTCATAGATGCAGTGGGATAACGGACTATGAATTATGTTGTAATGACCGCATGAATCACATAGTAATCATCATGTCATGCATATGCACTACGGTGCAACCTTTATATCTGTCAATGGCCCAGCTGTAATTTGTTTACCCGACATGTTACCTATCTGTTTTGGAGAGACACCGCTAGTGAACTGTGGATCCCGGTCTATTCTTTTACACTGATAATACAACCACTGTTTTCCTACTGCAATTACTGTTTTTTTCTCATTCACTGCTATCACTGTTCTCTTTTCATTACTGCAAACAAGTACTATTTTCCACACTATAGATCTAATCCTTTGTGTTATTAAAACCGGTGAGATTGACAACCTCACTGTTTCGTTGGGGGCAAAGTACTTTGATTGTGTTGTGTAGATTCCACGTTGCTGCTGAGCCTGGTAGTGCGCCCTGCCAACATCATTTTTCTTCAACCTTCAGAAGTGATTTCTTTCTCCTACTGGTCAATTAAACCTCGGTTTCTTTCTGAGGGAAAACTTGCTGCTGTGCTAATCATACCTTCCTCTTGGGATTTTCCAACGAGTGCACTCCTGCACCATCAATCATCTAGTTAGTTATCTATATATGTTGAGGTTATCTCCTATCGTGTTCAGGTATTATCTTCATATTATCTCTCCTCACAAGGTATATTATTCATCTCTACCTCAACATATTGGATATGTCTCCTTTTATCATGTTGTGTGTGTTGGAATTCACTATCCCCTTAGAGTTGTATTTCACATGTCAAGGCAACCAAAAATTTATGCATACTTGTAGGGGGAGGAATTTCCATCTCTTTCACAAGCATGATATTGTATCTCGGTTTTATTGCAAATCTTAGTATTGTCATCTAACACCAAAAAGGGGGCGATTGAAAGTCCATTTTGTTTTCCCTAAGGTTTTGAGTGTTAGTTAACAATACTAAGGACATTACTTATCGAGGTGTTTAGTGTGCACGTGTTTATTTATTCATCCGCATCGAACACCAAAAAAGAAGGTGAAGTTAGATCAGCCATATTTAGCACAACGACCAACCAGATATTCAGGGTCAATCGTAAATTCCGGCTGAGGTTTTTTCTATGAAATTGGGCACAAAAGTCAACCGGAAATTTCTGGATCAACCGGATATTCCGGTTTGGGAAGAACAAGAGAAAAAAAGGCTAAGGACCGAAGTTTGCGCTCGCAGAGATCAGCTGGAAATTGCAACCGAAAATTTCCGGGCCAACCGGAATTTCCGGTTGGAACTTAATTTTTGCACAAAAGCGAGCCGGAAATTCTTACCGGATATTTTGGAGCAAATCGGAATTTCCGGTTTTGGTCAACGATGTCGAGTTTCAGATCTAACGGAGAAGCCAACCGGAATTTCTGGTTCAAGTTTGAACCGGAATTTCCGGTCCAAGATTTCTACTCCAACAGCCACATTTTGGGAGGGGGTATAAATACCTCTCCTTCTTCCCCAAGCGAGCAAGTTCGTCCAAGCCATTAACGTGCATTTATCGAGCTCACAAAATCCTAAATTTCTCCCAATCCCTCCACCCAAACTTGTTGATCTTTGGAGGATTGAAGGAGAAGGCCCCGATCTACATCTTCACCAACCGATTTTCATTTCCCCTCTCATTTTCTTGAGGAATTCGTGCCTAGGGTTTCTTGCGGAAAACCTAGACTCCATTGCTACTCACTTGGTGATTGTTGGTGATTCTTAGGAGCCCCCAATTTGGTTGTGGGTGTGTGCCTCAAGCTTGTTGTAAATGAATCGATTCCCTCCTATAAGAGGATCAATAGTGGAAGGTGAACTAGTCCTTTGTGGTGAGGTTCATCAAAGAATAGGACGAGGCCTTTGTGACGTTGAGTAGGCCTTTGTGGCGAGCTCACACCCAGGGCCGAATCTACGATTTTAAGGGTCTAGGTGCAAACTACACCAATAGGCCCAACCGTGAGTCATTTCAGGATTTCCCCCCTCTACCCAGTAATATATATACACAATACATGTATTATGGGCCCATTTTTAGCTCGGGCCCCGGGCCGTCACACCTCTCGTACTAGGCGTAAGCCGGCCCTGCTCACACTCCTCCAACGAGACATACTCCCCTCAAAAGAAGGAACTCAAGATTACATTCTTATCTCTGCGTGCTTCCTCTATCGCTTACCTCGTTCCCTCTTCTTTACTTCATGTTTGTATCTTGTATGTTGTTGTTGTTGTTGTCATGTAGGTAAATTCACGTTGTTGCATATCTAGAAAATTTACCTTTGTGTAAAATCTTAATTTGAAGAAAAATTAAAATTGGTCGTAGCACCTATTCACCCCCCTCTAGGTGCCCATACTATACGTTCAATCGCGACTCGATACTCGGCGCGACACAAAATATGTCAACTTCCCGGGTCGTACAACCACAAAGGCACGCCTGGATGCCGAGTTTTACAAATGCGAAGGTAAGACCCAAGGATCCATCCTTTGTGATAAGGGGTGGCCCAATCTTCTCAGTGAACTCACAGATAACTTCAATATGATAACTAGTGCGCCACTAAGAACTCTCCCGGCTGATCCCTGATGCCAATGCAAAAGATAGCAACCCCAAGGATATTCTCAACTCCACACTCTTGCACAAGTAATCCACCGACTACAAGTGGTCCTGTACCTTCTTATTCCCAGTGGAACAGCAGGTAACACGTAAAGTTTGCAGATGAACTTCCAGATGAAGGCTTACAAGCTGTTTCAATCTAGAGGTCTAGGGTTTATGTTTTAACGTAGTCTAACCTCTCCTATGCGCCCCAAGGGGTATATATGAGAGGGGGTGCGGCCACAAGGGGTCTCCCTTGCACAAGCACCAAACCTACTAGGTCTAGGACTCCTACTAGGAACACAAATAGATACAACCCGACCCAATTATGTGGGATGCGGCCAAATTGGTATACAAACCAATCCTACAACTACTAGGACTCTATATGGCGCATAGATATCCTTTGTGGGCGCCCTCCTCTTGCTTGTCCATCAATGAGTGTGGAAATAACATATTGGCATTGTTTTCCACACTAAGTGCATTCGACCTTGTGGAGGCACTATCCCCTTGTCATCATAACATTTGTTATTTGTTGTTTCCACCATGCTAGCACTTGATCTCCATCTCCTCTTCTAGTCCATCTCCATCCATGTGTTTCTCCTCTCCATGATCTCCTTTCATGCTTGTGTTATCAATAAACCTGAGAATACATAAATGCATGGATTTAGGTAGTATAAAGTTCTCACAATTATAAACATTATACTCAAGTAGGAGTGAATTCACCTGTTGTTGCAATATCTTGGTTCTTGATCTTGTCATTGGACCAATCCTTACTTCATTAGCTTTTATTGTAACATCCTCATGTGTAACAATAGGTGAAGAGCTAGGGATGTCCTCATCATCCTCCCCCTCTTGAAAAGGCATCGACCTCGATGCTAAATCATCTCCATAGTAAGGTGTCAAATCAGCCACATTAAAAGAATTTCTAACACCAAACTCATCAATTGGGAGGTCAATCTTGTATGCATTATCATTGATCCTTGAAATAACTCTATAAGGACCAGCACCTCTAGGCATCAATTTTGATTTTCTCAATATGGAAAATATATCTTTTCTAAAGTGCACCCACACCATATCTCCTGGCCGAAATATTACTTCTTTCCTCTTCTTGTTTACTCTTTCAGCCACATGTCTTCCATTCTTCTCAATTGCCTCTTTTGTTTTTTCATGAATCCTCTTCACAAAATCAGCCCTCTTTGATGCCTCCATATTAATTATCTCATGTATAGGAAGTGGTAATAAATCAAGAGGAGTAATAGGCTTGAAACCATAAACCACCTCAAAAGGACATAATTGAGTAGTTGAATGCACAGCTCTATTATATGGAAATTCCACATGGGGTAAACACTCCTCCCACTCCTTCAAATTTTTCTTGATCATGCTTCTCAATAATGTGGACAATGTTCTATTAACCACCTCGGTTTGGCCATCAGTTTGGGGGTGGCAAGTAGTAGAAAATAATAGCTTAGTGCCAAGCTTACCCCAAAGTGTCTTCCAAAAGTAACTCATGAACTTGACATCTCTATCTGAAACAATAGTTCTTGGCACTCCATGTAATCTCACAATTTCTCTAAAGAATAAATTTGCAATGTGAGAAGCATCATTACTCTTGTGGCAAGCAATGAAGTGAGCCATCTTTGAAAATCTGTCCACAACCACAAAGATAGAGTCATGTCCTCTTTTTGTCCTTGGCAAGCCCAAAACAAAATCCATACTTATATCCTCCCATGGTGTACTAGGTGATGGCAATGGTGTGTACAACCCGTGGGGTTTTAGCTTAGACTTGGACTTATTGCAAGTAATGCATCTTTGCACCAATCTATACACATCTCTTCTCATATGTGCCCAATAGAAATTTTCAGCCAACATAAGCAATGTGTTCTCTCTTCCAAAGTGTCCCATCAATCCTCCACTATGAGATTCCTGTATTAAGAACAAACGCAAAGAACACTCGGGAATACATAATTTGTTAGCTCTAAACAAGTACCCATCATGTATATGAAACTTATCCCATGCCTTAACATTAGTACACTTATTAAAAGGCATAGAAAATTCATTATCTTCATCATATAAATCTCTAATACCCTCCAAACCCGAAACCTTAATTTCCAAATTTGAGAGTAACATATTCTTTCTTGACAAAGCATCAGCAACTAAATTTTCCAATCCCTTTTTATGTTTAATTATGTATGGAAAAGATTCAATAAACTCAACCCATTTGGCATGTCTTTTATTCAAATTGGTTTGACACTTTAAGAATTTTAATGCCTCATGATCACTATGAATAATAAATTCCTTAGGCCACAAGTAATGTTTCCACACCTCTAAAACTCTCACAAGTGCATATAATTCTTTATCATAAATAGAGTAATTCAATTGTGCACCATTTAATTTTTCAAAAAAACAGGCAATAGGTTTCTTTTCTTGCATTAACACACCTCCAATACCTATGCCACTAGCATCACATTCAATCTCAAATTGTTTATCAAAATTTGGTAGCATAAGAAGTGGGGCCGAAATCAACATTTCTTTCAAAGTATCAAAAGAAACATCTTGAGCAACACCCCACTCGAAATTAACACCCTTTTTTAGTTAGATCATTTAAAGGGGCAACAATAGTACTAAAATTAGGCACAAATCTTCTATAGAAACTAGCAAGCCCATTAAAACTTCTAATTTGACTCACATTACTTGGAATTGGCCAATTTCGAATAGCTTCAATTTTTGATGTATCAACTTCAATCCCATGTTTAGAAACTACATATCCCAAAAAGATGACCTTATCTTTGCAAAAAGTGCACTTATCAAGATTACCATACAATTTATTTTCTCTTAGCACTTGCAAAACTTGTCTAATATGATTAATATGATCATGTTTATTGTGGCTATATATGAGAATATCATCAAAATAAACTACCACAAATCTACCAATAAAATCTCTTAAAATATGGTTCATTAGTCTCATGAAAGTACTAGGTGCATTAGTTAAACCAAAAGGCATCACTAACCATTCATGTAAACCAAATTTTGTTTTAAATGCAGTTTTCCATTCATCTCCCTCTTTCATTCTTATTTGATGATACCCACTACGCAAATCAATTTTAGAGAAAAAGAGTAGCACCACTTAATTCATCTAACATGTCATCTAAACGTGATATAGGATGACGATAACGAATAGTGATGTTATTAATTGCTCTACAATCTACACACATGCGCCAAGTACCATCCTTCTTAGGAACCAAAATAACGGGGACATCACAAGGAGAAAGACTAACTCGAATATAACCTTTATCTAGTAGCTCTTGTACTTGCCTTTGTATCTCCTTTGTTTCTTGTGGATTTGTTCTATAAGGGGCTCGGTTTGGCAAAGATGCTCCAGGAATTAAATCAATTTGATGCTCAATCCCTCTCAATGGTGGCAATCCCGAGGGAATATCTCGTGGAAAAACATCATCAAAATCCTGCAACACATGAGAAACACCAAGAGGAATAGGGGTCATGTCATTAGAAACCAAAATCTCTCCCTTGTGAATAAGGACAATAGGGACTAATGTAGGATCATCCCTAAATTCCCTCAAATCCTCTTTAGTGGCTAACATGCATAATAGGTTCTCTCTCTTTTTACCACTCGAATTGGTTAGGCTATCACTCCCCAAGACTTGTGATTTTTGTGATCCCTCATCCCTCTCTCTCTCTTTTTCCACTCTCATATCAATTTTGGATTGGACTAATTTACAATTTGTTGTGGAGTCATAGGCCTCAAAATAATAGTCTTCCCATGATGATGCAACTCATAAGTATTTGCTCTTCCTTCATGCTTCACACTTCTATCAAATTGCCAAGGTCTTCCCAATAATAAGTGGCAAACTGTCATGGGCACCACATCAAACTCAGTAGTATCCTTATAAGGTCCAATTTGAAATTCCACACGCACCATATGAGTCACCTTCATTTGTCCCGAGCTACTCAACCATTGGATATGATAAGGACAAGGGTGTGGTAAATATTTCAAATTGAGCTTTGCACATAAATCTTTGCTAGCCAAATTCCTGCAACTCCCTCCATCAATAATGACTTTGCAAGCCATATTAGGACCAATAACAGCCTTTGTTTGAAACAAATTGCACCTTTGATTTTCAGGACTAGGAATAACACTCAATGATTTTTGTGTGCAAATAATAGATGACATAGTAGTAGCATAGGCATCCAATGGAGTATCACTCAAATAACCATCATCATCATCAATATCATTAGGATCAACATCATCACCTGTCTCATACTCATTGTTCTCATTGATAATCATCACCTTTGTATTTGGACAATCCCTCTTAAAGTGCCCCTTTCCTCCACATGTGTGACATGTAATATCTCTATTCCTTGTAGTAGAAGCACTTGAACCCGTGGTACTTGCAGCTGGTTGTGATGATTTCTTTGCAATAGAGGTGCTAGGCTCGGCCTTGGATGATGAAACACCACGGCTAAGAGATGGAGGAGGTGGTGTACTAGGCATAGTAGATGATCTCATGGGAAATCTACTCCTTGTCCTTGCTGTAATTTTAGCCTCCTCATTAATGTGTGATTCGGCCTCCCTAGCATGATTTAATAATTCATGCATATCATGCTATTGGTGATGCCTAACAATGCCCTTGATTTTATAATTCAAACCTAAAAGAAACCTTTGCATTGTTTGCTCCAATTGCTCTCTCACACGTGCCCTTTGCATGATTAATTCCATCTCTTGATAATAAGCATCAACAGTCATAGTACCTTGCCTCAATTGTTGCAATTGATCAAATTGTTGCCTTATGTAATTTGGTGGAACAAATCTATCCCTCATGATTCTCTTCATGGTGTTCCAAGTGACAATGGGTAACTCACCATCCTCTTTCCTCTTTCTCACAGTAGTATCCCACCATCTAAGTGCATATCCATCAAACTCAGAAGATGCCAATTTGATTTTTCTATCCTCACTATAATCATGCAATCTCCATAGCTTCTCAATTCTGAGCTCCCATAGCAAATATTCCTCCACATCCATAGTATCAAAACTAAAAGAAGGAATAGAGAATTTTGGCTTACTCAAACCATCCTCTCTTTGATTTTCAGGAACCACATTATTGGGAACTCTCCTTCACCCATATGGTTGGCTCGGCCATGAAATCCTCCTCTAGCTCTATCTCCTCTAGCTCCACGGCCAAGAAAGTTATCCACCTCTCCATTGGCTTCCAAGCCATTATTAGCATCACTATGGACACTAGCATTGTCATCACCAACAAGTGGAAATCTGTCTTGAATCATGGTTTGAAGTCCAGCAAGGGTAGTAGTCATTTGAGCAATAGAATCATTGATTGTTTTCACTTCCCCACTATTTGTTTCGGCCAATTTATGTGTGGCCTCCATCTTGTTCTCCATAGCTTGGAGAGCATCATATAAAGGATCACATGCATCTTGCACAAATTGCTTGATTTCATTATGATTGTCCTTGATTTGTTTTGCCAATACATCCCTTAGAGCCTCATACTCCCTCCAATTAACCCCCTCCTTATGGTCCTTCTTTTGCTGCACAAGATCACCACTAGAAAGATCCATTAGTAGGTTAGTGTAATAGAAACAAGTATAGGTTGTGGTGTTCTCTCACAACTCACTCAAAAATCTAGCAAGACAATAGGTTATCTTACCCTTCCAAAGTGAATAGAAATACTTACCACAAGTAGAGGCAATTAATGTACTTTGATGTGGAGAAGAGAATACCCAGGTTTTTAACTCCCACAAAAGCAAACAAGGTTATTTAGTGGGGCTTGGTATGGATACCTAACAATCACCAAAGTAACAAGTCCTATTTGCTGGCTTTGTGAAGATATAAAAATACCCAAGGAAACTCACACAATAATGGAGACAAATGTGGCAATGCAAATATATGGATGAGATTTTGCAATGCACTAGAAAGTCACTAGCTAGGCTCTTAATTGACAGGCACAAGATTGCTCAATGAAAAACCAAGTGTCACAATGGCGAGCTCAACTAGAAACAATAGTACCAATATGGCCTCTTTGCAATTTTCTGTTTTTCTCTTTTCTCTTTTTTTATATATACTTTTACTCATTTTCTAATTTTTTTTGTATTTTTCCAATGGCCTTAAACTAAGCTAGGAGCAAAAGAAACCAACCACAAGTGAACACAATGGTGGTGATGATAAATGAGCAACCTGTCAGAGCACAAAATAGCTATACTTGTGGGCAAATCCCTATTTGAATGTTGTAGAAAGGCTGTGGCTATGGTTCACAAAGTATGGAGATAATGGTCCTAGTGAAGAAAACAGGAAAACAAAAGGAAAACAGAAAAAATTCTAGAAGAAAACTAGGTCTAACAAGCTCACGGCAGCAATTAGTACTCACGGCAGCGAAACAGATGATTTTGTGCCCCACGGCAGCAAAAACTGATGAAAATTGTACCGCGGTAGGCTCACAGCAGCGCACAAGCAGTACGACAGCGAAACTGGAAAATTTTGTGCCGCGGCAGCGCGCGCGCGTGCGTTATAGCGAATGGTAAGCGCTATGCGATGAAAAGCAGTGGGTGCGGGCGTTACGTGGGTGCGGCAACGGTTTGGTAATTTTTTGTGCCGTGGCAGCGCGCGAGTGTGCGGGTGGTGTGGTGCGCTGCGGGGTGCGGGTGGGATTTTGTAACCGCATTATAGGGTGAATCCGAGTTCGGGTAGGGCTAGGTAGGGTGGTGTGGTACGGCAGGAAAACACGCAGAATTGCTGCCGCGGTAGGATTTCGAGGGGATCTCGGATTGGGTGGAAATAACTCGAGTTGCAGCGGATTTTTTTTGGTATTTTTGATAAGTTTTCGACTAGATGAACAAAGAAACCTAGATCTAGCCAAAAGTATGAAATCTAAAAAGATAAAAAGTGACACAAAAACAAACAGAAAGCAACTATAGTAATGAAACTAAGGTGATTATCTAGGGCTATGGCAAAGAACTAACTATTTTTGTGGGGCAATTTTCTGGATAGGTAATAAAAACACTCAAATCTAAAGGGAAATTTGATAGCTCACCGAGGCAACCTGTAAATCTGATACCAAGATGATAAGGGGTGGCCCAATCTTCTCAGTGAACTCACAGATAACTTCAATATGATAACTAGTGTGCCACTAAGAACTCTCCCGGCTGATCCCTGATGCCAATGCAAAAGATAGCAACCCCAAGGATATTCTCAACTCCACACTCTTGCACAAGTAATCCACCGACTACAAGTGGTCCTGTACCTTCTTATTCCCAGTGGAACAGCAGGTAACATGTAAAGTTTGTAGATGAACTTCCAGATGAAGGCTTACAAGCTGTTTCAATCTAGAGGTCTAGGGTTTATGTTTTAACGTAGTCTAACCTCTCCTATGCGCTCCAAGGGGTATATATGAGAGGGGGTGCGGCCACAAGGGGTCTCCCTTGCACAAGCACCAAACCTACTAGGTCTAGGACTCCTACTAGGAACACAAATAGATACAAACCGACCCAATTATGTGGGATGCGGCCAAATTGGTATACAAACCAATCCTACAACTACTAGGACTCTATATGGCGCATAGATATCCTGTGTGGGAGCCCTCCTCTTGCTTGTCCATCAATGAGTGTGGAAATAACATATTGGCATTGTTTTCCACACTAAGTGCATTTGACCTTGTGGAGGCACTATCCCCTTGTCATCATAACATTTGTTATTTGTTGTTTTCACCATGCTAGCACTTGATCTCCATCTCCTCTTCTAGTCCATCTCCATCCATGTGTTTCTCCTATCCATGATCTCCTTTCATGCTTGTGTTATCAATAAACCCGATAATACATAAATTCATGGATTTAGGTAGTATAAAGTTCTCACAATTATAAACATTATACTCAAGTAGGAGTGAATTCACCTGTTGTTGCAATAGCTTGGTTCTTGATCTTGTCATTGGACCAATCCTTACTTCATTAGTTTTTTGATATGGGGTGGCCCGATCTTCTCAATGAGCTTCTCTCTCTTTTTGTAATTTTCTGATATGTGGATAACTAGTGCTACACGGAGACCTCTCACTCAGCTGACCCCTGTTGCCAATGCAACAACAATCAAGCTCTTTGGATATTCTCAACTACACACTCTTGCACAAGTAATCAAAGATCACAAGTGGTCCTGTATCCACCTATTCCCAGATGGAATAACAAGATATCACGCAACTTTGCAATTGGTAAACTTCAAGATGAATGCTTAATAAGCAATACAATCTAGAGGCTAGGGTTGTTGGTTTTTGGTTTTAAACTGGTTCCCCCTAATCCACACGCAGGTGGAGGACATATATAGGTGGAGGGGTGCGGCTACAAGGGGGCCTTGCGCAAGCAATCCTCTCCCTACTAGGACTAGGACTCCTACTAGGACTAGGAGTCCAACTAGGACTCAAAGGAAGATACAAACCGACCCAATTAAGTGGGATGCGGCCACAATTGGTATATAAACCAAACCTACTAATATTAGGACTCATTATGGCGCATAGATGTCCTTTGTGGGCGCCCTCCTCTTGCTTGTTCATCAATGAGTGTGGAAATAACATATTGGCAATGTTTTCCACACTAAGTGCATTTGACCTTGTGGAGGCACTATCCCATTGGCATCATATCATTTGTTATTGGTTGTTTTCACCATGCTAGTACTTGATCTCCATCTCCTCTTCTAGCCCATCTCCATCCATATGTATCTCCTCTCCATGATCTCCATTCATGCTTGTGTTATTAATAAACCTGAGAATACATAAATGCATAGACTTAGGTAGTATAAACTTCTCATAATTAAGAATAGCATAATCAATAAGGATTGAATTCACCTGTTGTTCTAGTAGCTTGGTCCTTGATCTTGTCATTGGTCCAAGTCTCACTTCATCTTGTTTAGGTGGTAATGTACTAGGGATGTCCTCATCATCCTCCCCCCTTGAAAAGCCTTGATGTCCACATCAAGGTTCTCTCCATGATATGGTGTCAAATCGGCAACATTGAAGGAATTACTCACTCCAAACTCATCAATTGGAAGATCTATCTTGTAAGCATTGTCATTTATTTTTGCAATCACTTTGTAAGGACCAGCACCTCTTGGTAATAATTTTGATTTCCTTAGCTTGGGGAACCTATCCTTTTGAAAGTTTACCCATACCAAATCTCCCTCTTGAAAAATAACTTCCTTTCTCTTTTGATTCCTCCTTTGAGCAACATCCTTCCATTTCTTCTCTATAGCATCCATAGTTTTCTCATGTATCTTTTTTACAAAATCAGCCCTTTTGGATGCATCCATGTTAATTATCTCTTGAATAGGAAGTGGTAATAAATCAAGTGGTGTAGTAGGCCGAAATCCATATACCACCTCAAAAGGACATAGTTGAGTAGTTGAATGCACAGCTATATTGTAGGCAAACTCCACATGTGGCAAACAATCTTCCCACTCCTTCAAATTCTTCTTGATCATAGTTCTCAACAATGTGGACAAAGTTCTATTCACCACCTCGGTTTGTCCATCTGTTTGAGGGTGACATGTTGTAGAAAACAACAATTTGGTTCCAAGCTTCCCCCATAATGTTTTGCAAAAGTAACTCATGAATTTCACATCTCTATCCGAAACAATTGTCTCTGGTACTCCATGTAGTCTTACTATCTCCTTGAAAAATAGTGTAGCAATGTGGGAAGCATCATCACTTTTGTGGCAAGCAATGAAGTGTGACATCTTGGAAAATCTATCCACCACCACAAAAATTGAGTCATGTCCCCTTTTTGTCCTTGGCAAGCCTAACACAAAATCCATGCTTATATCTTCCCATGGTGTAGTTGGTGTTGGAAATGGAGTATATAATCCATGGGGCTTCAATTTGGACTTGGCTTTATTGCATGTAATACACCTTTGCACAAATCTATAGACATCTCTCCTCATATGTGCCCAATAGAAATTTTCAGCCAACATAAGCAATGTTTTCTCTCGTCCAAAGTGACCCATCAATCCACCACTATGAGATTCCTGTAATAACATCAAACGCAAAGAACACTCGGGAATACATAGTTTGTTAGCTCTAAACAAAAATCCATCATGTATATGATACTTATCCCAAGCCTTCACCTTAGAACATTTACTATAGGGTGTAGAAAATTCTCTATCTTGAGCATATAGTGGTTTTAATTCTTGCAAACCCGAAACTTGAACATCCAATTTAGTGAGTAGCATATTTTTCCTAGACAAAGCATCAGCTACCACATTATCAAATCCTTTCTTGTGTTTAATAATGTATGGGAAAGATTCAATAAATTCGACCCATTTAGCATGTCTCTTATTAAGATTGGATTGATTCTTTAAAAATTTCAATGCCTCATGATCAGAATGTATAATAAATTCCTTTGGCCACACATAATGTTTCCAAACCTCAAGTACTCTAACAAGTGCATACAATTCTTTATCATAGACAGAATAATTCAGTTGTGCTCCATGTAATTTTTCAGAAAAATAAGCAATTGGTTTCTTATCTTGCATTAACACTCCTCCAATACCTATGCCACTAGCATCACATTCAATCTCAAATTGTTTATTAAAATTTGGTAGCATCAATAATGGAGCCGAAATCAACTTATTTTTCAAAGTATCAAAAGCAATATCTTGAGCAACCCCCCACTCGAAATTTACACCTTTCTTAGTCAAATCATTTAAAGGGGCAACAATAGTACTAAAATCTTTCACAAATCTTCTATAAAATCCAGCTAGTCCATTAAAACTTCTTACTTGACTCACATTCATGGGAATTGGCCAATTTTTAATTGCTTCAATTTTAGATTCATCAACTTCTATCCCATGTTTAGAGACAACATAACCAAGAAATATGACCTTATCTTTGCAAAAAGTGCACTTCTCTAAATTTCCATACAATTTATTTTCTCTTAGCACATGCAAGACTTGTCTAATATGATCAATGTGTTCATGTTCATTGTGGCTATATATGAGAATATCATCAAAGTAAACAACCACAAACTTGCCAATAAAATCCCTCAAAACATGGTTCATTAATCTCATGAAAGTACTAGGTGCATTAGTTAATCCAAAAGGCATTACTAACCACTCATATAAACCAAACTTTGTTTTAAAGGCTGTTTTCCACTCATCCCCTTCTTTCATTCTTATTTGATGGTAACCACTACGCAAATCAATTTTAGAGAAAACAACACTACCACTTAATTCATCTAACATGTCTTCCAAACGTGGTATAGGATGACGATAACGAATAGTGATATTGTTAATTGCTCTACAATCTACACACATGCGCCAAGTACCATCTTTCTTAGGAACTAATATGACAGGAACAACACAAGGAGATAAGCTTATTCGGATGTAACCTTTATCAAGAAGATCTTGTACTTGTTTCTGAATTTCCTTTGTCTCTTGGGGATTTGTCCTATAGGGAGCTCGGTTTGGTAATGAAGATCCAGGAATTAAATCAATTTGATGCTCAATCCCTCTCAATGGTGGTAATCCCGAGGGCACTTCTTCTGGAAAAACATCATCAAGCACTATAGGTAGTAGGCTATGATCATCCCCAAACTCTCTCAAATCTTCTTTGGTGGCTAACATTGTCAAAAGGCTCACTCCCTTACTTTTACCACTCGGCCTAGGTTTGTTTTCCCCCATGGAAGTATTGTTTTCACTCATATTTTCCCTCTCACTCTCCTTCTCAACATTCACTTCCACTTTTTGCCTTGATTCATTCACTATTTGTTGGGGTGTCATAGGCCTCAATATGATGTCCTTATTGTTCCAATTCAATTGGTAAGTGTTTGCTCTCCCATTGTGTAGCACCTTTCTATCAAATTGCCATGGCCTTCCAAGTAATAGGTGGCAAACCAACATGGGAACAACATCACACTCAATAGTATCCTTGTATGGTCCAATTGTGAACTCCACTCTCACAATTTGGCATACTTTTATTTCCTCCTTCTCATTGAGCCATTGGATATAATATGGATGTGGGTGTGGAATATATCTCAACCTTAGCTTTGCACATAACTCCTTGCTTGCTAAATTTCTGCAACTTCCTCCATCAATGATCACCTTGCAAGCCATATTAGGACCAACAATTGCCTTGGTTTGAAATAAATTGCATCTTTGGCTCTCATCATTGCTAGGAACAATACTCAATGCTTTGGTGCAAACAATAGTTGGATAATTTGTAGCATAGGCATCAATAGGACCATCATCATCATCATCATATGCATCCTCCTCATTGGGATCAACATCATCTCCAGTCTCATACTCATCATTAGCATTGAGGAGCATAATTTTCTTGTTTGGGCAATCCCTCTTAAAATGACCTTTTCCTCCACAAGTATGGCAAGCCATGTCTCTATTCCTTGTAGGAGGTGTATCACCACTAGAACCCGAAGTAGATGGAGTATTTTTCTTGGAACTTGTTGAATTTGGCTCGGGTTTGGAACTAGGAGTCCCACGGGTAGTAGTAGTTGGAGGTGTAGGTGATGAAAATTTTGATTTTTGTGAAGGAAAACTTCTCCTTGCACTCACTTGTAGCTCTTCTTGCAATCTCTTTTCGGCCTCCCTTGCTTGATGAAGTAATTAACTCATATTGTTGTAAGGAACATGCCTCACAATGCTTCTCACTTTGAATTGTAATCCACTCAAGAACCTTTGCATTGTTTGTTCAGGAGCCTCTCTAATCCGAGCCCTTTGAATAATTAATTCCATCTCCTTGTAGTAGGCATCAACTGTCTCGGTTCCTTGCTTCAATTGTTGCAATTTGTCATAGAGAGTTCTAATATAATTCTTGGGAACAAATCTTTCTCTTAGCAATTGCTTCATCTCTCTCCATGTGTTCACCTCCTCTTCTTGTTTTTCTTCTCTATCTTTTGTAATGCCATCCCACCACAAAAGAGCATAGCCATCAAAGGAAGAAGATGCAAGGTTCACTTTCCTCTCCTCGGGGTAGTCATGGAGTCTCCATAATTTCTCAATTTTGAGCTCCCACATTAAGTACTCTTCCACATCTTCAGAATCACAAGCAAGACTAGGGATAGAGAATTTTGGTTTTCCCAAGCCATCATTCTCTCTATTATTTTCCAATGGTATTCTTATTGCCATATCTCCACGGCCTCCATTATTATTTCCTCTCCCATCCTCAATTTGATCAATAGCTTGAGGTGCTTGTTGAAGTTGTTGCACTATATTTGTAATTGTAGCCACTTGTTGAGTCAATGTCCTCAAAGTGTCCTTAATCTCATCAACAGAATCTTGAGAGGCACAAGCTTCTATCTTCAAATCAAGTGTATTCAAATCTTCTCTCAATTGATCATCACTTTTCTCAACCACATTAGCAATTCTTTTGTACATATGATCTCTCAAAGCCTCATACTCATTCCATTGGACAGTATCCTCGGGTTTCTTCTTTGCCTGCACATCAACATCACTAGAAGAACTCATGATTAATTTGTTAGTAACAAAAATAATCAATGGGTTTGTGGTGCCTCTCTCAACTCACTCAAAACCAAGCAAAGATGGCTTCACTTGATGTTCCAAGAGAGAAAAAGATCAACTTACCAACAAGGAGCAATGATTAATGTGCTTTGGTGTGAGAAGAGAATAACCGAGCTATCAAGTATCACAAAGCAAACAGGGTTTTTGGTGGGGCTTGGTTGGGATTCCTAACAACACCAAAATAACAACTCCAATGCACTGCTTAATGTGATAAAAAGTACTAATGAAAACACACTCACACTTGGAGACAATTGTGGCTTAGCAAATATATGGTAGAGGTTTTGCAAGCACTAGAAAGACACTAGCAAATACTCAATGAAACAGGCACAAGATTGCTCAATTTATCCACAAAATATCCAATATGAAATAGCTTCCACTAGTGATAGTAGCACGACCTCTTTTGAATTTTTTTTTATACTTTTTACTTTTCTCTATTTTTTTGATTTTTTCAATAGCCTTTGAATCAACTAGGAGCAATAAAGTAGATGGAAAACAACTAGTGGACAGAAATTTGAGCAGCCCGTAGAGCAATTAAACAGCTAGTCTTTGGGTTATGGAACCTAAATATGGCTGTAGAAAGGCTTGTGTCTAAGTCTAAACAAAGTTCAGAATGATGACCTAATGATAAACAGGAAGTAACAAAAGAAATCTAATGAAAACAGGAGCAAAAACTCACTCACGGCAGAAAAAACTGCGTTTTTGTAACGTACGGCAACGATTTGGGCCGAAAACAGCTCACGGCAGAGCGTACGACAGCGGGTGTGTGTGTTTGCGGTGGAGCGTGTGGTGTGTGTTGCGGGTGGGGCGCGCGGTAAGGATTTTATGGCGCGGGTAAGGCGAATCCGATACCAACTAGGAGGGGCGCGCACAAGTGGCGGCAGCGGCGGCAGCGTTTTCACGCGTTTTTGGCTCCGCGGCAGCGAATCCGAGCTCGGGTGGGAGTCCGGGTGTGGTAAGGTGCGGGCGCGCACTGGTAAGGGAAAAGTGGCACCGGGGGCGGGTTTGGTAAGGATTTTGCGGTGCGGTACGGTGGTGATGGCACGGATCGGTTTGGTGGACACGGTGGAGATCGGATTGGAATCCGAGGATGGCTAGGACCCCGTGAGTATATGGAAGTGGAATTTTCGAGATCAAAATCAACTCACGCAATGTAAGCTGTAGGTCTTGAAATCTCGAGATGAACACACACGGCAACACTATTTTTGTGAGTTTTTTGATATAGATGGAAACAAAGATAAAAGATAAACCCTAAAAACAGAAAAACAGATACACAAATCAACAAGAAACAGCAATTAGAGTAGCAATTTGGTGTTGATCTAGTCTCTGGCAATTCTAACCTAATATTTTTGGCTTTTTCTGGATAGGAATAAAAACAACTAAAAGTAAAGATAACTTTGCTCACCGAGTAAACCCGAGAATCTGATACCAAGATGATATGGGGTGGCCCAATCTTCTCAATGAGCTTCTCTCTCTTTTTGTAAATTTCTGATATGTGGATAACTAGTGCTACACTGAGACTTCTCACTCAGCTGACCCCTGTTGCCAATGCAACAACAATCAAACTCTTTGGATATTCTCAACTACACACTCTTGCACAAGTAATCAAAGATCACAAGTGGTCCTGTATCCCCCTATTCCCAGATGGAATAACAAGATATCACGCAACTTTGCAATTGGTAAACTTCAAGATGAATGCTTAATAAGCAATACAATCTAGAGGCTAGGGTTGTTGGTTTTTGGTTTTAAACTGGTTCCCCCTAATCCACACGCAGGTGGAGGACATATATAGGTGGAGGGGTGCGGCCACAAGGGGGCCTTGCGCAAGAAACCCTCTCCCTACTAGGACTAGGACTCCTACTAGGACTAGGAGTCCAACTAGGACTCAAAGGAAGATACAAACCAACCCAATTAAGTGGGATGCGGCCACAATTGGTATATAAACCAAACCTACTAATATTAGGACTCATTATGGCGCATAGATGTCCTTTGTGGGCGCCCTGCTCTCGCTTGTTCATCAATGAGTGTGGAAATAACATATTGGCAATGTTTTCCACACTAAGTGCATTTGACCTTGTGGAGGCACTATCCCCTTGTCATCATATCATTTGTTATTGGTTGTTTTCACCATGCTAGTACTTGATCTCTATCTCCTCTTCTAGCCCATCTCCATCCATATGTATCTCCTCTCCATGATCTCCATTCATGCTTGTGTTATTAATAAACCTGAGAATACATAAATGCATAGACTTAGGTAGTATAAACTTCTCATAATCAAGAATAGCATAATCAATAAGGATTGAATTCACCTGTTGTTCTAGTAGCTTGGTCCTTGATCTTGTCATTGGTCCAAGTCTCACTTCATCTTGTTTAGGTGGCAATGTACTAGGGATGTCCTCATCAACGCAACTTTGCAGGGTAAACTTCAAGTAGTATGCTTAGCAGCAATACAAACTAGAGGCTAGGGTTTGTTGGTTTTGGTTTAAACTTGTTCTCCTCCATCATGTTTGTGTTATAAATAAACCTAATCATACACAAATGCATAGACTTAGGTAGTATAAAATTATCATAATCATAACTAGCATAATCAATGAGGATTTAATTCACTTGTTGTTCTAGTAGCTTGGTCCTTGATCTTGTCATTGGTCCAAGTCTCACTTCACCTTGTTTAAGTGGCAATGTACTAGGGATGTTCTCATCATCCTCCCCCCTTGAAAAGCCTTGATGTCCACATCAAGATTGACTCCATGACATGGTGTCAAATCCGAAACATTGAAGGAATTACTCACTCCAAACTCATCAATTGGAAGATCTATCTTGTAAGCATTGTCATTTATTTTTGCAATCACTTTGTAAGGACCAGCACCTCTTGGCAATAACTTTGATTTCCTTAGCTTAGGGAACCTATCCTTTCGAAAGTGTACCCATACCAAATCTCCCTCTTGAAAAATAACCTCCTTTCTCTTTTTATTTCTCCTTTGAGCAACATCCTTCCCTTTCTTCTCTATGGCATCCATTGTTTTCTCATGTATCTTCTTCACAAAATCAGCCCTTTTGGATGCATCCATGTTAATTCTCTCTTGAATAGGAAGTGGTAATAGATCAAGTGGTGTAGTAGGCCGAAATCCATAAACCACCTCAAAAGGACATAGTTGAGTAGTTGAATGCACAGCTTTATTATAGGCAAACTCCACATGTGGCAAACAATCTTCCCACTCCTTCAAATTCTTCTTGATCATAGTTCTCAACAATGTGGACAAGGTTCTATTTACCACCTCGGTTTGTCCATCTGTTTGAGGGTGACATGTTGTAGAAAACAACAATTTGGTTCCAAGCTTCCCCCATAATGTCTTCCAAAAGTAACTCACGAATTTCACATCTCTATCCGAAACAATTGTCCTTGGTACTCCATGTAGTCTTACTATCTCCTTGAAAAAGAGTGTAGCAATGTGGGAAGCATCATCACTTTTGTGGCAAGCAATGAAGTGTGACATCTTGGAGAATCTATCCACCACCACAAAATTGAGTCATGTCCCCTCTTTGTCCTTGGCAAGCCTAACACAAAATCCATGCTTATATCTTCCCATGGTGTAGTTGGTGTTGGCAATGGAGTATATAATCCGTGGGGCTTCAATTTGGACTTAGCTTTATTTCATGTAATACACCTTTGCACAAATCAATAGACATCTCTCCTCATAAGTGCCCAATAAAATTTTCTAGCCAACATAAGCAATGTTTTCTCTCGTCCAAAGTGACCCATCAATCCACCACTATGAGATTCCTGTAATAACATCAAACGCAAAGAACACTCGGGAATACATAGTTTGTTAGATCTAAAAAAAAATCCATCATGTATATGATATTTATCCCAAGCCTTCACATTAGAACATTTACTATCGGGTGTAGAAAATTCTTTATCTTGAGAATATAGTGGCTTTAATTCTTCTAAACCCGAAACTTGCACATCCAATTTAGTGAGTAGCATATTTTTCCTAGATAAAGCATCAGCTACCACATTATCTAATCCTTTCTTGTGTTTAATAATGTATGTGAAAGATTCAATAAATTCTACGCATTTAGCATGTCTCTTATTAAGATTGGATTGATTCTTTAAAAATTTCAATGCCTCATGATCAGAATGTATAACAAATTCCTTTGGCCACAAATAATGTTTCCAAACCTCCAGTACTCTAACAAGTGCATACAATTCTTTATCATAGACAGAATAATTCAATTGTGCTCCATGTAATTTTCAGAAAAATAAGCAATTGGTTTCTTATCTTGCATTAACACTCCTCCAATACCTATGCCACTAGCATCACGTTCAATCTCAAATTGTTTATTAAAATTAGGTAGCATCAATAATGGAGCCGAAATCAACTTATTTTTCAAAGTATCAAAAGCAATATCTTGAGCAACCCCCCACTCAAAATTTACACCTTTCTGAGTCAAATCATTTAAAGGGGCAGCAATAGTACTAAAATCTTTCACAAATCTTGATATAGGCTTGGCCTCTAGGGTGGCCCGATCTTCACGGATTGATGCACGAGAGGTTGGGAGATTGGGAAGAACGCGAAGAACGCACGAACAACAAGATGAACTCATGCACACAAAAGGGGAGATAACTCGTGAAGCCTACGAGGGATCGCAAACCCAAGTCAACAACACGCTAATTGGAACCGATTCCTCTCACCGGCCGGTCCACCGATCCAACAAAAGCCACAAGGGGAAGGTTGGAAAGAACTACTAGAGTCACAAGGTGAAAGAGTAGCTACTTGGAGAGATCTTGATACATTCCAATAGATGAATCTATGGAGTAGCCATGGATCCCATGGGGGAGGTTCTCCACATGGGAGGGGGAGCACAAAGCCCAATTCTACCTCAAGTCAACTCTATCCCTAGAACTAGCCACCGGAGTCCCTTATATAGCCTAGGGGGTAGGTGGGGGAAAAGGGCATTTTCTCCTTGTCTTCGGGCAGCAGCAGGGAGGCCGGCCTGGGGGGCCGTCCTGGCCGGCCAGTGAAGCCGGGGTGGGAGCTGGGCGCCCCAGCCTGGAGGCAGCCGGCTTGGCAGGCCGGCCTGGGGCCGGGTGGGGGCCGGGGCCTTCGGGCAGGTGGCCGGCCTAGCTCCCATGTGCAGCCGGCCTGAGGCCGGGGTCGGAGAGGGGGAGGCCGGCCTCTTCTGTTGGTTGGCCGGCCCGAGGGAGGGGGAGGCCGGCCTGACCGGGGGTTGAGGCCGGGGACCCCGTTTCCCTCCGTTCTTCCTCCTCGAAGCTCCGATCTTGATGTCGTCTTCTCCCACTTCTTTCCTATCTTCTTGGGCACCGTCTTGGGTTATGTTCTTGAGCATCGAGGACACCTTCTTGGGCTCCATTGTGGGATCCACCCTGGGCATGAAGAGGGGCATTTCATGAGGTAGCGCACCGTTCACCAAGTCACCGGAAACATACGGAGATACGAGTGAGATCACCTTGTCGTGTATCGATGTTGTGCTTGGTGGAATACGGTGGGATGCATCATCTCCCCCCCCCCTTGAAGAAGAGTCATCCTCGACTCTCGTTTCGTCCATTCCTGAGCGGGGTAAGGAATGTTGACGATGAAGATGTCGTTGAAGTTGAGTCGTTTGTCGAAGATCATGTGACGGTAGGCTCGTAGTGGGGGTGGTCCAAACGCGATGACGATGTTGAAGTGGTCTTCCTTGGTTTGGTGAAGAAAATCTTGAAAGGTGGTGTAGTCGTTGAAGTTGAGCCTCTTATCGAAGATCATGCTAAGATATGCTCGTGGAGGGTGTAGTCCAAAGGCGATGACGATCTTGACATGGTCCTCATTGGATGGATGAGGATGAGCTTGAAAGGCGATGTAGCCGTCGGCGAAGAGCTCGATAGGTGTTTGGTCATTGTCGTTGACGCGCTTGTCGAACTCCAACTGCATCTTGACGATTGGTATGTAGTCGTGGTAGTCATTGTCGTTGATGCGCTTGTCGAACTCTTAGTGCATCTTGATGTGTGTGATGTAGGCGGAGAAGTCGTTGTCGTGGATGCGCATGTGGAACTCCAAGTACATTTTGACATGAGGTAGGTAGGCGTAGAAGTCGTTGTCGTGGATGCGCTTGTCGAACTCCATGCACCTCTTGACATGTGGTATGTAGGCGCAGAAGGCGTTGTTGTCGAAGTGCTTGTGAAACTCCGTGTAGATCTTGACTTGAGGAGTCTGGATGGAGAATGCATTGTCGTAGAAGCTCTTGTCAATCTCCATGTGGATCATGACAAGCGGAATGTGCTCCTTCCAAATCTTCAAGTCGGTGTCGATGTTCATGCGGTGTGGAGAGCCTTGTATGTGGAGAAGTCCATGAGGTCGAGGATGCTTGATAGGGTCACCAAATCTCTGCAAAATAGACAACAAAGATGGAGAGAAAGTTAGTAAGCCGTTAGTGTCGATAAGGACACATGGGGTTTTGCTCTCAACTCTCATCTCACTATTGGTGGCTATCATGGCGATGCCTCTAAGAACACTCATGCTTTTCCCACTCATTATGGGCTTGTGGCTCTCACTCACGTGATGGTGGATCTCTCTCTCACCACTCGTCTCACTAGAAGCTTGAGAGGGGACACTAGAAGGCTCCAAAGTCTTGGCACTTGAGGTGTGCGGGTTTGTCGAGGTAGTTTCATTGCTTGGAGTCGGTAGTGTCATAGCATGTGGTGAGGAGGACTCGAGCATATCGTCTCTTGGTTTTATCTCCAAGTGTGGAATGTTGGGCTTGCTTGGCGGAGGAGGTAGGGTCATGGCTTGTGTCGAAGAAGGCTCGATCATCTCCGTGATGTGGTAGTGTAAGCCATGCCTTGTAGCATCCTCAAGTGGTTGATGCTGATGATGACGCTCATGTGCTTGATCATGGAGTCCATAGTCCTTCCTCAAAGTATGGCGCACATGGGTGTTGTGGATGGGTGTCGGTGATGAAGTGTCTCTTGCCTCTTGCCTTGATGAAGTAGTGGTATCATAGTGTCCATGGCAAGGATGATCTTGATCCTTGTCGAAGGCGGGGTGCGAATAGGAGGCACACTCTTGGTGATGATGAGGTGGAGGATCCCATTCCTCATGTTCGTGATGACACTCATGGTCCTTGAACCTTGTAACATTGAGGCAAAGGGCGCTCAAGTTTTTGTCTTCATGGCCTTGATGATGCAATGGAAATCCGTGGTCAAGGTGATGCGGTGCTTCATCCAATATGGTCGGAGAAGAGTCATGGATGGCATCTCCATTTGACGCACCATCTTGGTCGCCGCCTTGGCAATCCCACATTATGTGACCATGGCCCTTGCAAATGGGGCATAAGAGGTCTTCATCTTGAAGGAGAGGGGAAAGTAGGCTCATACCATCATCATCATATATGGGAGGG
Source organism: Alopecurus myosuroides (assembly GCA_028641055.1). Classification (NCBI taxonomy): domain Eukaryota; kingdom Viridiplantae; phylum Streptophyta; class Magnoliopsida; order Poales; family Poaceae; genus Alopecurus; species Alopecurus myosuroides. The sequence continues at coordinate 380,967,646 of CM054057.1, read as the reverse complement.
CCTTCACTTCCTCCATCTTGTTGTAGGTATTCATCAAAGATGGGTAGTGAAGTAGCAAGTTGATCAATCCCACTTGGTTGATGTTGAAGTGGACGCTCATTGGGGTCTTCCTCAAAGATGGGGAAAGACAAGCCATAAGGAGCATTCTCACTTGCTTGGCGTTGAGGAAGTATCTCATGTGGGTATTCATCAAAGATGGGTAGCGGAAGCTCATGTTGTTCATCCTCATTGGTTTGGCGATGGCGGTCCTGATGGAGAGGATGGCACCGGTGGTCATTGTGGTGGAGTTGTGGGAGGCGTTCACTCGAAGCCATGTCGAGGGCACCTTCTTGGTAAGGGACTTGGTCTTGGTGGTCATTGTGGTGGTGACACACATTTTGCCTTGGAAGCCTTGAATGTGGGCGAGCACCATCCACGAAGCCATGTAGACCATACTCATGAGTCGAGCTTGGAGAAGGTGGGTGATGAAGAATATCCGGTCGTAGAGGGTGATCTTGAAGAGGGTCACCACGGCCTTTTCGGTGTCGAGGTCGAGGTAGTGGTGATGGCGAGCAATGCTCAAACCAATGTCGTCGCGGTGCTTGTGGTGGAGGATGCGGTGAGGTGGGTGTACCACTCTCTCCCATATGTCGATGATGATCATGGCGACGATCTTGGTGATGAGCTTGGTGATGATAGCTTGAAGTTTGTTGATGACAAATCTTGCGGCGTTCCCGCACTTCATGTGTGGGATGACTCCGAAAGTCATTCGGATGCCTTGGCTTCTTGTCCTTCTCGCTTGATGGGGCCTCGATGATGTCCTTCTAGTGGTGCCGTCTTGATGTGGAAGGAGCCCATCTTGACGTTGCCAACTTGTCGAATTTCTTGTCGTTGCACCATCTTGAGGTTGAAGGGAGTTGTCTTGTGTTGGCCTTGGCATTCTCCTTGAAGTTCCTTGGTGTTGAGCATGAACCATATGACATATGATATTTTGCCCTCGAAGCTTGGAGAGGAAGTTCTTGCAAGTGAGCTCATCCATGTCGGAGTCGAAGTAGGTGTAGAGGTCCATATTGTCCCTCATGCTTGTGGAGTCGTTGTCGGTGTCGTACTCCGTTATGTTTGTGGATGCGTTGCCGGTGTAGCATGGCTCCATATCGTCATCCAAGCTTGCGGTGTCATAGTTGTAGTAGTGGTTCATGTCGTTGGAGCTCATGGAGTCGAAGTTTCGTGGTTGGTGTGGTGCTCCTCCATGTCGATGATGCTTGGGGAGGAATAGTCGGTGTAGAGATCAATGTCGTGGTCGTAGTAGTGGTGGTGATCCACCATGTCATGCTCGTAGTAGTGGTCAACCACAATGTCGTGCTCGTAGGAGTGGTGGTTCATGTCTAGCTCGTTGTAGTCGTTGTCGTTGTTGTAGTCATAGTGGTCCATCATGTACTCGTCATGGTCATCATGGCCTCCATATGCTCCGCTCTCTCTACACATGGACACTCACAAGCACAAGTGTATATATAGATTTTGAAGACCTAAGAGCTCAAACCTCACCTTTTAGCAAATATTGGAACTAGTGGACCATGCCAAGAGAAATCGATAAAGAAAAGAATGAAGTGACTTGAGTTCGAAAGATCCAAAAACACGCTCCAAAACACACACGTCTTATGGTTGGATAGGTATGGAAAGTGGAAAGCAAATGTAACAACCAGAAACCAAGATATTGTAATGGCAAGTAGAGAACCACAAGATCACAAAGCAACAACAAGTCGATCTCCAAAAAGGTATGGAAACACACGCACAGAGATAAATGGGACTAGTGCAACCAAAATGTGATCTAAGGAACCAAATGATCCTAGCGAAGACTATAAAGCTCGTGTTGCACAAGTACAAGGAGAGCCGCTAGTTCGATTGCAAATTATTGGTGGGCTACAAGATTTGCACACAATGCACCACCTACGAGATGTTCATCGATCTTGCGCGCTTCCTACAAGTGGTATGGAAAGTGGTTGCTTCCTTTTTCTCTCTTATTCTTTCTCTTCTCTTCTCTCTCATTTCTCTTCTCTCTTTTGCTTTTTCACTTTTTGCTCACTCACTTTGTGCCAACATATGAAACTATATGAATTAGCGCATACAACGGTCGCTCGGAAACTACACGGTACAAGTGTGCAAATCCCAAACAATCATATATGAACTAGCCTCAATAGATAAGGTAATCACAAGGTAAGTTGGCTCACAAAGGAATGGCAAGAGTGAGAAGATTCGGGATGATTATACCTCTCTCCGACGATCTTCACACTACAGGCTGAAATGTTTCGTGCTTGCTCACGAAATTAGGCTTCAATGGATCATGGATATCCTGCAAAAGTGATGTAGATTATGTAATTGCCTACAAAATAAGCTAAAGATCACTAAAAACGGAGTCCGAAGTCAAAAGTTATGGCCAAAACGGTGAAGGATAGCGGCAGTTTTCTGGGAGGCCGGCCTGGCCGGGCTTTGAGGCCGGGACGCTCTGTTGGGGGTCCGGCCTGAGGACCTTTGAGGCCGGCCTGGCCGGGCTTTGAGGCCGGGCTTCCGGGGGACGCGAATTTGACCCGATTTTGACCTTTTCGGGCGGAAAATGGCTCCGAAAACCACCAAATCGAAGGGAAAAACGATGGAATTAAGCCATGGGAACGCAAAGGAAGGTAGATCAACAAGTTTACCAATAGATCCACGGATCAAAACCTAACAAAACGCACTCAAATCACAGATTGGTCCAAAAGCAAATTGGGGCTATTTTTGGTGGAAATTTTGGAATTTAGGCAAAATCAAGAAAAAATTTGGGGGAAAGAGGGTGTCAAATCTGTGGCAACCTTGCTCTTGATACCAGATGATATAGGCTTGGCCTCTAGGGTGGCCCGATCTTCACGGATTGACGCACGAGAGGTGGAGAGATTGGGAAGAACGCGAAGAACGCACGAAGAACACGATGAACTCACGCACACAAAAGGGGAGATAACTCGTGAAGCCTATGAGGGATCGCAAACCCAAGTCAACAGCACGCTAATTGGAACCGATTCCTCTCACCGGCTGGTCCACTGATCCAACAGAAGGCATAAGGGGAAGGTTGGCAAGAACTACTAGAGTCACAAGGTGAAAGAGTAGCTACTTGGAGAGATCTTGATACATTCCAATAGATGAATCTATGGAGTAGCCATGGATCCCATGGGGGAGGTTCTCCACATGGGAGGGGGAGCACAAAGCCCAATTCTATCTGAAGTCAACTCTATCCCTAGAACTAGCCACCGGAGTCCCTTATATATCCTAGGGGGGTAGGTGGGGGAAAAAGGGCATCTTCTCCTTGTCTTCGGGCAGCAGCAGGGAGGCCGGCCAGTGAGGCTGGGGTGGGAGCTTGGCGCCCCAGCCTGGAGGCAGCCGACCTGGCAGGCCGGCCTGGGGCCGGGGTGGGGGCCGAGGCCTTCGGGCAGGTGGCCGGCGTAGCTCCCATGTGCAGCCGGCCTGAGGCCGGGGTGGGAGAGGGGGAGGCCGGCCTCTTATGTTGGTTGGCCGGCCCGAGGGAGGGGGAGGCCGGCCTGGCCGGGGGTTGAGGCCGGGGCCCCGTTTCCCATCGTTCTTCCTCCTCTGTCGTGGTGGTATCACGGGAGATGCCATGGGATGGCTAATGTTTGGGGCCGATGGACGCTGGAGGTGCTCGGGGAGGGATCACACGGCGAGTAGCAGCGTGTGGGATGTCACAAGCACCACAAACAACGGGATCTTACCCAGGTTCAGGGCCCTCGTGTGGAGGTAACACCCCTACTCCTACCTTTCTCTCTTTATGTGTAGTTCTCTCTGTGTGAAGTGAAGTAATCCAGAGTGTCGACCCTCGCACAGGAGTTGGCATGGCACCTTATATACTGGTGCCCAGTCGGATAGAATACGACTAAAAGGTACAACTGATGTGACAGGAGCAGTGCAGAACAGGGCACGCTTCCGGCTTCTCGCTGACACGGGCGCCATAAGTCGTCGCGTCGTTCGGAGATGGGACCTGTCCACCCTTGTCAGTGAGATAGGGTAGGCCCCTAGCCCTGTCCTGTCCCCTCTGTCAGTGATAGGACTTGACAGGCGCCTACCGCACTGTAGCCACGCCGTAGCGCGGATAATCACGCGCTCCGTAAGTTGAACCGCACGCTGGTACGGATGCAGGTTACGCGGGATCCCTTGTCAGAACGGCTCCATTGACTTCTGGCCTGAGTAGGAACTCACTCCCTCTACTCGGACCAACTTCTTTACTCGGATGGACATAACTTGATTGATTTCTCCTCTTGGCCATTGGTGGGTATGGCCGGATAGAAACCTACCGGGTAGCGAGTACCGGGTAGCCATCTACCCGGTCAAACAACACCTTTGACCTTGCTTTTAGCACTTGCCTTACCCCTACTCGGGGGTAACCCCCCGACATTAGTCCCCGAAGCTGGTAGAGTCCTGCGAACTCGTTCACTGGGCCCTGCCAGCTTAAAACAACCCTTCTTTTCATAACTGAAAGGGGCCGAGTAGCACCTCCACACGGCGCTTCAATTCTTGCTTGCAACTCCGCTTCTCCGAATAGCAGTATTCTTCCTCTGTGATGCCGAGTAAAAAGAGTTAGCGAAATCTCGAAACGCAATCCCGCTCAAACTGTGCAAATCCACCTCCGCGTGTCGCTACGGGGCACGTGTCACACCCCTGTGCCTCCGACGCCTCGGTGCCTAGAGTACAGCAGGCCACGCGCCAATAACTGCGCCCCCGGCCCACTAGCCTATTAAGTCACTTCAACCGCACTAAAGTGCCCACGATCTCGACGTGTGATTAACTGAGCCCATTACGCGCGCGATATGCGCTGTGTGCGTTTCTAACCGGTGCGCAGCCCACGCCGCACGATCGATCCCGATTAATCCGCTGGTAACGGCAACTCGAGGGGAGAGATAAATACCCCCTCGCCGCCCCCTTCTTCTCTTTCCAGCCATTTCCAATCTCGCGCCCCCTCGCCTCTCTGCCGCCGTCGAGCACGTCGCCACCGCAAATCCTTGCTGCGTCGCTGCTCCACGCGCCGCTAGAGAGACCGAGAGCAACTCCTCCACTCAATCCGCCACTCCAATCTCGCACAACTCTTTCCGCCTCCATGGCTCGCGGAGAAGACGATGCCGCCGTCTGCGCCGGATGGGAAGGATCGGAGGTCACGGCGGAGGACTGCCAGTGGCTAGTCAACACCCGCCGCGTCCCTCCCGGCGTGAGGTGCAGGCAGCCAGGCAGCGAGATCATCCCCACGCCAGAGAAGGACGAATTCTTCGTCTTCCTCGCGCACTTCAAGCGCGGGTTTAGCCTCCCAATCTCCGACTTCTTCTCCGAGTTCCTCAAGAATTTCGGCCTCCAGCCACATCACCTTCCCCCCAACGCCATGGTCATGCTTTCCATTCATGCCGTGGTCTGTGAAGCCTTTCTCGGCGTCTACCCAACCATCCACTCCTAGGCTCGCTACTTCTTCTTCCGCAAGCAGAGCATCCCCAACCCAGGACACACTAAGAGCGCCCGCGCGATGACACAGACGGGATGCGCCATGATGCTGCAACGCACCACTGGCCATCACCCGCGCGTCAAGGGGCTGGAGACGGTGCACAAGTGGCAGCGCAGCTTCCTCTACGTCAAGAATGTCGCCACTGAAGAGGGGAAGCCAATCCAGGACCGGATAGGGCTCCCGAAGTGGAAGAACGCGAGGCCAACCCAGCAGAACTGGGGCTACAACCCCAAGAACAACATCGAGGATGTTGTCCAGATCGAGCAGCGCCTCGCCGAGTTGCAGGAAGAGGGATTCCGCCGAGATGATCCCATCACGTGCTGGATCTCACGCCGAGTGCTCCCGCTCCAGAGTCGCTCCCACAAGATGTGCTATATGGGAGGAAGCCGGGACTGCACGAGGACCACCACCTTCGAGCTCAGCACTGCCGATGTGGCCATCTGGGCGAGATCCATCATGCAGACAACGCTCTCCGACACCTGGCAGTATGGCTTCATGCCGTACAGTCGCCTCAAGCGAATCGAACATGTTAGCCTTCTGTGCTTTGTTTCTACACTCTGATACCGAGTAGATGGCTTCTCAGCTTCATATGCTTAGTCTTTGCATGCTGCACCGAGTAGCACATCATGAATAACTTGCTGGCTTTATATGCTTTGTGTTTGCACGCGATGCCGAATAGAAATCCTTAGCTGCCTATGCTTTGTGTTTGAATGTTATTCCGAGTAGGACCCCTTAGCTGAGAACTCAACTTACTTGTGCCATCTGTTTGCCTCTACAGCACATCAATCGCCAGGGAGAGGAAGATGTCGAGGTCTTCGAGGGCAATTGGTCAGAAGACCGAGAAGAGGACGACGAGACCTCCTACAACACCCAGGACACCCTCTGCATCCCTCATACCCATCAGCCTGGTAAGCACCAAGTTGACGCGTCTATCCGGGACTGGTCCGAGGATGACGAAGGTGACCAAGTTCACCTCTCTGACCGCGAGTAGCACACTTTGATTTCCTTTTCTGTTTCTCAATTTCTTTTCTCTACTACTATGCAGAGGATCCTGAGCTGAATGACGATGATGAGGAGCCCATCGATGTCCAGCCTCTATCTGTGGCTGCTCCCACAACCCGGAAGAGGACGGGCAGTGGTGCCCAAGAGCCTGCTGCCAAGAAGACCAAGAAGACCGAGAAGAAGAAAACCACCACTGCCAGAAGGAAACCTCCCACCGCCAAAGGGTAAGTCACTCCATCCGAGTACCACTTTGTTGATGTTCCTCTCTCCGGTTTTCTCCTTCTCCATTTCTGAACCATTTCTTTCTTCCAGCGACCCTTTGGACGCTGATGCCGCTGCAGCCCCCACTCGGTCCAAGAGGAAAGCCGTCATGGACCTCGAGAAGCTCGTCGATCTCTCAGACGATGACGATGAGCCAGCTCAGCAGGATAGAACACGCGTGTCCTCCCCTGTCAAGATAGAAGAAGACGCTGGCGCCGAGAACACATGCGCTGGTGAAGAAGATCTGACCACCGAGCAGCAGGAGCCTGACGCGCAGCAGACCGCGCATGATACTGCTCGTGACGAGATGCCCCCTCTCCCCCAGCTACATCAGCTAGGGAGAATGCCGAAGAAAACGCCGAGATCCAAGATCGTGCCGCCCTGGAGCGGCAAGAAGACAATCCCAAGCAGCAGGACGAACAAGCTCCAGCTCAAGATGACCCCGCGGCCAGGCCGCGGGTAGAAGAAACAGTAGACACAACACCTGATCCCGCTGCCGAGCAACGGGTAGAGAAGACAGTGGTGGAGCCAGTCCTCCAGAGCCAAACGCAGCTAGACGATGCGCAAGGTAGCCGGCCCCCTGTGCCGCCTACCCAGCAGGCAACTCCACCAACTGCGCCAAGCCCTCCACCAAAACTGAGTACCTCCAAGACCACTTCTCAGCAACAGCCTCCCTCTGCTTCACGCCAAGTGCCTCCGTCCGCTTCTCGGACGGACCTTGTGCCCAGCCCCAAGAAGATCAACAAGCCTGAAGTAGCGCCTACCCGGAAGAATCCAGCGCGCAAGGCTGCACAGGGTGGAGATCTGATGCCACCACCCAAGCCACCGCTTGTGCCAGCCGGGAAGCCGGCAGCAAAGAGCAAGCAACTAACCATCAGCAAGCCCACCTCTAGCAGCAAGATGGCTGCTCCTGGATCTGCTGGCCCTGGCGAAGGGTCGAGTGCCGGAGATGCCGTCCGCGCACAAGCCAGCTGGCTGCAATACCTGCTTGAGGCGTCCAAGCAGTATGAGATTTCACTGTCCAAAGGCGAGAAGAAGCTTTCTTCCTTGAAGGGAGGCCAGGCCAAGGCTGTGGACGTCAAGTCCAGAGGCAAGGAACCAAAACCAGCCCTTGAGTTCCACTCGCGCGAGGCCGACGAGGACGAGATCCAGTCAGAAGGCCTGACAGCGGTCCTGGACCGGGTAGCCTTCGTGGACAAGGTTTGGGAGAGCGACGCCCATGGCGTCCCTCAATGGAATGGCTTCACGCTGGGTCCAGTCGATCATTACCGGGTTGACTGGAACAAGGCCGACATCGGCGCCGTGCCAATGACTATCGCTTCCCCAACCTGCACATTGGCCAGGAAGTTGTTCTGTCTCCGCAAAGCCGCTGAGGACGTTGAACAAACATATGCTGTAAGTGTTCTCTATTTTCTCGCTTTTTCCGAGTTGCTATTTCTCTGTTCTCTTCTCTTCCTTTCTTTTCCTTTCCTCTTAGTCACTTTACCTCTTAGCCACTCCCCAGTCCCCGAGATTCGGGCCGAGTAGGCGAGAACTCGACCGAGTTGCCGTCTACTCGGGGCAAATCTTCCAAAGTACTTAGACCTTTTCTCTTCTCTTCCACAGAATAGACAAAGGTGTTCCGCCGGCTGCTCTGGAACCATCGCATGGCCAAGGACCGCATCGCGGCTCTTGAAGCCGAACGAAAAGATGATGCCGTGAGGAGCAGGCGGCGCTGGACCGCGCTCTCCAACTCTATGAGATAGAAGGTAATCCTTTAGCTACTCGGTTTGTGCGTTTTTTGTTTACGCCCGCGTTTGCTTTTTGCTATAACCCTGTTTACCCTGCAGGCAAATTCAAAGAACTGAAGGAGTAGCATGAACACTGCCACGTCTTCTCTTCCTCTGCCGAAAGCAAAATCAAGCATCTGGAAGGTGAGTTGCTGGCCACTCTGCACTTGTGCTTCTTCCTTTACTTGGTTACTCTGCTAATACTGCTGTTCTCTTTGCAGAAAAATACAGGAAATTCCGGGAGCAGCATCTTAACTGCCTGATGCCTGCCGAGGTGCAGCAGCAGCTGGCCACCAGAGACGCGGAGCTCCAGAAGGAACGCGACGCCGAGCGCGCCGAGTTCGAAGAGATGCAGGTGAAGCTGAAATCGGCTCTTGAGGATGCTCTCGAACAGGCCGCCGAGAAGGACAGGGTCAAGACAGCTGTTAAGGCCAAAGAGAAAGCGCTTGAGATGGAGATCTCGGTGTTGAAGAAACACAACGAGCAGCTCATCCTCCAAATCTCAGACGCACGCCCCATCGAAGATAGGCATATTGCCAACGAGGAGGACTGGAAGATAAAGCTGGATGCGCTGCTGGTGGATCTCAAACGTAAGTCTTCTCTTCTCTGCACCTGGCTGTTTCTCTTCTCTACCACTTTTCTATCCGGTTTTCTCTCTTCTCTGCCTCCCTTTCCAACTCTTATTGGTTTTTCTTTCAGATATCTTCCCTGATCTCCGCGCCGCTAGCACACCTGCTCTGGAGAAGGCCCAGCAACTCCGAGCTGCTTCCGGGATGCCCATTGACACCAAGTCCAGCGTCAACGACAATCTTCTGAGCATCAAGACCCAACTCCGCCAACTCTAGGGCTTGGGCACCACCATGGTGTCCACCGCCTACAAACTCCATGATCTGTTCTGGCCTGATCAATCTGCGCCAGAGAGCTTCAGCGTGCTCGCCGAGAAGCTGGACGGCGTGAAAGCCGAGTTGAAGAAATGGCGCGCCTCTGCAGCCCGGGCAGGAGCTGACGAGCTGCTCCATTTCGTCACGAGCTGGTACGAGAACCTCAATCTTGATAGGATTCTCGAGATGCGCGAAGATTCCAAGTGGACCAAGGATCCCGACTGCGTCGCGCGCCAGAAGAAAGTGGCCTACGAGATTGCATCTTATGCCGACACCGCCAACTACATCGACGGCCTCCCTGAGCCCGACACCGAGCCTGAGGACGAGGACGAAGATGAAGGGGACGATGACGATGACGCCGAGTCGGAGGGCCTAAGCGTGTTTGAGGAAGAATGCACCGATGGATCCGCCGAGAAGGGGAAGGCCAAGGTTGACGATGAAGCCGAGAAGCCGCAACCCAGCGCCAAGGAGGCCACCATCACCACCGAGATGGTGATCAACCAGGTGGCTCCCGAGCTGGGCGCAACTGGCGTCTTCCAGATGCCCAGCTTCCAATCTGCTGCATCGACCTCGGCCACGGATCCCATCTCCATCGCCACTGCTACCTCAGAGCCAGCCGCCAACACCAACACTGAAGCTGATGCTGACAGCGCCAAGGCAGATGTTGTGATAAGGGGTGGCCCGATCTTCTCGATGAACTCTCTCTCACTCTTTTTGTATTTTCTGGATTTTTGATAACTAGTGCTACACTGAGACCTCTCACTCGGATGACCCTTGTTGCCAATGCAACAACAACCAATCCCTTTGGATATTCTCAACTACACACTCTTGCACACGTAATCAAATATCACGAGTGGTCCTGTATCCCCCTATTCCCAGATGGAATAACAAGATATCACGCAACTTTGACTTGAGTAACACCACCAACAAGGTGGGCATAACTTTCAGATGAACATGGTTCAATCTAGAAAATCTAGGGTTTATCATAAACTTGGTCTACCCTATCTAATTCGCCCCAAGGGGTATATATGAGGAGGGGTGCGGCCACAAAGGTGCCCTTGCGCAAGCAACTCTTCCCCCACTCGAATATGACTCCTACTTGGACTCACACATAGGTACAAACCGACCTACTTAGGGAATTCGGCCCAATATGGCATACAAGTCATGCCTAACATAATTAGGACTTGATCATGGCGCATTTAACCTAATGGAGGCACCATCCCCTTGTTTTGAACCTTGCAACAAATGTTTTCACCATGGCTTGATTGTTTTCACCAATTGTAAGTGTCACATCCCAATTTTGGAATACCTGTTAACACAGTTGTTTTGCTAATTGCTTGACAATTAAACTTTGATTGTGACAATTAAACTTTGATTGTATTTGTTTGAGTGCAACTAAACAAACTAATTATATAAACTTACATGGCTAAGAAATTGAAAACAAAATATTCAACATATTGTTCCAATGACTTTGACAATATTTTCTAAAGTAAATATTGATCAAAGAGTTTTCCAAACTACCTTATAAAACTCATACTTGTTGAATATTATTCCAAGACCTAAATTAAGAAAGAGGAAACACTTAATAAATTTCCCTAAAAAGATTATCACAAAAAGAGGCATTCTTAAATGCTTCACCAAAATATTATCAAATGTTTTTCCAACCTTGCAAGATTAAAAACAAAAGTATTTGAGAGCATTGACTTGCTATCTCTAGTCATATAAATATTTTGGCAAAGCATTGCTAAAGAAAAGCCAAGTGCTTTATTAAATAGAAATTCCAATATTTCTAGAAACAGAAAACTAAAACAAGTTACTATTGGAAACTTTCTTAAAATGATTTGAAATTCATACCATTGCTTCCTTATATCAAATAAGGAACACACACAAGAGGAGACCAAAAATTGAATCCATTAAAGCCCTGAAAACATGAGTTTTCTCCACAGCAACAATTGGAATTTTGAACAAGTTTGTTCTACAAACTTTTTCAAAATGCCATGAAATAAATACTACCTGCTCTATATCATAAATAAGGATGAAAACCAAAAGGGAACAAGTTTTTGAATAATTTAAGTTGCCAAAAACCCCTGTTTTCTTGACAGCACCTTTTTGAAATTTGAACAAGTTTGTTCTATGAAGTAACTCAAAATGACTTGAATTTTTTGCCACATAAGGAACACATAAAATAAGGAATGTGTGCCAAAAATTATCATTTTTGGAAGCTCCTAAGTAGGTTAATAAATTCAATGTCCATTTTTGTAAGAATTCAAATTTAAACAACTTTGAATTATAAAGTTTCACCAATTGATCCAATTATCATATATGTTGTGTATCTCAACTAATTAGAATTTTGGGCAAAAGGATTTAAAATTTAAACTTTGTTTGCCTAGTGAAAACAACCTTTTTCAGAGAGCAAAGGACCTACTTGTAAATTTTCCAGGGACTTAAATGTAATCCTAGTCACATGGTGTCCTTCTTCTTCCTGTAGATGACGCCATGGCTGCCCATGCTTCCTTAGCTTCGAGTAGAAGGCTCCTAGTTGCTTAAAAACCCCTCCCATGTGTGCTACCTGCCCCCTCTCTCTCTCCCCCTCGAACACTCTCTCTCTCTCAGGATATTTTGGCAAAACCAAACCCTAGGCCGAAGTGAGTCGCCGTCGATTGGGCCGTGTACGACCTCGCCGCCGGCCGCCGTGTAGTCCAATAGCTCCGCCTTGTCGCGCTGTACCTCCCTGCCGAAGGAATCATGCCGGAACGAACCGAGGTGGCCGCGCCATCCCCGAGTCTTCTCCGAGCCCGGCGGACTCCGGCGACGGATTCCGGCCGCCTCGAGCTCCCTCTTCCGTCTCCGAGCATCCGTGCACGTTTGTGGTAAGCAGGGGAGCCACCCCGTCACTTTTCCCTCTCCATCTCGCGCTAGAACGTCGCCGGGCCGAGCTCCCGTCCGGCCGCCGCGCGCGCCTCGTCGCCGCCGCGCTCCGGTGGTTCCCGGGAAGCGACACCACACCTAGTTGTTTCCCCTCGTCTCAAGAAGCGCGTGGGTGCCCTCTATTTCCAAAATGGTTAACAGAAGCGTGTGATTCGAGCTCGCCGGAGTTCATCTCCCGCCGGCGTGACGTCTGGGTGACGCAGCGCTCGCGTCATCCCTTGACCGCGCGCGTGGCTAGTCAAACTGTCCCGTGGGCCTGGCGCTTGCCCGCGTGGCGCCTGCGTGGCTGGCTGGCCCGCGCGTCAGCGACTTGTGACTGGCTCTGCTCGCGGTAGAAACAAATCTGGGCAGCCCGTTAGCAGATCTGGCCCGTAACATGTTCCTTTTTCCATTTATTTTTTTTACAGAGTGTGCCTTGTTACTTTTGAGTCAAAAAGGCAACCAAAAGGATGAATTTTACCAAACCAAAATTCACAGATCTAAAGCAACAAAATATGAACCATCTCCACTTTGTAGATCTACATTTGGATGGATATTTTTGCAATGAAAAATGATTTGGCAACAGCTACCAGAAACACCAAAATGAGCACCATTTTAATTTTACAATTCCAAATGAAGTGAGGCCAATTGCATTGGAAAGCCCTTGAAATTCTCTAACAGGAGCATTTAACCTCGTTTCCAAATTCATTGTATTTTTGAAATGGCATGCAATTTGGTAAAACACCAGAGAGAACTTTGGTGATTTTTATAAAATTATTAAAAATGATTTTTGCTGCAAACTCAACTGGATGGTCTTGTATATGTTTAGGGCTATCCAAACCTAGAAGGGTTTAATTTTTAGAGCATCCTATAAAATTTGGTGGACAGATCTTTGTTTTGCATGTTTCTGCCATTTTGGCATTTTAAGTAATTAAATTGTGTGAGCATATTTTTGTGTTGCAATATTGTTTTCTAGCATGTATAAGTTGTGTGAACTTGTTTTATAAGTGTTACTTAGATATTTTAGCATGTTAGATTGTGTGGACTTGAGTGGAGAAGAAATAGAACTTTTGTTATTAACATATGATTATTCTCTAGTAATACTTGCATAGCAATTTTGATTGATTAACTTTGTGTGCAAGTGATTGAATTGTTTTGTTGAGAGATTAGATACAGCACCATGTTGATACTTATATTGTGTTGTTATAACCTCTGCTAGGTTGGTTTTGAATTGGTATAAAATCATGAGTAGCTTAATCATTACTATGAAAATGTTATGGAAAAATTCCCTCATGTGTGGAATTTTTACATAATCATTTGTGGTTGTGTAGCCACATGTTTTTGTGTTGTATTCATAGGACCAGTAGCATTTTTATTATGTTGTTATGAGTACTTGACCCCTAAAGTTTTCACATGTGTGAAAACAATAGCATGAGTATCATTACCTTGCTTGTTTTAAGCACCCTATTATTTTCTGCTATTATTGTTATTTGCACTAGGTGCTAGTTTAGGTTTTTGCTAATTGTTGTCAAGTGTGACCAGAGGCTTTGTGACCTCTTAATGTTTTGATATGCTAGTGGAACACCCACTGGTTTCATTGCATTTTTGGTGAAAACATTATTTCCCCAAACTAGATGCATTTCTTTTATATAGTTTCATAACTATTGAGTGCCTAGTATTTTTGCTTTGGGAATTTTTGTGCTAAACAAAAATGGGTATGCTTCTGTTTGTAAGTGGTTGTAATCATGTGTGGCTTGCTAGGAAAAATACATTCTTGGAGTGTTGTTTGATTCCTCTAGTAATGCCCTTTTTATTACCACTAGTATGTAGGAGTTGCCCTGCAAATTGATACCTTGTTTTATCCAATGGGATATTTTTGTTATAGCAAGTATAGATGTTTTTCACTCCTGTTTTTATGACATGGACCCTCTGGTTGCATTTCAATTACTTGATTGAAATGCATCCATTGATTCTTCATGTTTAAGTAGTGCTAGTTTCCTTAGTAGTTTTTGTATTGGATTAATTTTTCCTGCCAACTTGTGTTTGGTGGATATTTGTGTATCCTTGCTTGAGGAAATGTTTTCATTTCCCATAATGATAACATGGTTCCTTGTTTGCTTTTAGTACTTCACTTGTTATGCATGCTTGCATAGCAAACCCTTAGTAGAAGCATGTCTATAGGATTCCTCCTTTTTAGTCATTGTTTCTTTTGTTCTCACTATGAGAACTTATGTGTTTTGTGATGAGTCTATTACTTTGTTACATTTGTGTAGGCTCACTGATTTGTAAAAGTAACTTTTACAAATCATGTGTTTCATTTATTCTTGATGTCAATTTAGACTTAATAGATTGGCTATCTTTTTCTTTTTGTGGTTTGGTTGACAGACCCATTGCCATGGTTATTTTTGTGCTTGTTTTATATACTCTTAGTAGTCTCACCCTTGTGAAACTAAGTTTATTTTGGGTTTATTAATATCTTGGTATGAGAGTGGCACACCCACTGAATCCATGATATTAAGGTTGTGAGATATGTTCCTCCAACCTTGAGCTGTCTTATTAAATGGCATTTCTGCCAAGTAGGATTGTTTGATTGTTTGCCTCAATTAATAATTGAGTGATTTTGTTATTATTAGATTTCCTTGCTGTATGTATTGTTATGTATGGTTGCTTGTCTTGTTTGGTTCTGAATGTGTGTCCTTTATTCTCTTTTTACGGCGTTAGAAAAACGAAGAGGAAGGAAGTGTCGTGAAGCTGTGTTTCAAGTTCCAGTCACTCCAACAACCAGGGACACAAAGAGATACCAGGCAAGCCATCCTGATTGCTTGCTGATACAATACTTACCATTATCTATCATGCATGTTTTACCTCTGAAGTTTTACCAAAACTTGATTATCAAAACTATTTTTGATGTGGAAATTACTACTATACTATATTATAGGTTACTATCATGCCAATAGTTAAACTTGGTAATACCAAGCCCATAGGCCACCATATGGTATTTATTACCATCAAATATACTAGTCCCTAAGTGGACACCCTAAAATTGTGATTCTACAAAACAAAGGCTTTACGGAAAAACCCGGAGGAAAGTCGGATCCTTGTTCTCCGGAGGAATGTGGAAGTGGTCATTTTTGAGAAGGTGGTGTTTTCAAAAATGACACATAACCTAGTCTTCGCCGGACAACCTTTACCGTACTGCCACCCTACCCCAACATGGGCACGGGGCTTAACTTGAAGTTTGTTCTTATTAGTGTGTGCTATCTCACTTGCTATAAGGGGCGTCGTACCCTCGAACCGAATGTCGTCAAAACTCCCAATGTTGAGGCATATAAAGTGTGGGATTAATTTTCCCTCCGGATGCATTCATTGAGGCTCCTGGCTAGGCAGGGTGGGACTTGATGCCGGGGAGAACAACCTCAATCGAGAGATAGGCATATTCTAGCTTGAACATAGTGGATGGTTATGATCAGATACCTGATGTTTACATACTGTTGTTACAGTCCGTGATTGTTCACGGGAGGTGTACTGGATCTGGTGGATGTGTACACCTCTGCAGAGTACAACTTTTTCGAAGAAGCCGCGTCCTCGGATATGGACAGTTGAATGGCCATGTAGCTAGCATTGTGTCAATGTTTTCAAAAAGGAAGTTTTTGAAAGGGAATCTTTGGAAAGGAAGTGTTGAACTTGTGAAGTTCGGAAAAGAATGGAAACTTATACCGTGGAGGTATCGTCGATGATGAAAAGCCAGACGATGTTATACAAAACAAAATGTTTTGCAAAGAAAACATTTTCTACTCTAAGCAAGAATTCTGGAAACTGATTCCAAGAAGTTTTGCAAAGAGAAAATATTCTTTAACAAAACTTTACAAAACCTCTTGTACATGTGATATCTACAAGAGAAATAAAACTATATATTATTTTTCTTCTGAAGTATCTTCTTCAACGAAGATACAGATAAACCTGACTGCAACTGTGGTGTCATCATATATGAACACCATTGATAGTGAACCATATTTATAGCCTACCTATTCCACCATATAAGCATACTTGCATGTTGGTAAGTGACATGATGGATGTCTTGCTGAGTACATTCAAATGTACTCATTATGGTTTCGCCCCTGGTATCTACTTATCAGATTTGGAGAAGGAGCCTCCAAAGGATATCTATGAAGAGAAGTACGGAGTTGACGGCTTTGCGAACTAGGATCGTCTCCGGGTCAGCAGCCTGTAGGTTAAGGCGTGACTTGGGCTCAACTACGTTGTGTTTTATTTGTCTTCCGCTGTGTTTGATAAGTTGCCTGCCCCATGTGGCAGTTGCGTTAAACTTGTTCATGTGATATTTTATGTAATACCTTTATGTATTCGTGTAATGGATGATGTATTTCTGTGTGCCAACTGTGTATGTTGTTCACGACTGATCTTTCTGGGATCGTGAATGTATGCATACGTAGGGTTTCAGACTGCCGGTCTGGGGTCCTTACAGAGTTGGTATCAGAGCCATCCTGACCTTAGGAGACCTTAGTTAGCATGGACGTCAGATAGGAAAGAAAAGTATTTTTGAGTAAAAACCTATTTACTATCTAAATTATTTATATCTAAGGGAATTTTAGTATATTTTCCCTCCTTCTGATCTTTTCAAAAGATTCTAAATGCATATCAAGGGCGTCCTTGAACAGTGGTTCGAAGGGCGGGCCTTATAGAGTTGGTATCTCTCTCGGTTAAGAGTTTATTTCTTACTTGTTTGCAACTGCTCCGCTCTGTTTTTGAAACATCTCTCGTATTTGAAGTTTTCTGTCCAGAAAATAGTTGGAGTTTCAAAAACAGATTGTTGCATAAAGTTTTATCAAAACTTTACTTCTAATTATCTTGTTTCCATCCAAAAACTTTTATACTTGCCGATGTCCCGAGAAGACCAAAATAATTGCCTAGATCTACAGTGATGATGGTCAGAAGTAGATATAGTTCTTCAGCCACTTCTAGGATTTTTGGATCAGTCTAGTTTGGAGTAATTTAGTGATGACTCCATGAGTCACCTTCCCCTACGTAGCTCCAATGGAGCCTTGCTTGTGTGTTTTGGCTTGCTTATGTGTGTCCGTAGGACTTTGTGCTGTTGTTTGGTGTAGAATTTGGTTCATCTAGGCTTCTATATGTTTGTGGGGTGCTCAAAATTTGCAGATTTGTGATTGCCCCGCTCTTGTTTTTGAATCGCCTCGTGTTAAATTTTTTTGCAAGCAAAAATGTTAGTATAGTATTCAAAAGCAAGAATTTGTTGCTTAGACTTATATTTGTTTTCGCTTCGAAATGCCACCCGTCGTGAACCACCACCATTAATGAAAGCACCATTGGACCTAATAATAGAGGACCCTCAAGCCACACGAGGTGATAGCATTGCTACCAGTGATGCACTCCAATAGATAAAGCTCCAACAACGACATCCTTTAAAGAAGAAAAGGCGTGAAGAAAACCAACCAATACTGACCAAAGCCTCTATGTTTGTCTGTGTGTAAAAGACTCTTTTTGCCCTGTTGGCTAAATGTCGCACTTTTTTTTATGTCCCCTTTTAAAAGACCAAACTAAAGAGATCCCCTTTAGAAAGTTATATACCTCCCTCCTCTGGAGAAAGGTGCAAAAGAAGTCTCCACATGCCATGATGCGCAATCCCCTCAAAGGCCAATCAAAAGAGCACAATTCAATATTCGACGTATGACGCTAGTCGTATCTTGTCGGACAAACATGATTAAATAGAAAGCTAACAAGACTAACATGCTTTGTTCTAATCTTAGGTTGACACCTAACCAAAGCATGCGAACTACTGACCACTCTTTCTAAACCAAAGAATTAAGTGACTTAGGACACCTTTTAATCTAGTTGGTAAAAAGGAGAAGTCACGAGAAAAATAAAATGATGACCTATTCGTTTACTAGTCAATAGGATATCTTGTGTATCTACTTTGGAAACCAAATATTGGTAGACATTGTAGGTACTATGATATTCGGGGTTTAGAAATTTAGTGAACCATGGAATGATTATGATAGAACTGGCAATTAGCAGTTTTCCTGATTTTGTTTCTTTGTGTGCTCTTGATTGAAATAAATTTGTGTTTTATTCAATCTTGCTTCCTAACTTATATGGAGTTGTTAGGACGTGTTATTATGTTGTTTTATTACAATAAATCTACCCTAGAAAGTGTGTGCATGATTGGAAACTCGAACTAAAAATGAAATAGCATTTGTTACCTTCTAGTTTATTATCTGGAAGTATTGTGAGAGCTAGATCTGTGTATACTTTCTTAGTAGATTTTGTGCTATGTTTTATTTGAGTCCAGTACCATTTAGGTACTGTTATTTTGATGCTTGTACCTATGTTAGCTTGCATGTCTCTTAATAGTAAAGCATATGTAAGCATTGCTATCAATATGCACTAGTATTGCTTCACTAGATTAAATAGCCTTATATTTTTATCTTGTATGCAAAGATTTTCATGAGTAACCAGAGGCTTAGTACCTATTTATCTTTGGTATTAGTAGGCCATAGCCCACTGGTCCCATTGTATTTTGGCTTGAGGATGAAAATCCCCAACCATATACATGTGTGAAAATAGCATGTTTCACTATGTGATTGATTTCTATTTTCCACCATGGAAAATATAATTGTTTGTTCTCACCTATGAAAGTGAGAAGTTTATCTCTTATTAGTAAAGACTAATATGTTTAGGTGTGATCCTTTTGTTAGCATAATATTCCTTAGGGGTATCATGTTAAGAAATGTTTCACTATCGTGTGCTGAAATTAAATTGTTCGCAAATAAAATAAATTCCTCTTGATTGGTAGATTGTTTGTGAATAATTTTAAATTGAGTGTATGGATTTTTGAAAAGGTTTAAATAACTTTTCATTAATTACATAGCTACTGGTTGTGTGAATTATACCTTGCTTATTTGCTAGTAATTGATTAAAGGAAAACAGAAATTGCTAGAATTAAATTATGCATGGTTAATAGTTGTATCATGGAATTGTTTTGATGTTGTGCTTACTAACATGAGTAAGTTTTATGTACTGCTATAAGGTACATTTATATTCATGACTTGCTTGTTTAAGTTTAAACATCATGATAGCATTGTTTGCTTCTCTAGAGTGAAAACTAGTTTCACCACTAGAAAATGGTGATTTTTGCTCTAGTATTACCCTCTTTTTATTTTATGAGTATATGTGTTGATATAGCATGTTTAGGAAGTTATCACTTATGTTATCATGCCATGAATTATTTAGTTTCATGATCTATGGTTATAGGATATGATTATCTCTTATAGCATGCTGGTGTAGTTTTTTTCATACTAGTGTGTTATTTGTGCAGACCTTTTTTTATGCCTGTGTAATAGGAGTTTTACCTTGTGTATGTTCATGATTGATGGATTCCAAAACCTCTAATAAACAATAACCTAGTGAATAAATAGTCTATTCATTTGTGGTGTTGTTTGCTTGCTTATTGGATTTTGTTTAGATGTTTTGTCTTAGCATGAGTTAATACTTGTGTTATGGTTGTGATTAAGAGTATCTTATGAGACTAAAACATCCAACTAAAATCATGAACGTATTAAGTGATAGTTGCTTGTGAGGAGTAACACCCACTGCCATGGGTATTTTTTGTGTCTGATCATTTTACCTTAGCAGCCTAACCTTTGCACCCACAAGCTATATTTTAGCTTCTTATATACCTTATTATGAGAGTGGTAGACCACTCCATATGGGTTATGTAAGATGTGGGATATAGCTAGGAACTCATGTAATAATTAACGGTACATTTCCAGGTAGTTATGTACTAACCTTAAATTTTTGTTCAAACCAGGAAACAAAAGTTTTGGACCTAAAACAGTACCGGGGTACTTTTTTTTTAAAGTGAATTTGTTAATTTAGGGATGTACCCCACCTCCCAAGAAAAGTCAAAGGGGGGAAGCATCTGCACTCCAACACTAACATTGTGTTTGTTGGCCCTCCCTTAGTCCTCGCTTGTGAATCTCGGGGACGAGATTCTTTTTAAGGGGGGAAGACCTGTCACATCCCAATTTTGGAATACCTGTTAACACAGTTGTTTTGCTAATTGCTTGACAATTAAACTTTGATTGTGACAATTAAACTTTGATTGTATTTGTTTGAGTGCAACTAAACAAACTAATTATATAAACTTACATGGCTAAGAAATTGAAAACAAAATATTCAACATATTGTTCCAATGACTTTGACAATATTTTCTAAAGTAAATATTGATCAAAGAGTTTTCCAAACTACCTTATAAAACTCATACTTGTTGAATATTATTCCAAGACCTAAATTAAGAAAGAGGAAACACTTAATAAATTTCCCTAAAAAGATTATCACAAAAAGAGGCATTCTTAAATGCTTCACCAAAATATTATCAAATGTTTTTCCAACCTTGCAAGATTAAAAACAAAAGTATTTGAGAGCATTGACTTGCTATCTCTAGTCATATAAATATTTTGGCAAAGCATTGCTAAAGAAAAGCCAAGTGCTTTATTAAATAGAAATTCCAATATTTCTAGAAACAGAAAACTAAAACAAGTTACTATTGGAAACTTTCTTAAAATGATTTGAAATTCATACCATTGCTTCCTTATATCAAATAAGGAACACACACAAGAGGAGACCAAAAATTGAATCCATTAAAGCCCTGAAAACATGAGTTTTCTCCACAGCAACAATTGGAATTTTGAACAAGTTTGTTCTACAAACTTTTTCAAAATGCCATGAAATAAATACTACCTGCTCTATATCATAAATAAGGATGAAAACCAAAAGGGAACAAGTTTTTGAATAATTTAAGTTGCCAAAAACCCCTGTTTTCTTGACAGCACCTTTTTGAAATTTGAACAAGTTTGTTCTATGAAGTAACTCAAAATGACTTGAATTTTTTGCCACATAAGGAACACATAAAATAAGGAATGTGTGCCAAAAATTATCATTTTTGGAAGCTCCTAAGTAGGTTAATAAATTCAATGTCCATTTTTGTAAGAATTCAAATTTAAACAACTTTGAATTATAAAGTTTCACCAATTGATCCAATTATCATATATGTTGTGTATCTCAACTAATTAGAATTTTGGGCAAAAGGATTTAAAATTTAAACTTTGTTTGCCTAGTGAAAACAACCTTTTTCAGAGAGCAAAGGACCTACTTGTAAATTTTCCAGGGACTTAAATGTAATCCTAGTCACATGGTGTCCTTCTTCTTCCTGTAGATGACGCCATGGCTGCCCATGCTTCCTTAGCTTCGAGTAGAAGGCTCCTAGTTGCTTAAAAACCCCTCCCATGTGTGCTACCTGCCCCCTCTCTCTCTCCCCCTCGAACACTCTCTCTCTCTCAGGATATTTTGGCAAAACCAAACCCTAGGCCGAAGTGAGTCGCCGTCGATTGGGCCGTGTACGACCTCGCCGCCGGCCGCCGTGTAGTCCAATAGCTCCGCCTTGTCGCGCTGTACCTCCCTGCCGAAGGAATCATGCCGGAACGAACCGAGGTGGCCGCGCCATCCCCGAGTCTTCTCCGAGCCCGGCGGACTCCGGCGACGGATTCCGGCCGCCTCGAGCTCCCTCTTCCGTCTCCGAGCATCCGTGCACGTTTGTGGTAAGCAGGGGAGCCACCCCGTCACTTTTCCCTCTCCATCTCGCGCTAGAACGTCGCCGGGCCGAGCTCCCGTCCGGCCGCCGCGCGCGCCTCGTCGCCGCCGCGCTCCGGTGGTTCCCGGGAAGCGACACCACACCTAGTTGTTTCCCCTCGTCTCAAGAAGCGCGTGGGTGCCCTCTATTTCCAAAATGGTTAACAGAAGCGTGTGATTCGAGCTCGCCGGAGTTCATCTCCCGCCGGCGTGACGTCTGGGTGACGCAGCGCTCGCGTCATCCCTTGACCGCGCGCGTGGCTAGTCAAACTGTCCCGTGGGCCTGGCGCTTGCCCGCGTGGCGCCTGCGTGGCTGGCTGGCCCGCGCGTCAGCGACTTGTGACTGGCTCTGCTCGCGGTAGAAACAAATCTGGGCAGCCCGTTAGCAGATCTGGCCCGTAACATGTTCCTTTTTCCATTTATTTTTTTTACAGAGTGTGCCTTGTTACTTTTGAGTCAAAAAGGCAACCAAAAGGATGAATTTTACCAAACCAAAATTCACAGATCTAAAGCAACAAAATATGAACCATCTCCACTTTGTAGATCTACATTTGGATGGATATTTTTGCAATGAAAAATGATTTGGCAACAGCTACCAGAAACACCAAAATGAGCACCATTTTAATTTTACAATTCCAAATGAAGTGAGGCCAATTGCATTGGAAAGCCCTTGAAATTATCTAACAGGAGCATTTAACCTCGTTTCCAAATTCATTGTATTTTTGAAATGGCATGCAATTTGGTAAAACACCAGAGAGAACTTTGGTGATTTTTATAAAATTATTAAAAATGATTTTTGATGCAAACTCAACTGGATGGTCTTGTATATGTTTAGGGCTATCCAAACCTAGAAGGGTTTAATTTTTAGAGCATCCTATAAAATTTGGTGGACAGATCTTTGTTTTGCATGTTTCTGCCATTTTGGCATTTTAAGTAATTAAATTGTGTGAGCATATTTTTGTGTTGCAATATTGTTTTCTAGCATGTATAAGTTGTGTGAACTTGTTTTATAAGTGTTACTTAGATATTTTAGCATGTTAGATTGTGTGGACTTGAGTGGAGAAGAAATAGAACTTTTGTTATTAACATATGATTATTCTCTAGTAATACTTGCATAGCAATTTTGATTGATTAACTTTGTGTGCAAGTGATTGAATTGTTTTGTTGAGAGATTAGATACAGAACCATGTTGATACTTATATTGTGTTGTTATAACCTCTGCTAGGTTGGTTTTGAATTGGTATAAAATCATGAGTAGCTTAATCATTACTATGAAAATGTTATGGAAAAATTCCCTCATGTGTGGAATTTTTACATAATCATTTGTGGTTGTGTAGCCACATGTTTTTGTGTTGTATTCATAGGACCAGTAGCATTTTTATTATGTTGTTATGAGTACTTGACCCCTAAAGTTTTCACATGTGTGAAAACAATAGCATGAGTATCATTACCTTGCTTGTTTTAAGCACCCTATTATTTTCTGCTATTATTGTTATTTGCACTAGGTGCTAGTTTAGGTTTTTGCTAATTGTTGTCAAGTGTGACCAGAGGCTTTGTGACCTCTTAATGTTTTGATATGCTAGTGGAACACCCACTGGTTTCATTGCATTTTTGGTGAAAACATTATTTCCCCAAACTAGATGCATTTCTTTTATATAGTTTCATAACTATTGAGTGCCTAGTATTTTTGCTTTGGGAATTTTTGTGCTAAACAAAAATGGGTATGCTTCTGTTTGTAAGTGGTTGTAATCATGTGTGGCTTGCTAGGAAAAATACATTCTTGGAGTGTTGTTTGATTCCTCTAGTAATGCCCTTTTTATTACCACTAGTATGTAGGAGTTGCCCTGCAAATTGATACCTTGTTTTATCCAATGGGATATTTTTGTTATAGCAAGTATAGATGTTTTTCACTCCTGTTTTTATGACATGGACCCTCTGGTTGCATTTCAATTACTTGATTGAAATGCATCCATTGATTCTTCATGTTTAAGTAGTGCTAGTTTCCTTAGTAGTTTTTGTATTGGATTAATTTTTCCTGCCAACTTGTGTTTGGTGGATATTTGTGTATCCTTGCTTGAGGAAATGTTTTCATTTCCCATAATGATAACATGGTTCCTTGTTTGCTTTTAGTACTTCACTTGTTATGCATGCTTGCATAGCAAACCCTTAGTAGAAGCATGTCTATAGGATTCCTCCTTTTTAGTCATTGTTTCTTTTGTTCTCACTATGAGAACTTATGTGTTTTGTGATGAGTCTATTACTTTGTTACATTTGTGTAGGCTCACTGATTTGTAAAAGTAACTTTTACAAATCATGTGTTTCATTTATTCTTGATGTCAATTTAGACTTAATAGATTGGCTATCTTTTTCTTTTTGTGGTTTGGTTGACAGACCCATTGCCATGGTTATTTTTGTGCTTGTTTTATATACTCTTAGTAGTCTCACCCTTGTGAAACTAAGTTTATTTTGGGTTTATTAATATCTTGGTATGAGAGTGGCACACCCACTGAATCCATGATATTAAGGTTGTGAGATATGTTCCTCCAACCTTGAGCTGTCTTATTAAATGGCATTTCTGCCAAGTAGGATTGTTTGATTGTTTGCCTCAATTAATAATTGAGTGATTTTGTTATTATTAGATTTCCTTGCTGTATGTATTGTTATGTATGGTTGCTTGTCTTGTTTGGTTCTGAATGTGTGTCCTTTATTCTCTTTTTACGGCGTTAGAAAAACGAAGAGGAAGGAAGTGTCGTGAAGCTGTGTTTCAAGTTCCAGTCACTCCAACAACCAGGGACACAAAGAGATACCAGGCAAGCCATCCTGATTGCTTGCTGATACAATACTTACCATTATCTATCATGCATGTTTTACCTCTGAAGTTTTACCAAAACTTGATTATCAAAACTATTTTTGATGTGGAAATTACTACTATACTATATTATAGGTTACTATCATGCCAATAGTTAAACTTGGTAATACCAAGCCCATAGGCCACCATATGGTATTTATTACCATCAAATATACTAGTCCCTAAGTGGACACCCTAAAATTGTGATTCTACAAAACAAAGGCTTTACGGAAAAACCCGGAGGAAAGTCGGATCCTTGTTCTCCGGAGGAATGTGGAAGTGGTCATTTTTGAGAAGGTGGTGTTTTCAAAAATGACACATAACCTAGTCTTCGCCGGACAACCTTTACCGTACTGCCACCCTACCCCAACATGGGCACGGGGCTTAACTTGAAGTTTGTTCTTATTAGTGTGTGCTATCTCACTTGCTATAAGGGGCGTCGTACCCTCGAACCGAATGTCGTCAAAACTCCCAATGTTGAGGCATATAAAGTGTGGGATTAATTTTCCCTCCGGATGCATTCATTGAGGCTCCTGGCTAGGCAGGGTGGGACTTGATGCCGGGGAGAACAACCTCAATCGAGAGATAGGCATATTCTAGCTTGAACATAGTGGATGGTTATGATCAGATACCTGATGTTTACATACTGTTGTTACAGTCCGTGATTGTTCACGGGAGGTGTACTGGATCTGGTGGATGTGTACACCTCTGCAGAGTACAACTTTTTCGAAGAAGCCGCGTCCTCGGATATGGACAGTTGAATGGCCATGTAGCTAGCATTGTGTCAATGTTTTCAAAAAGGAAGTTTTTGAAAGGGAATCTTTGGAAAGGAAGTGTTGAACTTGTGAAGTTCGGAAAAGAATGGAAACTTATACCGTGGAGGTATCGTCGATGATGAAAAGCCAGACGATGTTATACAAAACAAAATGTTTTGCAAAGAAAACATTTTCTACTCTAAGCAAGAATTCTGGAAACTGATTCCAAGAAGTTTTGCAAAGAGAAAATATTCTTTAACAAAACTTTACAAAACCTCTTGTACATGTGATATCTACAAGAGAAATAAAACTATATATTATTTTTCTTCTGAAGTATCTTCTTCAACGAAGATACAGATAAACCTGACTGCAACTGTGGTGTCATCATATATGAACACCATTGATAGTGAACCATATTTATAGCCTACCTATTCCACCATATAAGCATACTTGCATGTTGGTAAGTGACATGATGGATGTCTTGCTGAGTACATTCAAATGTACTCATTATGGTTTCGCCCCTGGTATCTACTTATCAGATTTGGAGAAGGAGCCTCCAAAGGATATCTATGAAGAGAAGTACGGAGTTGACGGCTTTGCGAACTAGGATCGTCTCCGGGTCAGCAGCCTGTAGGTTAAGGCGTGACTTGGGCTCAACTACGTTGTGTTTTATTTGTCTTCCGCTGTGTTTGATAAGTTGCCTGCCCCATGTGGCAGTTGCGTTAAACTTGTTCATGTGATATTTTATGTAATACCTTTATGTATTCGTGTAATGGATGATGTATTTCTGTGTGCCAACTGTGTATGTTGTTCACGACTGATCTTTCTGGGATCGTGAATGTATGCATACGTAGGGTTTCAGACTGCCGGTCTGGGGTCCTTACAGTAAGCTTGTTTTCCATCAGCCACATATTGTTTTCCAGCTCCTCTTGAGATCATCCTCCATCCATGTTTGTGTTAACAATAACCCTGCTAATAAATAATAACATAGCTTAGGTAGTATAACATTCTTATAACCACAAACAATAATTAATAATAGGAAAGAATTCACCTTAAAATAATCATCAGTGAGACTTAATATTTCTTTCCAACTCAAGCATGAATAAGCCTCATGGACCTCTATTATATCTCTATCATCCTGCCTTTCTTCAAGACAAGACGTCCTTGGCTTGTTGTATGCTGAAAGTGGAATAAACAAAAAGAACAACGTGTATGCACAATACATATATCTATAATGAGGTGCATTAGTTGTTATCATATTATAAAAGTGTGCACATGACATGAGACCACGAATTTTTCATGAAAACATCACATAATTGTCATAGCACACCATAAAATAGTAATCACAATTGCAAATATAAGTGAAGCTCAATAAATCATGATCAAAAGGAGAATCATATGTGTATATATTTTTATTGTTTAGTATCAATTCAAGTGTTCTCACAGAAGATCTATGATCAAATTTATGTTTATTAGTACACTCAAAGGTGGTAACATGCTTATTATTTTCATCATGAAAATTGCAACTTAATTTGCAAATATAAGTGAAGAGCAATTTATTAGCACATGTACGTGACAAGTATTGTGGCAAACCAAACATATGTGTAAAATCATGATCATATGTAGGAAATTGTAACCTATCTACCAGAGGCAATACATTGTTTAATTTGGCCACTTGATCACAAGTTATGCATATGTGATCCACCATAAAAATTTCACTCATGTTATAATCACCAATCAAGTTAAAAGTGAAAGAAGAAACACAATTGCTAGAATTTACATATGAAATTTCAGCAACCTTTTTCATAGCACTTTGCACACTAATTGATTCATTTAACATGATGTAATCCACAATATCATTAGGTGGTATTTTAGCAAGTACTTCTTTATGTGAAATCAACACCACGTGATTAAATTTCAAAATTAACACATTATCACATGTAGTTGGACTATCTATGCTTGTTAACTCA
The DNA here is from genome assembly GCA_028641055.1 of Alopecurus myosuroides. Lineage (NCBI taxonomy): Eukaryota > Viridiplantae > Streptophyta > Magnoliopsida > Poales > Poaceae > Alopecurus > Alopecurus myosuroides. Next base: position 380,940,084 of record CM054057.1, on the reverse strand, counting down.
CAAGAATCAACTAGCAATTTAGTGGGTTCACATAATTCAATACTTGAGAGGGGTAACACGAAATCAGCACCTTTATCAATAGCAACCTCCTCAGAAATATTAGGTACCAATTCATCTTCCTCAAGTTGTGATGCAGGTTCTACTTGTTGTGGCTCCCTTTCTTCAAAAGTAACCTGCAAATCACAAGAAACAACACTAGGAACAATGACATGCTCCTCCAATGGTGGTGATGATGATGTTACTATGGGCTCCCTTTCTTCAAAAGTCTGCACATGAGAAGAAACAACACTAGGAATAGATATTATTTCATTAGTAGTGATAATGCTTGACTTTTGGATTGGTGGAAAATTTCTTCTTCTTGGAGCCATAGGAACCTCTTCGGCCATCCTCTTTTCTATTTTCCTTGCTATGTGCAATAATTCATCCAAAGTACTATATTCAACACGCCTCACTTGGAGTCTAACTGAAAATAGTAACCCTGCATAAAATCTTTTCATTGTACTTTGTCTCGAGCTTCTCTAGCCTCTGCCTCAGTGTAGAGCGTTACACGGGGCGAGTCATGCTCTAGGTCAGTGGGCAACACGGCCTCAGCTCCATATACCAGGAAGAATGGTGTGTAGCCGATTGACCGGTTAGGGGTAGTCCTTAGACTCCACAACACCGCTGGCAACTCGTTTAGCAAACACCTAGGTGTTTTCAGTAATGGCTCAATCAGCCTTGGCTTTATGCCTGATAGCACCATGCCATTTTCTCTTTCAACTTGCCCATTGGAGGCGGGTTGCGCAACAGATGCAACATCTAGCCGAATGCGCTTATCTCTGCAGAACCTCGCAAAAGCACCCTCAACAAAATTTGTGCCATTGTTAGTGATAATGTTGTGCGGGTAGCCATATCTCAGGATCACATCCTTCAGGAAACTCACAGCAGTGGCCCCATCACACTACCGAATAGGCTTCACCTCAATCCACTTTGTGAACTTGTCAACCATGACCAAGATGTGAGTCATGTTGCCTCTAGCCGGCTTGAAAGGGCCCACCATATCCAAGCACCAAACAACAAATGGCCAAGTAATGGGAATGGTCTTCAACTCGAAAGCGGGCATATGAATCTTACTTGCAAATCTTTGGCAGCCGTTGCACTTTCTCACAATATCTTCAGCTTGCTTCAAGGCAGTGAGCCAAAAGAATCCATGCCGAAAAGCCTTGTTGACCAGAGCCCGAGAAGAGGCATGATGCCCGCATTCTCCTTGACGTATCTCCAGCAGAATTTCTTCTCCTTCTTCTGGCTCTACACAGTGCTGCAGCACACCAGTAGGACTTCTTTTATGCAGCACATCTCTGAAGATTGTAAAGCCCTTGGATCTTCTCTGAATTTGCCTCGAGGAAACCTCATCACTCGGCAAGGTGCCGTCCTTTAGAAAGGATAATATGGGAAGAGCCCAACTCAGCGTCTCCCGGATGGGAAACACTAGTTCGTCCAGTTCCATTGGATCAGCCACCACTTCTTCTTCTTCTGAGTTGGGGACGAGGCCCCGAGCACTCGACAAGGACCCCCTCAATGAATGCAACAGTCCCCGAGTTGGGAGGGGCAGTCCCCGAGTTAGGAGGGACAGTCCCCGGGTTGCAGGTGCCAGTCCCCGGGATGGAGACGACAGTCCCCGGGTTTTCTTTTGTAACCTCCCAGTCGATCTCCATGGGAACAGCTTCCTCACCAGGCAGAGAAGGAGCGAAGATGGATTCCGAGTTGGGTGATGGCTTGATAGATGGCTTTCTCAAATGCTCCAAGGCAACCCCAGCCGGGATGTATTGCCGAGAAGACCCCAACTTGGACAGCTCATCAGCTGCCTCATTGTCTGCTCGGTGTATGTGTTTGAACTCGCACCCTTCAAAGAAACCAGTCATGGTTTGCACCAAAAACCGATATGACGCCATGTTGGCATCCAGAGCATCCCAGATGCCTGATACTTGCCGCACCACCATATCCGAGTCACCATAGCATACAATATGCTGCACGCCAACCTCCTTGGCCACCTTCAAGCCGTGTACCACGGCCTCGTACTCTGCTACATTGTTGGATGCCTTGAAATGGATCTGCATCACATACTTGAGTTGATCTCTCTTGGGCGACGTGAGCACCACGCCAGCACCCAGGCCTTCCTTCACTTTGGAGCCATCAAAATGCATCTTCCAGTAGTTGGCTACCGGAGAAGGAGGCTCATATTGCACCTCAACCCAATCCACCAGAAAATCTGCTAGGATATGTGACTTGATGGCTTCTCTTCTCGCATATGCAGGAGCGTACGCGGCCAGCTCAATCGCCCACTTGGCTACTCTGACACTTCCCTCCTTGTTGCCCATGATGTCCGAGATGGGACCAGAACTCACCACAGTGATGGGGTGCTCTTGGAAATAGTGCTTCAGCTTCTTGGCGCCCAGGTACACGCCGTAAGTCATCTTCTAGTAATGCGGGTAGTTCTGCTTGGAGCTGGACAGCACCTCACTGAGATAGTATACTGGCCGCTGCACAGTCTTGCCTTCCTCTTCTCTCTCCACCACAATCACAACACTGACCACTCGGTTAGTCGCAGCAATGTACATCAACATTGGCTCTTTGGGTAGCGGGCTAGCCAAGATGGGAGAGCTACCCAGCATAGCCTTCAACTCCTTGAATGCTACATCAACTTGTCGCTCTTCTTCATCAAATGATATAGAGGCAAGGCCTTCTCACCCATTCTGCCCAGGAAGCGGCTCAGAGAAGCCAAGCAACCAGTGAACTTTTGCACATCCTTCAGTGATCTCGGCAAAGACATGCTCTCTATAGCTTTTATCTTTGAAGGATTGGCCTCAATGCCCCGACTGGATACCAAGAAGCCGAGTAGCTTGCCAGCCGGGACGCCAAAGGTGCAGTTAGTCGGATTCAACTTCATCTTGTACTTGCGCAAGTTGGCAAATGTTTCCTCAATGTGACTAAGCAGAGTATGTGTTTTATTCGTTTTGATGACAGTCTCATCTACGTACACCTGCACATTTTTGCCAATTTGATCATGCAAGCATTTCTGCATGCATCTCTGATAGGTACCCCAGCATTCCGCAACCTAAAGCACATGACACGATAGCAATAAGCCCCGTACGGGGTAATAAAGGCAGTCTTTATTTGATCAGCAGGGTTGAGAGCTATCTGATGAAAACCAGAGTAGGCATCTATGAAAGACAAAAGCTCACAACCAGGAGTGGAATCGATCACCTGATCTATGCGGGGTAGCGGAAAGGGATCCTTGGGGCAGGCCTTGTTCAGGTCGGTGTAGTCCACGCACATGCGCCACGCGGTATCAGCCTCGGGGTCCTCCTTCTTCTTCTCAACCATAACCGGGTTGGCTAGCCAGTCCGGATGCAATACCTCCATGATAAAGTTGCTTATCAGCAACTTGGTGATCTGATCACCAATAGCTTTCCTCCTCTCATCACCAAAGCGGCGCATCACCTGCTTCACTGGCTTGGCATCATGCCGCACATGTAGCGAGTGCTCAACCAACTCCCTCGGGACACCCGGCAAATCCTCATTGGACCAGGCGAAGACGTCCCGATTCTCACGGAGGAAGTGGATGAGCTCGCTTTCCTATTTCTCTCCCAACCCGGCGCCAATGATGGCAACACGGTCTGGGAACTCAGGATCAACCTGGACCTTCTTTGTCTCCTAGGACGCATGGAACGTAGTCCCATATTGGGAACTCGGCATGCCAGGCGCACCACCTTGCGTTGCTTGCGCCATAGCCACCACCTCATACATCTTCTTCTTCTCGGCAGCAATGACCATGGATTCCGCCAGCTGAGAACCCACAGAGGCACACTCCAAAGACCTCTTGTAATCACCAGAGATGGTGATGACTCCATTGGGACCAGGGATCTTCATCTTCAAGTATGCAGCTTGGGTAGAAGCCATGAACTTGCTGAGAGCAGGCCTACCGAGTAGGGCATGGTAGGGGCTCTGATGATCAACTACCTCGAACGCCAAGCTCTCAGTGCGGCAGTTCTCCCTGGTACCGAATAGGACGTCTATCCAGACGCGGCCGATTGGAGAGCAAGACACCCCCGGCACAATGCCATGGAAAGTGGTCTTGCTGGGTAGCAGCATGTTCTCGGCCATCCCGAGCTTCTCGAGTGTATCTCTGTACACAATGTTGATGCTGCTGCCGTTGTCGATCAGGACCTTGCTGAACCTGACATTCTTCTGAGTACCCAAGAAGGTGGGATCCACCACCAAAGCATAGCTACCCGGGTTGGGCATCACCCTAGGATGATCAGCTCTGGACCACGTGATCTCTTGGTTGCACCAGTGCAGGTAATGAGGCACAGCAGGAATCACAACATTGACCTCCATCGCATGCATGTGCAGAGACTGCTTGTCGGCGGGCTCGGAGGTGAAGATCATGTAGCTCTCATGGTGTTCCTGGTACTGGTTGCGGTCTCCACCGCCATTGTTGCCGTTTTTGTTGTTCCCTTGGTTGTTGTTGTTGTTGTTGTTCCTGTTGTTGTTGCGGGTGTAGAAGTTGCGGTTGCGGTCGTTGTTGTTGTAGTTGCTGTAGCCGTCGTTGTTGAAGTAGCGGTTGGATCCTAAAGCCACCTGGTTCACATTCTCTCTTCTTGGGAACACTGCAGGCCTGGGAGCAGGTGCCCGAGTAGGCTGCACATTGGCATTCGCAGCTGGCAGAGGAGGAGGAGGGGGCAGGCCCTCATTCTTGATCTGTTCCCACCAGCTGCACTGCCGAGTAGTGTGGTTGGCTGGCCTAGCCGGATGCCGAGTGTGGAAGCTGCATGGCCCATCCCTCATGCTCCCAAAGACAAAGTTCGGAGCGGGATCCGGGTTGCCGCTACCCTGATGGGGAGCATTGTACGTCTTCTTGATGCCTTGGCCCTGATTCTGGTTTTGCCCGTATTGGGCTCCAGCAGTTTTTTGCCTTTGGCTACTCCCAGCAGCCGTAGTCACATCATTCACCTCCTCGGGATCATACCGAGTATCAATCCGGTCACCTCTACGCTTGTTGCGGAAATCATTGCGCTTATTGCTGCTGTAGTTCCTTCTCGGCTCAGGAGAGTCCATCAGTAGCTGAGTTGGGTCGCCGAGTGCATACATATCTGCGATCTTGATGGTCTCCGCAAGAGTACTCAGCATCTCGTACGGCAGCTTCTGCCACAACATGCTGCCATGCCTGCAGCCCTGCGCAAACCAAGTAATGGCCTGGGCATCATTCACACCTTCACAGGTGTTCCTCAAGGTGCTCCACCGAGTAAGATACTCGCGGTCGGTCTCTTGTATGTGCTAGTGAAGTTGCTGATGAAGGCTTCCGAGAAGTCGAGCCAACAATTGATATTGTCCTTGGGCAGGTTGTTGAGCCAAGTCCGAGATGGACCCCCTAGAATTTGTGGAACATACCGCACAACCCATCTCTGGTTGCCGCCTGCAATGTGCACGGCCGTGACGTAGTCACTCAACCAATCTTCTGGTTTGGTGCTGCCATTGTAGCACTTGGTCCCCCTGGCCAGCTGAAAGTGGTTCACGGATGGCTCATTCATGATACGAGGGACAACGTACTCTGGGCGAGGCGGCCCCTTGTTCTCGAGTTGCGCGGATAGATTAATCCGGTCCAGCTTGTACCTTGCGTCACTGGGCTCCAACATGCGGTCACCCAGACGGTCAGCAACATTCCTTGGGTCAGCATAGCCGGCTAGCCCCATTGCCGAGTAGCCATCATCATATATGTTCTCCTGCACAACAGCGGGTTGCACCACCGAGTTGGCTGCTGGCGTAGCCGCACGCGGCTGTGCAGCAGCTGGCTGCTGCGTCCTCTGCCGAGTAGGCTGAGCAGTAGGACACCGAGAAGGTCCCTCGTTGCCTCCATCTTGCCTCTTACTGTGAGCTTTATGGGCTTGATAGCCTGCTCCTACAGAGTTGTGTTTTTGACCGGGCTCTCGCGGCACAGCGTGTTGTTTTGCGGTGAGACTCGGGTCGTACACCTGCATCTGTCTACTCTTCCCAGAGTGCACACTCTGGTCCCTCTCGCGGTTGGGAAGCGGTGATGACGCCTGGTCATGAGAACCCGCTGCACGCGAGTGCACAATCTGAGAAGCACCAGCACCCGGATTGGCTTTCCGGAACTCCTCATTCTGCCCAGCAGCTTCTAGCACTAACTCATTGAGCCTCTCCTGCTGCCTAGCGCGTGCGTCGCCGGCAAGGTTTGGACACTCAGCAGCTATAGCCTCTGCAGCTCTAAGTGTTTTGGCGGGGGTGATGTATCTGGGCCTGGTAGCAGTGTTCACGGTGGCAGACTGGCTAGGAGCCTCACCAACTACTGCCATCTCGGCGCCTAAGTTGCGATGAGTAGCGCCTACTTTGCTAGGCTTCCTAACAACAGGAGTAAAGCCATGGGCCTTGTTGTACTCATTTTCGTCTAGGCTAAGCTCAAGCCTAACCTTCTCCAGCTCCAGATGCTCAGCGAGCAGCGCCTGGCGCTGCTGGTCGAGCTGCGCCCTCATGGTCATGAGCTCAAGCTCGGTGGGAGGCGACATGCCCATCCGCACGGCGGATGCCGGTATCGTCGGTGTTGTAGAGAGTGGGATGTTCGAGTCCTTCTCGTAGGGCTTGTGGACCCTCTGGCCATCACTCGGGCCAGCAGGTTCCTCGATGACTCCTGCGGCAGCAGCCGCACCCTTCCCGGCATCGATAGCCGAGCCGGTCACCATCACCTCCACGCTGTCCGCAGAGCAGCCAGTTGGCCTTTCGCGGGCAGCGAGCACAGCAGGAGGATCTTCCGCGACCAGCACCTCCTCTGGGAACTCGCGGATGACGGCGGTGGCGACATAGACGAGGTGCGGGCTGAAGGAGAGCACCGAGTTGCCTGCCGGCATGGTTCTCCCGCCGAAATCTCCGGCGTTGTCGATGACGAAGTCGAAGGAGCCGAATCTGTGGACAAGGCCACAGACCACGCGCTCGCCAGTAGCAGAAATGATTTCCGTCTGAACATGGACTCCAGCCAGCGCCGCTGTCTGCCCCACGGTGGGCGCCAACTGCCGTGGTGGTATCACGGCAGATGCCATGGGATGGCTAATGTTTGGGCCGATGGACGCTGGAGGTGCTCCGGGAGGGATCACACGGCGAGTAGCAGCGTGTGGGATGTCACAAGCACCGCAAACAACAGGATCTTACCCAGGTTTAGGGCCCTCGTGTGGAGGTAACACCCCTACTCTTGCCTTTCTCTCTTTATGTGTGTTACCGAGTAGCCACAGTACAATTCAGGCCTTCAGCCGAGTAGCCACTCTTCTCTCTAGTTCTCTCTGTGTGAAGTGAAGTAATCCAGAGTGTCGACCCTCGCACAGGAGGGGGCAGGGCACCTTATATACTGGTGCCCAGCCGGATAGAATACGACTAAAAGGTACAACTGATGTGACAGGATCACTGGAGAACAGAGCACGCTTCCGGCTTCTCGCTGACGCGGGCGCAGTAAGTCGTCGCGCCGTTCGGAGATGGGACCTGTCCACCCTTGTCAGTGAGATAGGGTAGGCCCCTAGCCCTGTCTGTCTCCTCTGTCAGTGACAGGACTTGACAGGCGCCTACCGCACTGTAGCCACGCCGTAGCGCGCATAATCACGTGCTCCGTAAGTTGAACCGCACGCCGGTACGGACGCAGGATACGCGGGGATCCCTTGTCAGAACGGCTCCATTGACTTCTGGCCCGAGTAGGAACTCACTCCCTCTACTCGGACCAACTTCTTTACTCGAATGAACATAACTTGCTTGATTTCACCTCTTGGCCATTGGTGGGTATGGCCGGATAGAAACCTACCGGGTAGCGAGTACCGGGTAGCCATCTACCCGGTCAAACAGCACCTTTGACCTTGCTTTTAGCACTTTCCTTACCCCTACTCGGGGGTAACCCCCCGACATGCTCGGAGCTCCGATCTTGATGCCGTCTTCTCCCACTTCTTTCCTATCTTCTTGGGCACCGTCTTGGGCATGTTATTGAGCATCAAGGACACCGTCTTGGGCTCCATTGTGGGATCCACCCTAGGCATAAAGAGGGGCATTTCATGAGGTAGCACACCGTTCACCAAGTCACCGGAAACATACGGAGATACGAGTGAGATCACCTTGTTGTGTATCGATGTTGTGCTTGGTGGAATACGGTGGGATGCATCAAATATTCTATAAAATCCAGCTAGTCCATTAAAACTTCTTACTTGACTCACATTCATGGGAATTGGCCAATTTTTAATTGCTTCAATTTTAGATTCATCCACTTCTATCCCATGCTTAGAGACAAGATAACCAAGAAATATGATCTTATCTTTGCAAAAAGTGCACTTCTCTAAATTTCCATACAATTTATTTTCTCTTAGCACATGCAAGACTTGTCTAATATGATCAATGTGTTCATGTTCATTGTGGCTATATATGAGAATATCATCAATGTAAACAACCACAAATTTGCCAATAAAATCTCTTAAAACATGGTTCATTAATCTCATGAAAGTACTAGGTGCATTAGTTAATCCAAAAGGCATTACTAACCACTCATATAAACCAAATTTTGTTTTAAAGGCTTCCACTCATCCCCTTCTTTCATTCTTATTTGATGATAACCACTACGCAAATCAATTTTAGAGAAAATAGCACTACCACTTAATCTAACATGTCCTCCAAACGTGGTATAGGATGACGATAACGAATAGTGATATTGTTAATTGCTCTACAATCTACACACATGCGCCAAGTACCATCTTTCTTAGGAACTAAAATAACAGGAACATCACAAGAAGATAAGCTTATTCGAATGTAACCTTTATCAAGAAGATCTTGTACTTGTTTCTGATTTTCCTTTGTCTCTTGGGGATTTGTCCTATAGGGAGCTCGGTTTGGTAATGAAGATCCAGGAATTAAATCAATTTGATGCTCAATCCCTCTCAATGGTGGTAATCCCGAGGGCACTTCTTCTGGAAAAACATCATCAAATTCCTGCAAAACATTAGAAACACCAATAGAAAGAGGAGTCATGTCATTAGAAACTAAAATTCCCCCCTTGTGCATGAGCACTATAGGTAGTAGGCTAGGATCATCCTCAAACTCTCTCAAATCTTCTTTGGTGGCTAACATTGTCAAGAGGCTCACTCCCTTACTTTTTCCACTCGGCCTAGGTTTGTTTTCACCCATGGAAGTAGTGTTTTTACTCATATTTTCCCTCTCACTCTCCTTCTCAAGATTCACTTCCACTTTTTGTCTTGATTCATTCACTATTTGTTGGGGTGTCATAGGCCTCAATATGATATCCTTATTGTTCCAATTCAATTGATAAGTGTTTGCTCTCCCATTGTGTATCACTTTTCTATCAAATTGACATGGCCTTCCAAGTAATAGATGGCAAACCGACATGGGAACCACATCACACTCAATAGTATCCTTGTATGGTCCAATTTGGAACTCCACTCTCACAATTTGGCATACTCTTATTTCCTCCTTCTCATTGAGCCATTGAATATAATATGGATGTGGGTGTGGAATATATCTCAACCTTAGCTTTGCACATAAATCCTTGCTTGCTAAATTTCTGCAACTTCCTCCATCAATGATCACCTTGCAAGCCATATTAGGACCAAAAATTGCCTTGGTTTAAAACAAATTGCATGTTTGGCTCTCATCATTGCTACAAACAATACTCAATGCTTTGGTGCAAACAATAGTTGGATAATTTGTAGCATAGGAATCAATAGGACCATCATCATCATCATATGCATCCTCCTCATTGGTATCAACATCATCTCCAGTCTCATACTCATCATTAGCATTGAGAAACATAACTTTCTTGTTTGGGCAATCCCTCTTAAAATGACCTTTTCCTCCACAAGTATGGCATGTCATATCTCTATTTCTTGGAGGAGGTGTAGCACCACTAGAACCCGAAGTAGATGGTGTTGATTTCTTGGAATTGGAAGTATTGGTCTCGGGTTTGGTACTACAATTCCCACGGGTTGTAGTACTTGGAGGTGTAGGTGATGAGAAATTTGATTTTTGTGATGGAAAACTCCTCCTTGCACTCACTTGTAGCTCCTCATTCAACCTCTTTTCAGCCTCCCTTGATTGATGCAATAATTCACTCATATTGGCATAAGGAACATGCCTCACAATGCTTCTAATTTTGAATTGCAATCCACTCAAGAATCTTTGCATTGTTTGTTCAGGTGCTTCTCTAATCCAAGCCCTTTGTATGATTAAGTCCATCTCTTTGTAATAGGCATCAACTGTCTTGGATCCTTGCTTCAATTGTTGTAATTTGTCATAGAGAGTTCTAATATAATTCTTGGGAACAAATCTCTCTCTTAGCAATTGTTTCATCTCTCTCCATGTGTTCACCTCTTCCTCTTCATTTTCTTCTCTCAATCTTGTAATGCCATCCCACCACAAGAGTGCATAGCCATCAAATGAAGAAGATGCAAGTTTCACTTTCCTCTCCTCCGGGTACTCATGGAGTCTCCATAGTTTCTCAATTTTTAGCTCCCACATCAAGTACTCTTCTACATCTTCCGAATCACAAGCAAGACTAGGGATAGAGAATTTTGGTTTCCCCAAGCCATCGTCCTCTCTATTATTTTCCAATGGTACTCTTCTTGCCAATCCTCCACGGCCTCCATTAAAGTTTCCTCTCCCATCATCAATTGGAGCAATATCTTGAGGTCTTTGTTGTAGTTGTTCCACTAGATTTGCAATTGTAGTCACTTGTTGTGTCAATGTCCTCAAAGTGTCTTTAATCTCATTAACAGATTCTTAAGATGCACAACCATCTATCCTCAAATCAAGAGTAGTCATCTCCTTTCTCAAATCTTCATCAGTCTTATCAACTTCTTTAGTAATCCTTTTGTACATGACATCTCTCAATGCCTCATACTCATTGCACTTGACAATCTCCTCGGGCTTCTTCTTTGCCTTCACATCAACATCACTAGAAGAACTCATGATTAACTTGTTAGTAACCAAATAATCAATGGGTTTGTGGTGCCTCTCTCAACTCACTCAAAACCAAGCAAAGATGGCTTCACTTAATATTCCAAGAGAGAAAAGGATCAACTTACCAACAAGGAGCAATTAATAATGTGCTTTGGTGTGAGAAGAGAATATCCGAGCTATCAAGTATCACAATGCAAACAGGGTTTTTGGTGGGGCTTGGTTGGGAATCCTAACAACACCAAAATAACAACTCCAATGCACTGCTTAATGTGATAAAAATTACTAAGGAAACACACTCACACTTGGAGAAAATTGTGGCTTAGCAAATATATGGTAGAGATTTTTCAAGCACTAGAAAGACACTAGCAAATACTCAATGAAACAGGCACAAGATTGCTCAATTTGTCCACAAAAAATTCCAATATGAAATAGCTTCCACTAGTGATAAGTAGCACGACCTCTTTTGATTTTTCTTTCTTTCTATTTTTTTAATACTTTTTTCCTTTTTCTCTATTTTTTTGATTTTTTTCAATGGCCTTTGAATCAACTAGGAGCAACAATATGAAGAAAAAAAAATTGTGGACAGATTTGATCAAATGAGAAGTCTGCAGAGCAATTAAACAGCTAGTCTTATGGGTTTTGGTACCTAAAGTTTGCTGTAGAAAGGCAGTGGCTAAGGCTTATCAAGGATCAGAACAAGAACCTAGAGATAACAAGGAAGAAAACAAAAAAAAATCTAAGAAAAATTGGTGAAGAATCGACTCACGGCAGAACTTTTTGTTCACGGCAGAGAAAAGTGTTCACGGCAGGCGTACGGCAGCGTGCGGTGGCTCACGGTAGTGCGCGGGTGGTGTTGCGGTGTGGTGTGCTGCAGGTGGGTGCGGGCGTGGGATTTGTAAGCGCGCACAAGGGGCAATCCGACTGCGGCAGGGAGCGGTGCGGGCGGCAGCGAGTTGGCGCGTTTGCGTGCCGCGGCAGACTCGGAGTCCGAGTTCGGCTAGAGCTAGGAACGCGCGCGGTAAGGGAAAAAGGGCACCACGGAGCTGTTCGGTACGGTAGCAACCGAGTGCGGCAGGGATTAGGTGGCGGCAGCGATTTGTGGAAATTTTGTGCCGTGGCAGCAAAAGTGATGGAATCCGATGATCACTAGGAACCCGTGGCTATATGGAAGTGAATTTTCGAGATCAAAATCAACTCACCCAAGGGCAAGCTGTAGGTCTTGATTTCTCGATATGAACACACACACTGCAACACTATTTTTGTGAGATATTTTGATATAAGGAAAACTAAAGATAGCTAGATGAACCCTAACCCTAAAAGATGAAAATCTAAAAATAGAAAAACAGAAACACAAATCAACAAAAAGCAGCAACTAGATAGATGCAATTTGGTGTTGATCGAGGCTCTGGCAATTTCTAAACCTAAGATTTTTGGCTTTTTCTGGATAGGAATAAAACCAACTGAAAGTAAAGATAACTTTGCTCACCGAGTAAACCTGAGAATCTGATACCAAGATGATATGGGGTGGCCCAATCTTCTCAATGAGATTCTCTCTCTTTTTGTATTTTTCTGATATGTGGATAACTAGTGCTAAACTGAGACCTCTCACTTAGTAGACCCCTGTTGCCAGATGCAACAACAATCAAGCTCTTTGGATATTCTCAACTACACACTCTTGCACAAGTAATCAAAGATCACAAGTGGTCCTGTATCCCCCTATTCCCATATAGAATAACAAGATATCACGCAACTTTGCAGGGTAAACTTCAAGTAGTATGCTTAGCAGCAATACAAACTAGAGGCTAGGGTTTGTTGGTTTTGGTTTAAACTTGTTCTCCTCCATCATGTTTGTGTAATCAATAAACCTAATCATACACAAATGCATAGACTTAGGTAGTATAAAATTCTCATAATCATAAATAGCATAATCAATGAGGATTGAATTCACCTGTTGTTCTAGTAGCTTGGTCCTTGATCTTGTCATTGGTCCAAGTCTCACTTCATCTTGTTTAAGTGGCAATGTACTAGGGATGTCCTCATCATGTCGGTAAAAGGAGAACATGAAGAGCATCACGTGCTCTTTATGTAGGATGACAAACCCCTTCTCGTCATTTTTTATGATAGCACGACCTAGTGAGAAATCTACCATATTTTTTTATAGTAGTTGCATCCCATAAAGAATACTTTGTATGAACAAAAGCAAAATTAAATTTCAGTAGTGAAGCTCTCGGTGGCTTAAAATTATTTCATAAAAATCAAACCTGTAGCAACGCACGGGCATGTTTGCTAGTGAAGTATGATGGAGCATTGGTTAAGCCAAAAGGCATCACCGTATACTCATATGAGCCATATCTAGTGACAAAAGCATTCTTCATGTTCTCTAATCCTGAGTTGAAAATATCCAGACCGCATGTCGATCTTTGAAAACACACTAGCTCCTTCCAACTGATCAAAAAAGTCATTGATTCTAGGTAGTGGATATTTGTTCTGTATTTTCGCCTCGTTCAGCGAACAATGGTCCATAACTAAACACTGACTTTTGTCCTTCTTCTCCACGACAGAACTGGTGCTCCCCACAGGGATGAACTTTCTCTTATAAACCCTTTGACTAACTGCTCTTCAAGTTGCTTTTTGAGTTCCTTCAGTTCATCAGTGAACATAGGATAAGGTCTCTTTGCTATAGGGCGTGTGCCCGGAAGCAAATCAATTAGAAACTCCACATCTCTATCCGGTGGCATCCCCGGTAACTCATCTAGAAAGACATATGGATATTCTCTCACTATGGACACCTGGCTAGGCTAACCTCCTTAAGACCATTTAGTATAACCACATTAAAATAGTTCAGACTAATATTCTTAGGTTCCAACGGGGGTTTGTATCTAATCCTCTTACCTTCTGCGATGGAAAGTGTGATTGATCTATTGACACAATCTATGACTCCTCCATAGGCAGTCATCCAATCCATACCCAATATAACATCTAATCCCTGTGATGGTATGATTACTAAACGAGTTGGAAATTTATGAGTCCCAATCTCCAGGATTAGTTCCCCACATTTAGCACTGACTGGCATATCACCACCTGGGGAACTTACTTGAAATATCTTCCCTATTGTTTTAGTGGGTATTTTATTTTTATCCACAAATGCTTTTGATATGAATGAATGCGATGCTCTAGTATCAAATAAAACCAATGTTGTAAAGGAGTTGATTGGAAACGTACCGATCAGAGCATCAGGTTCATTCATCACCTCCTCAACATCAAGATGATTCACACGCCCTTCTGGGATGGATTGGGCTTGGTAACATCGGTAGACTTCAGTTCTGGACATTTATCAGAGTAGTGTCCATTCTTCTAGCATTTGTAACACGTGACTTCTGACTAGTACCTCTTGCCATCTGAGTTTGAATGGTGTTGTCCATTGTTCCCATTGTGATGGCCATTACGATGGCTGTTGTGATGACCATGGTGATGCCCATTGGAGTGATTTCCCCTGAATCCATTATTGGATGTGTGGCCATTAAAGTTGTGGCCATTACTCTTGCTGAAGTAGCCTCCATGTCTGTCTAAACTGTGGCCTCCACTGCTCTCTGAAGAGTGATGCTTCTTGTAGGAAGGTTCAGTGTGGTTCTTGCCGTTGCTAAACTTCCTTTTGCGAATTTCTCCATTACTGATATGGTTGTCCAAGGTAATAGCTTGGTCAAGAAGTGACCGGCACTTTGGAGCATATGCCATAGACAGTGGTATCTTCAGGTCTCCCTTGAGTCCATTGAGAAATTTTTCCTTCCTCTTAGCATCAGTATCTACGTCCTCTAGGGCATACCTCGACAGAGCACAGAAGTCGTCCATGTATTCTTTCACTTTCCTTCCACCCTGTCTCAGAGTACGAAACTCATCCTTCTTCATGTTCATGATGCCCGATGAAATGTGAGTATTAGGAAAACCTCCCCTGAAAGTGTCCCAGTTAAGTCCTTCTACGGGATGGGTGACTTGGAATGTCTCCCACCACATTGCAGTTGGTCTTTCAAGCAGGTGCGCTGTGAATCTAACCTTTTTGTGTCAATGCACTCACAAGTGGTGAGATCCTTGTCAACAGAGCGGAGCCAGTCATATGCCACCATAGGTTCAGTTGCAGTGGAAAACTTATTAGGTATGAGCCTCAAGAATCTAGTAAGTCTGTCAACATGGGGTGGGGTCGTGGTGGAGGAGGATTGTTGTTGTGCTGCAGGAATTGGGTCATCATTTGCATCAATTGTGTCTGGGCTGCCCACATCTGCTAGATTGCTTCCTGGGTTGGATCACGGTGAGGAGTCATCTGGGGTGGTTTTTATAATAGATGAGAATTAAGATAGATAGAACTAATGGAAACAAAATTCCTACCCATGCACAAACATCTAACATACAACAAGCCAAAACAACTCACAAACTTTAAATAATTCAATGGTTTTAGGAAACAAATAAAATCGTGGGTACTACCATACATCAAGTAGTAAGGCAATACAAAAGCGCATAAAGTGATACATAGGTCTATGGGGATCATCTATCATCATAATACCATGGTTTTTTAGGCTTGAATCTTGTATAGCTTAACATACTGCGTGGATATCATGCCCTTCTTTAGAGGGGAGTTGCTCCCAGCCGAGCTCTCCTCGGTGTCAGGATCCTCATCAGAAGGGTTCCCAAACTCTATTTCTTCGGGGTCTTCTTCTTCTTCTGTAGCTGGGGCGTTGTGTTGAATAGGGGTTGGAGGAATCATGGGTTCCTTTTCTCCCTGAATCATTGTCATCTAAGCTAGCTTCTTCTGCAGCTTCTCAATATCCTTCTGCAGCTTGTCGCTCTCATTCTTGACTTGATCCATCTGATCGAACTCAATTGCAAAGTGTGTATATTGTGCTCGAGTTGCAACTATCATGGCCTCATTATCTTCTACCTTCCCCATCATCTCATTATTATGGTCGTCTAACTTCAGAACGGTCCTTTCTAACTTCTCGATTCTGTCTCGCTGGTAATCGATCACGGCTATCTGTCTCTACATCAGTACCTCCATGCTTGCTGCCATGATCTCCCTCTCCATAAAATGAAGACGACTAGAAGAGATTTGTTGGTGGCTGCGGTCAATTGCTTCTCCGGTCTCATCTCATTCACCAAAGAGGCGGAAGACACTTCCATGGGTAATATGTGCATGATACTTGTTTCATATGCGGGAAATGCGCCATGCATTGCTACCTCCACTAAAACTTCAGAATATGGATAGAGACTCGTGTACTCCATGTCGGGGTCAAGTGGATCCACAATACGCCCCGAAATGAGTGTTGTGATCTGCCACGTCTGAGCACCATCGGATTCACAAAACTCCTGCCTGTCGTAGAAGTGTGGGGATGGTATCCAAAATCTTCTGCCAAGTTGTAGAGGCACCTTCTGAGCCAGTATGGTTCATCACCAGCAACGACCATCTCGTCAAAATCAGCTAAAAGGTAAGATTAGCACAAGGTAGGAAGATACAAGAATATAATAAATGAATAGACAGGTGGGGAATAAAAAAATTCACAAATGTTTTGAACATAGTTTTAATCCTATGGTTTCCAATCCTAGGGTCTCGATCCTACAGGCAACACTATGCTCTGATACCATTTTGTAGCGCCCCTACCTTTTCATAAAGATAGAACACCTGTGTAACCTGCTATTCCCGGGATCACTGATAGCATACACATGACAAAATGAAATATTCATTGCAATAGTATCAATCTACAACGTTGATCTAGTGGATATGAAATAAAATAGTCTTACAAATGACATAGTCTCATGGACTAGCCCGAATAACAAAGTTCAAAGCAAACATGACGGAAATAAAACATCAATGGGCCTTCTTCTTCTTCATGCACCACAGGCAGACATGTTGGAATGTAAGCTCGAGATCCTAATCAATCACTCTTCATCAGAATGACCTGCACGTTGGAATATGCAACCCCACGAGGGAGAGTCAGTACACACGATGTACTGGCAAGTGACACTTGTATGCTGGCGGTTTTGAGGAATAAACTAACTACATGATATTTGGCTGGTGGAGTGTGGGGCTATTTTCATAAAGCTAATTTTGCCCTATATTTGATAAATCAATTTTAAATCTTTGGAAATCATCATGGGCAGACACACCATAAAGTTTGATAATGTCGTCATGGGTAGACACACCACGAAGTTTAATGAGGGGCACAGAGGGGTAGACACATCATGTGCACCTAAAAGAGGTTTCTACCATATTTTAATTCATTCAAAAAAGATGAGGAGATTCTGCACTACATTCCCTCTCTAGAAGCTAAATTGCCCATAACCGGGGACATGGCTAAGATCTTAGCTTTTAACTCTACAGTGGTTGTGCACTTTCACCTTAAGACTTATCTTACCCGAAAGAAGAATGAGACAACATCTTTAGGAAGAAAGATTCACCCATACCAGTAAGACTCGATGCTCCTAAAATTCTTCTACCACCTAATTTCTTACAGCAGGATGAACCCCCACAACTTACTCAATCTAGCCAGAGCTCATAATACCTCAAGGCCGCACTGGAAGCTAACTAAAGCAGTGAAGACCTACAAATCTCTTTGTTCCTGGGTGGCAGTCCATATTTCATTTAGCCACCAAGGAAGGTTCAACCCACCTAGGTGTTTCATTAAGTTTGTTAATTTTCAAAGTTTCATAAATACCACAACCAAAATGAAACCGAAGCATTTGTGATTGTAGCCAAGTATAGCTAAACAAGTACCTAGTATGGGTTTCAAGGTGGCTACACACTACTAGGTGTTCTAAGCATAGCATATACTTGAAAATAAATAAAATCACCTATGATGCATACTACTAAGAAAACACTAATGCATATAAAAGTGGCACATGAAGTATCACGTGCCTTGGTCAAAACAACCAGCACACACACAGCAGTCACAGAGGTTGCACTGGTCCTCTTCAAAGTCTAGACAAAAATACAAACACCAAAATAACCACACCACTCAGTATGATCAAACATAGACATTTATGCATGCATGAATGCAACAATTTATTTTGCACATGGTGATTAAGGGAAAGGGGTGTATTTGACATTATAGGGGGTTTAGTTATTTGGTGGAAGGTTCTGGTTGAATTTTATTTTATTACATTATTAAGTTATTCAATTCCAGGGTCCCAAAATTAGATAACCGTTCTAATTAAATTCCTAAAACTACTTTTATGTTATGTAAAATTTTTGTCTTGTTGTCTCTGGACAGAGGACAGAAATACCAAGCTAACCCAATTGGAATCATTCAAAAATACTTTTTAGAATTTGAATTAGAGCCAAATTACTGATTTGACAATATTTAACATAGCAAGTGTGTGCACGACTCAATTTGAATTTTCTATAGTTCCATGGCATTCTACAAGTTCTATGGAATTCAGAGACTACAAGTTTTCAAATGTTGGCTCTTTAGAATTCGAACTAGAATTTATTTAATGGATTTGGGCTCTTTTACCAATTTAAATAATGTTCCAACATTTTCTATAGAACCCATACAATATGTTTATTTATAAATGGGTAGGCAATTTTCATAGCTTTCCAACGGTACCAATCTCATAATTTTTGGACTCCTAAATCTTTTTTATGGATTTTACAAGTTGGCAGAAGAATCTGGATTTAAATTTAAATTTAAATTTTTTGTTGACTCTGCACGCTGACGCGGCGCTGACTGGGCGGCCAAGTGGCGCGTTGTGATTGGCCAGAGGTGTAGGCGCGCTAACTGTACGTCGTACCGGTCAACTGGCATGATCCAACCGTGGATCTAGGATCCAACGACTATGAACGTCCCCGATCACTCGGGGTCGCCGGAGGGCTCATCCGCGATGGAACGTGCGGCGGAGCCCCCTCGACATCCGTGTTCCCGGCGTTACAGAGGGATATAGGGGCAGGGGCGTGAGCGAGTTGAGGCAGAGTTGGTGGCGAAGGGAGGGCCCCGCTCATTCCCAGCACTGGCCGAAGGAGCTCGCCAGAGACGCGTGCGGGGGCTGTTGGCGGCTGCGGTGCACCAAAAAGAATTAGGGGATGTCCCTGAGGTGCGCAAGGAAGAGTGGGACCGAGGGGAGAAGGAGTTGGAAACAGAATCTCACCGGTGATGCCGTATTCCTCGCCGGAGTTAGTCGGGTGCGCGGGATTTCGGTGGAAAAATTGTGCGGCCTGGCGGCGCGATCAAGGTGGAGAGCAGGGGGAGAAAAGAGAGGGGAGAGCGGGGATTTATTGGGCGCTAGCGTCATGGTCGTTGGGGCTGGGGCGTAGTGGAGGGAGTAGGCGCGGACGGCGAGGCCGACGGTTGCGCGCGGGAAAGAAGGCAGGGCGATTTTGGGGACGACGCTGACGAGTGGGACCGTGGGTTCCACCCGTCAGAGAGAGAAGAGAGAGAGTGGGGTGTGTAGCCTGCTGTGGCTCTGCTGGGCCGGCATGTGGGCTATGCAGTGCGCGCCTGTGCGAGAGAGAGAGGAGAGAGCAGGTGGGCTGGCCAAGTAGGGATGGCCTGCGTGGGTTTTTTTTTTTGTTCTTTTTTTATTAGTTTGACACCCATTTTGACTCAAAAGTAATTCAAACCAACTCATAAAAATTCATAAATATGTAATCTGTGAAGCTTATTCAAATTATAACATTTAGGTCACATTTTGGCTTCGAAATTAATTATTTTAAAATAAAATAGGGTATAAGACTTATATGTATTATTTTAGATAATAAATCAATTTAGAGTTTTAAATTTGTGGTCTTAAGTTTAAATGCCTTTTTGTGCAATGATGCCATGGTGAAATGTATGCATGCAAGTTTTTAAGTTTTGAAAATCTTGGGATGTTATAGTGGAGGGGGGACAGTTCCGGGAAGCCTATTTCGAGAACAGACCCGAGAACCAAATATCCCCGCAATAATAAATAGTCAGAATGTCCGGGTATTTATGTGGACCTTCCATGCATGTGTGCACGAACTAACTAGCTAGTCATCCACATCTCCAGTTTCATTCAAATAATCAAACTACAAATGGGCAAAATAAAATTACAAAGAGAACAAAAGAATTTAGAAACAATCAAACGGAAATTAAACTTGATTATGAGTAAGCATAGACGCATTACACCATCTCTAGAGCACAAACATGACCAGTAAACTTAAACATAGACCAACTTTTAATAGTCCCCACGTTTTATATTCGAGTAGGATTAATCGAGGACGATGAAGGAGTTGAATGTGTCGGAGCCCTAGGTCTCGGGCTCCTCAACTGCTTGGCAGGATGGTTCCTCCGCGTTCACCACGTCTGCGGTGGCTTGGGCCCAAATGCGGTGTCGCCCCAACGTGTTCCACCGCCCGGCGCGCTGCCGCTGTGGGAAGAGCGGCGTTTGGCTTCATTTTCACGCTCGAATAACCGGTCCCAGTACGGTGCATCAGTGGCATACTTGGGGATGCTCGTACCACGGAAGGCAGTCTCGCTCTGCGTTCGGCAACCTTGTTTGCGCGAGCGCTGCCATAGGGCGGCGGCGGCACGGGGACATCGTCCAGGTTGAGGTGCCATCCTCACGGCAGGTAGCATCCCTGCGGCTCGGGGACACCAGAAACAGCCATCTCGAACGCCCTCGTCGTCTTCACGTGCGTCCGGGCATATGCGCAACGGCTCGACGACCCTGCATTCTGCCTCGGTCCCTGCATCGTCGCGGCTGTGCCGACGTCTGCTACGTAAGGCGAGGGTGGGTGTGTACAAAGGCGATAGGTACTGATCTAAACTTTGCGGCACCTTGGTCCGAGATGGGATTAAATAGGTAGTGTGTGGCAGCTCGGTTCGGGCAGTGGTGAAATATGTGGATTGCTCTGGCTAAATTTGATATTCGTATATGACATGTCTTTCACTAACATATGTCTGATGACATGTGGGGTCGAGGGTGCTCTAGCTCTACCAGTCATCTACGTGGTTGGGTCGAGCCAAATCTACGATTGTTTTTGTCGTGCGCTTTGGAAGGTCCAGCAATTGTTGTGAATTTCTGAGTTAAACGTTAGTACTAACAATAAATAAAGAAAATATAGAACTTGTCGAAAACTCAATTTTCATTGACATGACATCCTAATTTGGGTGTATATACTTAACTTAAACTGTACAAGCCAATTTAAGTAAAAAATGGTAGGTCATTCACTCTGGATAATGATCGAAACCAATTGTCATGACGAAAATTCATATTTTTGAATTCATCTTGTTGACATGCATTGGATTATCATTTAGACTGAATAGTGTGCATTAATTTTTTTCTCTTCATTACATATAAGATTCATGATACATATCGTATATTTAATAACCAAAATAATGAAATGTGATATGTACATGCCAAGAATCAATATCACCTGGCATATGTATCATTTCTACCGTATGTAACTTGGTGTTAAATTGTACAACCCAATACGATTATCATGAATCGTACTCAAATAACTGATGCTTAATTATGAAATTTTAATTAAAAATGGTAGGTCATTTTTTGGAGGGTCTAAATTTTCTTGATATCTTATTATAATATTGCTAAAAGTGGGTTGGAAAAGGGCATGATTTTGAATCTTGATCCCACTATTTTGGAGCTTGATATACTAGTTATGTGCTTTTAGATCATAACAAACATGTTTTGTATGATAATTATATGGTTGAGTTTTCTCATGATGCTACCGAAAATTATTATGAGAGAGTAAAATATAGTTGTAGGAATTTTTCTGTTATTAAAACAACCCTCTTTATGTTAAATGTTTTGAAGTTTCTTTTGTTGTCCGTGCGGCTGGCAACTTGGGAAAGACGTGTGCAAAGAGAGATGCATGCGTATGAGTTAGAGTTGTGTATAATTTACCATTTGTTTGAAATAGGGAACTCCCCCTACCTCTGCATCAAGTGATGCACACAATCTACAGGGGAGGAGTACGTTATTCGACCGTCCATTTTCTTTTGAAACATAAATACGAACGGAACGGCAGTTTAACATTGAAATTCATATGAAACTTTACAAACTTGGATGAAACTAAACAAACTTAAACATAATTTAAACTGAAAGACCACTATCACTACATCTTGCTCATCCTGGGTCGCTGGCCATCGTCGTCAGATGTGGCGGTGGCTGCGGCTTGGAGGAACTTGGCCTCTGGTTTGCCATCCTTTCCGTCGTCGGTGAACTAGCGAGGAAAGAAGGAAACCTTCAGACTCGCCTGCCTGCCGATCAACTGCGTCTCCCGCCACACGTCTTCCCCATTATCCTCTTGGATTGGCTAGTTGTCCGTTGTAAGAGGCGGCTCGGGCTCCTCCTCCACTTGCACCTCATCATCCGACGAGAACCACTTGTCGGGAGGTGACTACATGCCGCTCGGGAGGAAGAAATTGTTGAGGCCCACATCGCACTCCGCCGCCACAAGGTCATCCCAATACAACAACGACATTCTGTAACGGGGCTCAGCGAGAAGCTCACATGGAATCATCGACCGCTCCCGGCCGATGTAGTCAAGACGCGCCTAGCAGGTGAGCGGCGCCTCCATCCAAGACCTTCACTATGTTGGTAACCCAACCTTCCGGCAGGGAACGACCTTCTAGGATGGGGATGTTGTGGAAGAGGTGCGGCTGCGCCTCCTCGACGGTCAACGGTGGAGCTGGAGGCGCCTCCAGCTCCATCTGAACCTCGCGGTCCACCATGCCTCAACGATGACGGCGGTCCTAGCAACGTGCGAGGAACCACGCCAGCGCGTTGTGGCGAAGGTTGTTTTCCATCTGCTCTTCCAGGGTCGCCTTGCTGTGACTGTGGAACTGCGCTAGGGTGTGAAAGCTGGGAGGAGAGGAAAGCAAGGTGAGTGTGCGTAGAGAGGAGTGGCGTGCGTGCTGCCGTTTTAAAGCCGGCAGGAGGAGCGGTGGTAGTTGTCTGGCGCCCATTGATGCCCAGCACCAGCTTCCCTGGCATGCATTGACGCTGACAAGGCATGCCCGATGAGCCAACGGCTTCTTGAGCCGTCACGGCGTTCTGCGCATGCTCGCCAAGTCGCACTCTTCTGCCCCCGCCAGGGGATCCGCTGCGGGCACGTCAACTCTTTTTTGTTTTGGAGACGATACCAGATGGGGCCCTATCAACGGCTATTTTCCTTATTTTTTTGCACATAAATATATAGCGACGGAACAAGCATTTTTTCATTCAAATTTATATAAAAAGTTATTAACTTTGACGAAATTTGACAAACTAGAACATAATGTAAACTAAACTCGCCGTCTACGCCCGTCGCTGGAGGTGGTGGTGGTGGCCGCTACTTCTCGTCGGAATCAGAGGAGGACTCCTCGATGCTTGTTTCCAATGGACTCCTCCACCGCGCGATGATCCTCCATGATGTTCCCATCGTAGTGCTCGAGGCCCTCGGCCTCGAGCACTGCCTGTATGGCCTTGTTCGCCTCCAACTCCTCCTTCTCGGCCTTGCGCTCAGCCAACTCCCGCCACTCGAGATGCGGTGACTCATCCCCTGGTGTTGCAATCCCCGCATCCTCGTCGTGCTCAAGATTAACCTCTTCTCCGGGCGACTCATCCTCCCCAACCTTGTTCTCCTCTGGGCACACGTGCTCTATGCGGTGGCAACGCGCGGGAGGGGACGAGTTCCCGGAATCCGACGACGGGGAAGAGTCCTAGGAAGCCGTCGCGGGCGCCGCAACTTTGTATTGAGGCACGCACGAAAGCCGAGCGGTTTTCTTTTGGTGAACCATTTTGCGTCGACTTGATCTAGGAAATGGCGGTACTCTGTTAACTAGGACTACTGAGGCGAGGAGCAATATATATCACTATTAATCCAAGACGGTCGGTGCGAAGGCGGAAGTTCTCACCGCTGACGCAAGGCAGGCAAGATAGAAGGCGAGAAGACTGCAATCGCGTGAGAACGGTAGCATCGAAGGCAGTTAATAAGATCAGAGTAGTAGGAGGCGGTTAAATTTCTTCGATGAAGATAAGGTAGTTAATAAAATAAACCGGCGTGTCTCTCAAATATTATTCGTGTCCTTACGAAACAATTGGAGCCATTTTACTTGAAAAAAAATCCAAACATCATAATCCATTTGAAACAATTGCAGTATTTAAGTTTCATGATAGTATGAACAAAATCCCGTATGAGAATGATACATTTTACCAACATATATAAGAAATTTCAACTCGATAACTCATATTACAAAATCAGACAGATTCAGTATGCCCAGCTAGATGTATACATAGATATATATAGACCGTTCAATATCAAATCCATATTATGGGCTGCACTAATTGAAGAACCAAGTATATATATTATATAGATCGGTCGATATAAAATTAAATGTCTAAAATAATAGAAAATACATATAGATACATGCATGCTATCCTATGCCTACTGAACATCCTCCTACGTCTTCTTCTTCGAGCACGAAAACTCATCGTCTTTGCGACGACGCTTTGCGCCAGGCTCGTCCGCCTTGTCGTCTCCATTGTGTCCCTCGTCGTGCTGGGATGGCACGACCACATCTGCGTCGTCGTCATCATCATTGTTGTCGTCGTCCTCCTACTGCTCCTCTTCATCTTCATCATCTTCATGAGACTCTTCGCTCTTCCCGGCGTTGCTCCAGGGGAATTCATTAGGATATTCTTTATTCGGCCGGTAACGACCAAGAAAGAAATAATCGATACGAAATTGGATATCTGCCGGAGGATGTTTGTTCCCATCAAGCACACAATGAGCAAAGTGAAGAGGAAATTATTCTCTATAGCATTGACAGGCCGAGCCGTTGAATGGTTCAAACTGCTGAAAAATAGCCAAACTATTGGATGGGAGGAAATTGTGCCTCTCTTTTATTCTAAATTCTATCCTCCCAGTGAAATTCATAAATATCAGAATTATATATATAATTTTTGGCCTCATGACAGAGAAAGTATTGCCCAAGCATGGGGGAGATTGAAGTTACTAATGCTCAAATGCCCCGTTCATGAGCTCCCCAGTAACATTGTTATTAATAATTTATATGCAAGGCTTTCTCTTCATGATAAGGATTTATTGGATGCTTCTTGTTTTGGATCATTTACACGTATGAAAGATGAAGCTAAATGGGATCTTCTTGACAGTATTCAAGAAAACACTGAAGGATGGGAGAATGACAAAAGTAGAAAGTCAGGTATAAATTATGACTATGAATGCATTAAAACATTTATGTCATCAGATGATTTTCATAATGTTAGTATTTTTTATGGTCTTGATTCTCAAGTTGTTGCAAACTTATATAAGGCTTTTGCTTCTTATTTTGATATTCCTAAAAAGGAATGGGACAAGTACCATGCACCTTATAAAGACACTGTTAATTGTGTTCCTTCAAGAGATATAGAAGTTCATATTGTTGATTCTATTGTGCCTGAACCTTATATTGAGAAAATGCCTTTCTCTGCTAAGGTAAAAGAACATTCTATGTTAGCTAGTGTGGTTAATAAAAGTGCAAGGAAGCCTGTAGAACCTAAGGAACAAATAACTGTAGAACCTACAGTAGCAATAGTAAAGGACCTTGTTTATGAAAATGTAGAAGAGGGACACATTATATTTTGTGAAGATGCTTCTAATATTGTCTCTGATCCTAGTAAATCTAGGAAACCTAGTGTTCCTGTGTTATCTGTTATGATAGGTGATCATTGCTATTATGGTTTGTGTGATATTCGTCAAGATGACCGTCAACACGTTCTCCCAGAACCTGTAGGTGTGCAGATGGCCTTGCGCAGAGAAATGGACACACATGAGTAACCTGATGAATTATCATTGGTATGCAGGCACTAACAACAGCACACGAGTCTGAACTACAACTGAAGATTTGTAGTGACAGTGTATGTTAAAAGCTGGAAGTTTGAACCACCCTGTCTAACTCATGTGCCTATCAACGCGTTAAATGACAGAGATCTGTTAGATAATGGATTGTAAGGCGACTATGTCTAACATGGATGGAGGTTTCCTAGAACGGCGAAAGGTAGGTGACTCCAGAAAAAAATACACAAATCTTCAAATTTGCAACAAGTTGATAGGTAGACAGTATCAATGCCAGGTTCAGTCACGTAAGTTGCAATCAGGAATCCAGGCCAACTACAAAAGGAGCAACGTAAGCCAGGAACCATACCATGCGTGTCCCATCAATGTGTTTATCAACCAAGCAAACAATTGGTAATTATGTGCTTTAGATGTTTCGATACGAAAACAGGTGATGATAGTTCGTTATTCTCCCACCTCCAGTGACAAGATATCGAATGTGAACTTACAGTGTTTTCTGTACCAGTAGTATGTTGGAACGTAGTATGCTGGAACAGAGCATGCTCTGAGTGGTGTTACCTATGGATTTCATTGATCTAGTTTTCCATGTATACTCGCAATCTTCTACAGGAATATGTGAATGCGAGCATATTCAAGAGAACCAGCAGCCAAGACCAACAGGAGTTTCTATGCCTGGGTATATTAATTTATGGTATATTGGAGGGTGGAACGTGATGAAGGTGGTACTCATGGTTACTAACAGGGCACAGTTTGGATTGCTGGCAAGCCTTTGCATGTTCTTATGATTATCCTAATATGTTCTCTATCAGGTTCAAACAGGATGTATACGTGAGGAAACAATAAATATCCTTAATCCCTACTGCTATAGGGAACCATCATATCTGGCACTGGAAGGTACTTGACACTACTGCTGACAATATTATTCATTTTGTCGAAGATGAATCAGGAAATGGAGAAAGTGTTAACACATGCCACTCAAATTTATGTGAGCCATCATACAAAATGACTGAAAAACTATGCTCAGAAAGTAAGTAGTGGTAGCTTCAGAAGCTCTTTCTTAGTTGGGGCATATACATTATCTTTTATAGGATTTTTTTGTAAAATTGCTTTCCATACAATTCTAGTTTTCTAATTTGTGTAAATCAAATAAATGTAGGATAAAAATTTAAGTTTTGTTTCATTTAAGCTTAACAGAGGTTTAAGGTGTGAAAACAACCAAACTGTGCTGCAACTATGAATTGATACTATGTGGTGCGAGCATTGAATGCCTAGAAAACTAAACATATTTATCATACCACAAACACCAGACAACTTACAGCTGCATTTAGGCAAACAATGATGAGCCCACGAAACAGGCAAACACAAAGAACTGGCACGAACAATTACAACTCTTTTTAAAGAGTGTACCTTGACGGTAACATTCTTTAAACAATAATCAGCAAGGTGCATGTCACTCCAATTCATTCGCGCCATAAAAGGAGCACACCAAATTTTAACGTTTTGGATATTCAGAAAACCCAACAGTATTTGACATCATGCTCTTTGTCGAAACACTCCTATGAGATCAATAGGAGCTTCCTTTTCCACCTAAAACAAAGGCAATCAA
The DNA here is from genome assembly GCA_028641055.1 of Alopecurus myosuroides. Taxonomy (NCBI): domain Eukaryota; kingdom Viridiplantae; phylum Streptophyta; class Magnoliopsida; order Poales; family Poaceae; genus Alopecurus; species Alopecurus myosuroides. The sequence continues at coordinate 380,912,689 of CM054057.1, read as the reverse complement.
ACACAAGAAAACAAATCAGCGAGACGACGTTTAATAGCACCAAGCATACTACTTCCAGTAAACTCGGTTTCTTTTTATCACCAATTAGAGCTAAGCCAATTAAATACAAAAATATTGACCAGTTGTCAGCAATTATATCTCAAAGCAGCCTAGTCATTTCTTTCTTAGGATTTAGGAACAGTTCATCCTTTGCAGTTAGAAGGATGATATACTTCATTCATCGAATAGACATGGAAAACTTGTATGATAGTGCAGTGTTTCAAAAACATGATATATGATGCCAATGACAGGATAAACACATGTATACCTATGTATACTTATATCACTGCAATCGGACATGTATGCTAGTGGCAGACACATAACGGAGAACCTTGAATTCAGACAGATAATGAGAAAGTCGAGAAATAATATGGCAACATACTGATATTCTTCAGCACATCCTTCTTGGAAGTGTTGCAACCTTGAATTCGGACACATAACGAAGAAAGTCAAGAAATAATATGAGAACCTATTGATATTCTTCAGCACATCCTTCTCATACATCATCCTTCAGTCCTAATAGCAGCATGTCAATTACTTCCAGATTTCAGAGCTCGGCGTGAGCCCCCACTAAATCACATGCAACGTGAGGATAAGAGAGACCTGGGCACATAGTAGAAGCAAACAGAGTAAATACACATCTATATATTTCGACTTAATAGATAGGAACTTTAGGAGAAAATAACTGGCAAATAACAAATACTAATAGCATGAAGATTCAATATGAATGATGCCTGAAAAATTACCTATAACCTAAAAGGCAGGTCATGGGAGTCATTGAAAAAGTGCAGCACGGGAACTCCGGCTCAACACCAATATTTTCTTCGACATTTGTACCGACCAAACTTGATCATTCACTGAGGCTCGACTACCCGTAAACAGGTCTTCTTTGGATAAACCATGAATCTCCCAAAGTACATAGACGATCGACATCTGGCTACATAAACAAATGACAGTAGGGTCAGCTAAAATATCAAAACAGTCAGATAAAAAAATATTAGATAGTAGGAAGGTAAGTACCGCAAGAACACGGTTCTGCCCAAAAGAAGCGTAGACAACAAAACATCAAGGCAAGTTTCTTCAGAGAGTAAATATTGTGCTCACCTTCAAAAAAAATTACATCGGTGACCGAAAGAAAGGCACACCTTCTCAACAACCCTTCTTGTTGAACAGTTGCATTTCTTGATCTGGGTGCAATAAAAATATGCCAACATCAGTAATTTTGAAAATTTTCAAGCATTCATACTGCAGTATAAATAATAAACGGTAAGAAGAAGACAGGACACCAGATTAAGCCCCTAAAATACAAAACAATAACAAACACGGCCAAGTGCCATTATGTATGCTAACTATAGCATCTCTTATCCTCTGGCATCAATCATTTGTCTAGAGTTTACGTAAGTATGTCCTCTTCCGGAAAAGGACAAATGTGTTCTAAAATAGAATCCCATAAATTTAGCTATAACTATAGTACCCCATCTCATGTTTTGAGCCTCAAGGAGAAAGGAATAGCCTAACTTACACTTACATCCAGCCAGAGGAATAAATCAGGTACCAACCAGGAAATACATGAACCAAAATGAAAGAAATAACAACCATATATATGCAGCAGCAAATAATAGACTCAATAAAATAAATATATATACACCATCAATAAATTTGTAGGAAACCTTGATATCCTCGTTAATAACGGAAGAGGTGGCCATATTACAAGAACGACGGATGGTCACATGGAGGAGAATCCCATCATGTAACTGTGCTGCCTCTGTAATGCTTCTTGGCGTCCTCGAGCGGAGGTCAGAGGACGGACAGGGCTGGTGCTAAGGTCAGACCAACAAACAGAGGCATTGTATCTCAGTGAAAGAAAATCTATACCGAATTGATATTTTTCTTAATACAGACACATCAAGCTGTTATCAAGGATACCTATACACAGGAATGACTACAGGAAAATGTAAAATCTATTGTCCCTTACTACAAGTGTCAATTGAAAGGAAAAATAATGATCTAAATATTAGGATCTTGATAATAACAGGAGTGAAATTACCTATAAGCACACAAAGAAAGTTGGGTACTAATGCAGGAATTTTTTTGCAACTTGTGAAATCCGTCAAGCTGGAAAGTACAAACTACATGAAGCGTAGATTCTTAGCATATAGAAGATCCTGGTTCAATTGAGTAGCTCCAATGGTGGAGGGGTTGAAAGGGCTGACCTTAGAGCATCCAAACGTAGGGTTTGCTCCGAAAGCCAAACTGCAACCAAAACACAACGTATCACAACCCATAGGCATCTGAAGATCAATTGTGGTTAAATATCAATGGTCAGCTACAGAAATTCCAATCTTGTCCAGTTTAGAGGGGAAGATCTATTGCCAGAAAATCAACCAGCAACATCCTAAGAAAACAAATACAATCAGTAAAAGCAATAAATTCTAATTCCAAACCTAGTTAGCAATATAAAAAGTTGCTCGATTGCTTAATGCTCACCACAATCTCCGCTAGAGTGATATTTCTGAAACCTTGCTGAAGGGCTTGGTCTGAAGCATGAAGGGTGCAACGGATCTGGTCTCAAGCAGTATCGACATCCAGCAACACTGCAGCACACGAATAAAAAAGTTAAGGAGCATTCAGAATTGATCGGAAAATAAGGAGCCTCTCACTTGAACAAAATTCGGCGTTGAACCAAAGCCATGATGCGAGCAGCCAAAGCCTAGTATCCTCATAATTAATCTTCCACGAGCATATAGAGCTGTTCTTTTAGTAAGATAACAACACCGAGCAGAATAGCTAAACAGCTATATACCATTGGCCAACCCACATATATTCACATCTACGTTTGCTTCTCTATCCTTCCAACAACAATCCAAAAAGATAACAAGCACATTACACAAGGAAAATCAACCATGACATAGCAGAGTTCGGCGAGATGCAGAGCTTGCAAGAAAACCATGGATGCGCAGTGCCGTGCCCGAACCCTCTCGCACCTTCACATGGCAATGACATCTCGCTCTCCTTCCTCCTCATGCTCCACGATAAGCAACGCCACATCCTTGCTGTTGCAACCATCACCATCAGCACCTGAGCTCAAGGAAGATGTATGAGATGATGTGTGTACCTTCTTACCTCTAAGCTGGGCGACCACCTACCGGGCAAATCCTCCGACATGAAGCCCGCACAGCTTCTTCTCTGGTTTCCACAGATCGAGGGCTCCTCCTGAGCGCCTGAGACCACCGCAATCCGCAAGTCACCGTCTCGGCGGCCATAACCTAGCTCGATGAGCGGAGATGAGGCGGAAGGGCAGGTGTGCTTGGGCGCACATCTGGGACAAGGGCGCCAAGTTCCTCCCGATGTGCCGCTGTCGCGTCAGGGAGGCCAACCTGCTACAGGGCGTAGAAGTTGAGGTTTGCTAGGTGAGGTTGGGATGAGCGGAGGCCTAGCCTGGCTCTTCCATCGTCTGGTGAGGGTGGAGGTGCACGCACGGGAGCGGGAGAAATGAGGCGCAGGTCAGCCCGTGGAGGCGGCGGGCTGGGGAGAAGGAGAGGAAGAGCAGAGCAGAAGCAGATCGGATCGAAAATGCCCCATCAAATCGAGTGGCCGCAACGAAGGAGGCTGACCTGCTGCTGTCGCTGCCAGGCGCCGCTCGGGGTGAGGAGCCAGAGGAGGAGGAGGAGGAGAAGCAGAACCAGGCCCGCGGAGGCAGTGTAGGGGCGAGGACGGGGAGGAAACATCATGGGGAGGAGAAATGCGAACGGGGACTGGGAGGCGAGACCAAGCCGGCGACCTTGCGACCTTGATCGCCTCCCCATGGCGACGACCTGCGCCCGCGGCCACCACCTGCAGTTCCCCGGTGCCTGCTTGGTGCTGAGTGCTCACCGAGCCTGGCGTCGCAGCCGTGGAGGAGGAGCGCGAGAGGAGGGATTATTCTCGATCTAGGTTTCACCGCGTAGGAGAAAAGGCGAGCGGGGATTGGGAAGAAGCCTCGCGCGCGGTCCACGCACCGGTCACCGCTGGGCCTCCCCGCGCGCGGCCAATCAGACGCGTACACATGGCGCGTCCGGGGCGATGCGCGCGAGCGGAAGCGCAGCGTGGCCGATCGGCGCAGACGGACAACACCTCCAGCCTTTATAGGAGTAATTGGTGCTAGTTCTAGTGCTATTCCTTATGAGCTTTATAAAGAAATCATGCATGAAATTGGTTCTTGTGAACTTGAAGACATTGATGTGATTATTCAACTTGTGATCAGGATATAATAGGGGTCCATGGTGAATGTACATGCTTGAGTTGGAAGGAAATATTGAGCCTCACTGATGATTATTATAAGGTGAATTCTTTCCTATTAATAAATATTGTTGGTGTTTATAAGAATGTTATACTACCTAAGCTATTGCATTATGTATTAGCAGGTTTATTGATAACACAAACATGAATGGAGGAAGACCTCAAGGCATACTGGAATACAAGATGGAGATGTTGGGAAACAAGAGTACAAATGGTGAAAACAATTATTCCAGTGATGAAAGCAAATGTGCAAGTGTGGAAAAACAACTCCAAGAATGTTCTTCCACACTAAGGAATGGTGAAAACAAGAGGAGGGCGCCCCATTGAAGATCAATGCGCCATATAGAAAGTCCTAATTCAATTAGGCATGGCCTGTATGCCATAATGGCCGAACCCCCTAAAGTTGGGTCGGTTTGTATCCCTTCCTAGTCCAAGTAGGAGTCCTAGTAGAGTCCTCCTAGTCCAAGTAGGAGTCCTAGTTGAGTCCTAGTCCTAGTAGGAGAGGTGCTTGTGTAAGGAGCCCTCCACCTATATATACTCCCCACATGCGTGTGGAAGAGGGAGAACAAGTTTAAACCAAAACCAACAAACCCTAGCCTCTAGTTTGTATTGCTGCTAAGCATACTACTTGAAGTTTACCCTGCAAAGTTGCGCGATATCTTGTTATTCCATCTGGGAATAGGGGGATACATGACCACTTGTGATCTTTGATTACTTGTGCAAGAGTGTGTAGTTGAGAATATCCAAAGAGCTTGATTGTTGTTGTATCTGGCAACAGGGGTCTGCTAAGTGAGAGGTCTCAGTGTAGCACTAGTTATCACAAAATCCAGAAAATCCACAAAAAGAGAGAGAAGCTCAACGAGAAGATCGGGCCACCCATATCATCTTGGTATCAGATTCTCCAGGTTTACTCGGTAAGAAATGTTATCCCTAGTTTTAGTTATTTTTATTCCTACCAGAAAAAGCCCCACAAAAATATTAGGTTTAGTTTTTGCCAGAGCCTAGATCAACACCAATTTGCATCTACTAGTTGTTGTTTCTTGTTGATTTGCGTTCCTGTTTTTCCTTATCTTCTTTTTAGGGTTCATTGTGTTCATCTTTTGTTAGATCTATACTGAAAATCCCACCAAAAGTATTTGTCCAGAGCTACTGCGCGTACTATCCTATTCGCATTGCGAATCACTGTCGGAATCCGACGCGCGCTCCCTTGTCCGTTCCCTTCCATCACAGTCCACCTGACAACCGCGTCGCACCGCTCGCACGCGTAGATCCCGCACAAAGCGCACCGACCGACCTTGTCGGTTTCGAGGCGCGCGCCTGGAGTCCACCATCCACACGTTTTCCCCCGGCCACAAACCGCTACCAGACATATTCGGCGTCGCTCGATTTATCCTATTCGAGATCCGCGCGTAGCATTGAATTCCAAGCACTACGAGCCGAAATACGTGCACATACCGGACTCGCTACCGACTCACTACCTACTCGCTACCGGCCAATCAAAAAAAAAAGAACAGATCCCCCGCGCGTGCGCTTTTCCTAGACTCGGTCGGAGCCCGACAAACACCACGCGCTCGCGCCAGCAACTCGCGCGTATTGTTCGCTACCTGCCACTGCCAAACCTTGTCGCTACTTCCGTGTCGGAACGAATCCGAGCGCTTCCAGGCTTGCCTCACGCGCTTACGCCTCCAAATACAAATCGGACTCTTCCATCAAAAGTCACATCGCGCACAGTTTCTGCCGTGACACACATACGCGCTGCCTTTTTGCCCCGTTTTCACTACCGTACGGCACGGTTTCCAGTATGATCTTAGATAAGCCTTAGCCACAGCCATTCTACAGAAAATTTTAGGTCCCCAAAACCCAAAGACTAGCTGTTTTATTGCTCTACAGCCTGCTCAATTTGATCAATTCTTGTCCATATTTTCTGCTCCTAGTTGATTCAAAGGCCATCAGAAAAGTACAAAAAATAGAGAAAAAGAGAAAAAGTATAAAAAAAATAGAAAGAGAGAAAAAGCAAAAAGAGGCCGAGACATACTATCACTAGTGGAAGCCTATCATCTTGGATATTTTGTGTACATATTTGAGCAATCGTGTGCCTGTTTTCATAGAGTATTTGCTAGTGTCTCTAGTGCTTGCAATAACTCTTCCATATAATTGCTAAGCCACATTTTTCTCCCAAAGTGAGTGTGTTCCTTTAGTGTTTTCATCACATTAGACAGTGCATTGGAGTTGTTATTTTGGTGTTGTTAGGAATCCCAACCAAGCCCCACCAAATAGCCTGTTTGCATTGTGACATTTGAGAGCCTGGGTATTATCTTCTCACACTTGGTAAACTTTTCATTGGTACTTGTTGGTAAGTTGATCCTTTTCACTTTGGAACAGTAAGTGAAGCCATCTTTGCTTGGTTTTGAGTGAGTTGTGAGAGAACACCACAACCTATTGTTATTTTGTTTCACTAACAAATCAATCAATGGGTTTTTCTAGGGTTGATGCTTGCAGTGCTATGTTTTGGAAGGAGGATGCTAGTGGGATTCCATCAAAAGATTTATTTCACTTCATAGCAGACATCAAGGAATGCAAGGTTGCTATTACCCTTGATAAAGGTACACGGTATAATTTTGTTACTCCTGAGGTTGTTGAAGAATTGCAGCTGGTTCCACACACATGTGATCCATTTAGGTTACCTACATATGATGATGAACTTATTATTACTCACATAGTTTTTGTTCCTTTAACCATTCATGTTCATAAGGAGAAAATTTTATGTCATGTGATGCCTAGAGATATTATTTGTTCTCATCTTTTGTTGGGACAACAATGGTGCACTAAATATAGAGTTAATTTTGATAGCCATTATCCTGATTTACAATTATTTTGGAACAATAAGAAAATTTGGATAATACATGCATGGCTTACACAATTTCAAAGAATTAGACATCAACCCTTAATTTCTTCTCAAATGCTTGAAAAGCAAAGACTTGAAAAACTAGAGATGCAAAGACTTGAGCGTCTAGTTATGGGATTTGTCGAGGATGATAAGGCATGTGAGGTTGTTTCTACTAATGTAATCATGTCTACTCCTAGTGTTATTTCTTGTGATATGCAGGTTACTTTTGAAGAAAGGGAGCCACAACAAGTAGAACCTGCATCACCATTGGAGATAGTTGAATCGGTACCTAATAATTCTGAGGAGGATGCTGTTGATAAAGGTGCTAATTTCGTGTTACCCCTCCCAAGTATTGAATTATGTAAACCCACTAAATTGCTAGTTTATTCTTGTGAGTTAACAAGCATAGATAGTCCACATACATGTGATAATGTGCTAATTTCGAAATTTAATCATGTGGTTTTGATTTCACATAAGGAAGTGTTTGCTAAAATACCACCTAATGATATTGTGGATTACATCATGTTAAATGAATCAATTAATGTGCAAAGTGCTATGAAAAAGGTTGCTAAAATTTCATATGTCAATTCTAGCAACTATGTTTCTTCTTTCACTTTTAACTTGATTGGTGACTATAACATGAGTGGAATTTTTATGGTGGATCACATATGCATAACTTGTGATAAATTGGCCGAATTGAACATTGTTTTACCTTGGGTAGATAGGCTACAATTTCCTACATATGAACATGATTTTACACATATGTTTGGTTTGCCACAACACTTGTCACATACATGTGCTAATAAATTATACTTCACTTATATTTGCAATTATGATTGCTATTTTATGAGATGCTATGACAATTATGTGATATTTACATACAAATTTCGTGGTCACATGTCATATGGACATTTTTATGAAATGATAACAACTAATGCACCCCATTACAGATACATATATTATTCATATACGTTGTTCTTTTTGTTTCTTCCACGTTCAGTTTACCACAAGCCACGGGCGTCTTGTCTTGAAGAAAGGGAGGATGGTCAGGATATAATAGGGGTCCATGGTAAATGTACATGCTTGAGTTGGAAGGAAATATTGAGCCTCACTCATGACTATTATAAGGTGAATTCTTTCCTATTAATAAATATTGTTGGTGTTTATAAGAATGTTATACTACCTAAGCTATTGCATTATGTATTAGCAGGGTTATTGATAACACAAACATGAATGGAGGAAGACCTCAAGGCATACTAGAATACAAGATGGAGATGTTGGGAAACAAGAGTACAAATGGTGAAAACAATTATTCCAGTGATGAAAGCAAATGTGCAAGTGTGGAAAACCAACTCTAGGAATGTTCTTCCACACTAAGGAATGGTGAAAACAACAGGAGGGCGCCCCATTGAAGATCAATGCGCCATATAGAAAGTCCTAATTCAATTAGGCATGGCCTGTATGCCATAATGGCCGAACCCCCTAAAGTTGGGTCGGTTTGTATCCCTTCCTAGTCCAAGTAGGAGTCCTAGTAGAGGCCTCCTAGTCCAAGTAGGAGTCCTAGTTGAGTCCTAGTCCTAGCAGGAGAGGTGCTTGTGCAAGGAGCCCTCCACCTATATATACTCCCCACCTGCGTGTGGAAGAGGGAGAACAAGTTTAAACCAAAACCAACAAACCCTAGCCTCTAGTTTGTATTGCTACTAAGCATACTACTTGAAGTTTACCCTGCAAAGTTGCGTGATATCTTGTTATTCCATCTGGGAATAGGGGGATACAGGACCACTTGTGATCTTTGATTACTTGTGCAAGAGTGTGTAGTTGAGAATATCCAAAGAGCTTGATTGTTGTTGCATCTGGTAACAGGGGTCTGCTAAGTGAGAGGTCTCAGTGTAGCACTAGTTATCACAAAATCCAGAAAATCCACAAAAAGAGAGAGAAGCTCAACGAGAAGATCGGGCCACCCCATATCAACTTGCTAATAGGGAAACTGCTTCTCCGATTGGTATTGTTAGAGATGTGGAGGTCTTATGTTGTAAAACTAAGTATCCTGCTGATTTTCAAGTACTGGGCACTTATGCTAGTGAGACTTGTCCTATTATATTTGGTAGACCTTTCTTAAACACTTGTGGTGCTGTTATTGATTGTAAAAAGGTGAAAATCCTTACAAAGTTTGAGGGAGAGTCTTATGAATTTAATTTCTCCAAATTAGCTAAAGCACCTTATGAAGGTGCATTACCTAATGAGAATTATAGAGTTGAACAATTGGCTGCTATTGATCTTGCTCCTAACAATCCTTTGCATCAATACATGGAAGACCGCGAAAGTGATGTCTTTATGGAAGAAAGGAATGAAATTGATGAGATCTTCTTACATCAGCCAGCAATGCTGAAACATAATTTACCGGTGGAAGACTTGGGTACCACATTACCACCCAAGGAGGATCCTGTTTTTGATTTAAAGCCTTTGCCTGACAATCTTAAATATGCTCATATTGATGATAATAAATTATATCCTGTTATTATTAGTTCTAAACTTTCTGGTAAAGAAGAGGAGAGATTATTGGGAATATTAAAGAAACACAAAGGTGCTATTGGTTATACTCTTGATGATTTGAAGGGGATTTCTCCTACTATATGTCAGCATGCTATTAATATTAAACCTGATGCAAAGCCAGTTGTTGAGCAGCAACGCCGTCTAAATCCTACGATGAAGGATGTGGTAAGAAACGAGGTATTAAAACTCCTTGATGCTGGCATTATTTATCCCATTGCTGATAGTAGATGGGTTAGCCCTGTGCATTGTGTCCCTAAGAAAAGAGGGGATGACTATTGTGCCAAATGAAAATAATGAACATATTCCTCAAAGAGTAGTGGTTGGTTATAGGATGTGCATTGATTTTAGGAATGTTAACAAAGTTACTAAGAAAGATCATTATCCTTTGCCTTTTATTGATAAAATGTTAGAGAGGTTGTCTAAGAAAACTCATTTCTGCTTTCTTGATGGTTATTCTAGGTTCTCTCAAATTGCTGTTAGAAAGCCTGATCAAGAGAAAACAACTTTCACTTGTCCTTTTGGAACCTATGCTTATAGACGTATGCCTTTTGATTTATGTAATGCTCCTGCTACTTTTCAAAGAAGCATGTCTGCTATCTTTCATGGTTTTTGTGAAGAAATTGTGGAAGTCTTCATGGAAGATTTCTCCGTCTATGGAACTTCTTTTGATAATTGTTTGCAGAATCTTGATAAAGTTTTGCAGAGATGTGAGGAGACTAATCTTGTTCTTAATTGGGAGAAATGCCATTTTATGGTTAATGAAGGAATTGTTCTTGGACATAAAATCTCTGAAAGAGGTATTGAACTGGATAGAGCTAAAGTTGAAGCCATTCAGAAAATGCCCTGTCTAAGGGATGTTAAAGGTATTCGTAGTATTCTTGGTCATGCTAGTTTCTATAGAAGGTTTATTAAAGATTTCTCTTAAATATCAAAACCTCTTACTAATCTTCAAAAAGATGTACCTTTTGTTTTTATGAAGATTGTAAAGAAGCTTTTGAAATTTTAAAGAAGGCTTTAATATCTGCCCCAATTGTTCAACCCCCTGACTGGAATTTACCATTTGAAATTATGTGTGATGCTAGTGATTATGATGTAGGTGTTGTTCTTGGACAACGGATAGATAAGAAGTTAAATGTTATTCATTATGCCAGTAAAACTCTTGATGCTGCTCAAAAGAATTATGCTACTACTAAGAAAGAATTCCTAGCTGTAGTTTTTGCTTGTGATAAATTTAGGCAGTATATTGATGATTCTAAAGTTACTATTCATACTGATCATGCTGCTATTAAGTACCTTATGGAAAAGAAAGATGCTAAGCCTAGGCTTATTAGATGGGTGATTCTCTTACAAGAGTTTGATTTACATATTGTGGATAGGAAGGGCGCTGAAAATCCTGTTGCTGATAATTTTTCTAGATTAGAAAATATCTCTGATGACCCTATTCCTGTTAATTGTAGTTTTCCTAATGAACAGTTAGCTGCAATAAAAGTAAGCTCTCAAGAGAGTCCATGGTATGCTGATTACGCTAACTTTATTGTTTCGAAGTATTTGCCTCCTACCTTCACAGCTCAGCAAATAAGAAAACTCTTCTATGATTTGAGGCATTATTTTTGGGATGACCCACACTTATATAAAGAAGGTGTTGATGGTATTATGAGAAGATGTGTTCCTGAAAATGAACAACAAGAGATATTGAGAAAATGTCATAGTAGTGCTTATGGAGGACATCACGCTAGAGATAGAACTGCACATAAGGTTCTACAGTCAGGTTTTTATTGGCCTACTGTCTTTAAAGATGCTAGAAATTTTTTTTTAACTTGTGATCAATGTCAAAGGGTTGGAAATATTTCTAGACGTAATGAAATGCCTATGAATTATTCTCTTGTTATTGAACCGTTTGATTGTTGGGGTTTTAACTTTATGAGTCCTTTCCCTCCTTCAAAAGGCTACACTCATATTCTTGTTGCTTTTGATTATGTTACTAAATGGGTAGAAGCTATACCTACTAAAAGTGCTGATGGTGAAACCTCAATAAAAATGCTTAAAGACATCATTTTCCCTAGGTTTGGTGTACCTAGATATCTTATGACTGATGGGGGTTCTCATTTTATTCATGGTGGTTTTAGAAAAACACTTGCTAAATATGATGTTAATCATAGAATTGCCTCACCCTATCATCCTCAAACTAGTGGGCAAGTAGAATTATCAAATAGAGAAATCAAATCTATCTTGCAAAAGACTGTTAACAAATCTAGAAAAAATTGGTCTAAGAAATTAAATGATGCTCTGTGGGGTTATAGAACTGCTTATAAAAAACCCATGGGCATGTCTCCTTATAAGATGGTTTATGGAAAATCTTGTCACTTGCCCCTAGAATTAGAACACAAAGCTTATTGGGCAGTGAAAGACCTAAATAGAGATTTTAAACTTGCTGGTGAGAAAAGGTTGCTTGACTTAAGTTCTTTAGATGAATGGAGGAGTGAAGCATATGAAAATGCTAAGCTCTTTAAAGAGAAAGTTAAAAGGTGGCATGATAAGAGAATTATTAAAAGAGAATATCGTGTTGGTGAGAAAGTGCTATTGTATAGGTCTCGTCTCAAATTTTTTGCAGGAAAATTACTCTTGAGATGGGAAGGACCTTTGTTATCGAAGAGGTATATCGTTCGGGGGCAATTAAAATTGTTTCCCTTGAAGACAACTCCTCACAAGTGGTGAATGGCCAAAGACTCAAGCATTATATTTCTGGAGATCCTTATAATGAAAATGTTGATTGTATTCGAGCCATGATCCCAGAGGAATTTGTTAAGAAGCATATTTCAGAAATTGCATATTCAGTTTTCGCGTAGGTATCAGTTTTGGTAAGAAAACTTTCACGAAACATCTTCCAACTTTTATTTTTACTGTTTTTGGCAAATATGAAAAATTATGAGCCGGAAATGAGAGGGAGAGGAGCCCGGAGGCTCGAGACCATGAGGTGGCGCAGGCCCACCTCTGGCCGCGCCAGCCTATGGTGTGGGCGCCCCGGAGCCCCTCTCCGACTCGTTTTCGACCTAGACTTTCCTTTCGTTATGAAACTTTTTGCTATATAATCCCCTGGACCCCCCGAGGTTCGTATATCGTTTTCTCGTCGTGTTTATGTTTCTAGTTGTTTCTGCTAGGATCTGTTTTCGGTTTTAGAAGCATCATGGTCTCCGCCAACGACAACAAGGGGAAGGGACCAAAGGAAGATGATGTCCAAGACCTGAAGCCGGAGAAGGAGATATAGAGTGGAGCTGAAGGAGATGTAGAAGAAATTCCTCGAGTGCATCCACACACCACCATCACAAGCATTGGAGTGGTGGCTAATCCCTTGAAGCTCAAGAGAGGTGCGCGGATGAACACTAGAGGGAAGGTTCCACGTCACTCCTTAGCTTCGAGGACACCTGCTGCGGGCGTCAAGAACTACTTCCACACATTAATTCATGATTATCAGTACAAAAAGGTGCCCCATAGGGATTTGCCCTCTATGTGGGATATGAATCGTTCTAACCGTGTAGATGAAGGAAGCTCTCAACCTAAGGAAGAGTGGGGGGGAAATCTTGGTGGCTGGGATTCACAGTCCGATAGGCATGCAAACTATATTGATCGCAATACTGAGGTGATGCGTATGCTTATGTTCGCGATTGAAGATCTGAAGAAATCAATTGATAAGCTCATCGAGAAGGATTCACCACCACCACCAAAGAATTGATTCGTCATTGGTTTTGGCATCTCCTTGGATTGTTCCAATGGGGGAGTGCCGCGGTATCACATCACTATCTTTCATCTTTTTACTTTTTCAGTAGAGTCATATCATGTGTAGAGAAGTTATCGTATAGGATGGTTTGCAGTATGGAAGTGTCTGTCCCTAGTTGGTTATCATTGTATCCATTGGTGTGAGTTGCCGGTTTAAAATATTAATGAGAAGTTTCACCATTTACTTTATGCACACGTTATTTTAGTTTTCAATTTATGTCATATGGTTGAGCTTGTTATTCGTATTTGGTATCACTCTAGAGATCATCAAGTTAATTTAGTTGGTTTTGGCAAACTTAGCTTCGGTCAGCAGAAATAGTTATTTGAGTTGCTAGTATACGAAAGAGAAATTTGCCTTTTAGCTCATAAACTTAGTATTCACAAGTTAAGATCGCTTGGGATTTCATTGAAGATTGCATCATTGGTTTCATCATGTGTATATTTGTTTGTTTTCCCTCAACTCTTATGCTTGCTACCCAGCCTTGCTAGCCAAAAACCTTGTACTGAGAGGGAATGCTTCTCGTGCATCCAAACCTTAAACCCCAAAACCTTGCCATTTGTGTCCACCATACCTTCCTATATGTGGTATTTCACCGTCACTCCAAGTAAACTGCTCATGTGCTACCTTGAAAACTTTCAAATTACTCATGTTTTGTGTTCCTGTTTTTGATCATGAGGACGCAAATAGAAAATCTTTATCTTACTTGTTGATTGGACTCGCACACACCTGACTAGTGGCTTCATCCGCTTATCCAAATGCTAGAAGAGCTGGCAGCGGGGTTCCCAGCCCCAAATAATAATACAAATTATCTTCACTCTTTTTGCCCCTGATTTATCAGTCAAAGCATAATTGTGTAAACAAAATAGAAAGAGGGATGACCTTCTATACCAGTTGCGTCCTTCTATGGGACCTTCTCTTGTGAGTCTAGTTGGCTTGTGACGTACTGTATTTTCTGTTCGCCATTCGTTGACATAAACATGCACCTCTCAAAATTTAGACACTCCTCCACGGTTTGTGATTGTTGGCAGGCACTCGAGGATTCGGTTAGCCATGGTTTGTGTAAGATGGATGGGAGGACTGTCATGCATTTTATACCTCTGTTTATTAAAATAGAAGCTCTAGCACATGGGTGATCAATGATTCCCTCTACGAAGGGCCTATCTTTTACTTTAATGTTGAGTCAGTAAACCTACTTCCTTCTGTCTCTGTAACATCCCTGATTTTTGGAAAATGCAAAAATCACAAAAATTTGAAACTTTTTGTTTTCATGTTTAGTAAGTCACCAAAAACCAAATGAGAAGCAAGAAACAAAGCAAAAACAATGCATATTTCAATGAAATTGAAATTACTAATCCTATTATACCTCTATTCCATAAACCCTAAAACCCTCTCAAATGAATTTTCTCACATAAAGAAAACCATTTTATCCTTAGCAAACTTTATTACATAAAAGGTTTTCAATTCAAATATTACCTTGAAATTATTTTATGGCAACAAAAATAAAATATTTATAACCCTTAATAAAGTCCTAAGCCTCAAAAATATTTGATGAGAATAAAATATTATCTTGGCAAACATCTTTATCAACCATGTTTTCAACTCAACTACCATTTTGAAAATTATTATGATATTTAAAAACTAGGGGATTGTTATCTTTAGTAATTCTCAATGTCACCAAAAATATTTTCACCAATCATTAAATATATCACATGAATAAAAATTATTTAAGTTGCTATTCAAATATCAAGTGTCAAACCATAGAATATATTCCATAAAATTGTTTTTAGAAGTGAAATACTTTGGGAAAACAAATATTTACAAATGTGGTAGTCCTCTGATAATTATTATCAACTTTCCTATTTAATTATTTTCTACAATTAAAAAATGGCATAAAGTTGATATTAAGCGATTTAGTAATATTCTAAAATTATAAAATATACTAATGGGTTGAAATTGTTTTGAGAAATAATATTTGACCTAAATAATGTATCTGAAATATTACAATACCTAATTTCCATTTATTTACATTTTCTATTTTAAAATTTGTGTTAAATGACTATTAATGTTTTCATCATATTTTAAAAAATTTAAAAGATGAAAATACTGTGTTTTGGTTTTGGAAAATAGTATTTGATAATTATAAAGCTACTGAAATTTAATTTGACAAATATTTATACTTTATAAATTTCTCAATTAAAAATCACATTAATCACTATTAAGGAATCATTTCAATTTTCAGAAATTCAAAAATAAAATATGTTGAAATGTTTACAAAAATGATATTGTTGGAAAGGTATTGAAATTACAAGATTTTAGAATTTTGAATGAGGTCAATTAGAATTATTAAACAGAAGTTATTAAAGAAAAGAGAAAACAGAAAAAAAAGGAATGACGTCATGATGACGTCATGTCACCATCAACCTCCCTCTCTTCCGTTTCTACCCGAGTAACAGCAAATCAAATCGTTTGATTGCGGCCGTTTCCATGCGCTATTGATTTGCCCCTTGCCCTCCTCTTAAAGACCACAGTGTCCTCTCCATTTGCCCTCTGGAACCCAGTGGAATCGTTCCCCCTCTCGGCCAAATTTGCTCGCCGGAGTTCTTCGTATCTGCCACTGTCCCCGCGCAATTCCGGCAAGTCCAGGAGGCCACTGCCGCCCTCGTTTGGCCCCCTCTCTTTCTCCCTTTCCCGTGCACCTCTGTGACCACTTGGGTGGATTTTTCGTGCAGCATTTTCGCCGCGTCGTGCTCGCCGGAGTTACACCACCTCGGGACGTCGCCGCGCCATCACTCGAGGCCGCCAGCGTGCAAACCGTGGGCACCATCAACTTCACCGCGTCGAGGCGAAGCTCACCGTGGTCTCCCCGAGCCCGGAGGCACACCGGAACGCGCCGCCGTCAACCTCCCGTGAGCAGCACCGCCGCCGTCGCCATTTTCCGGCGAGCCAATCTCCGGTAAGCCCCTCCCCTCTCCTTGGTCCGTTAGATCTAGGATCAACGCCTAGGATTAGATCCTAGACGAAGGGGTATGCCACCCTCAGATCTGGATCGTTAGCACATCCCAGTCAGCGCCTAGTCAGCAGATGCGCCCAATCAGATCCGGCCACGTGGCCAGCCCTTTATTCGAATTTTTCTCCCGGTAGAATATTTGGCAGTTTTACAGATTAGTCCCTGCAACTTAGATCTAACATAACTTTTGATCCATAAGCCCAAATTTAGCAATCTTGGACTTTTTGGAAAGCCCTTGACATCTAGAAACTTTTGGCACTGGCCAAATTCAAATTTGACAAAATTAAATTTATTCAAATTCAAATATGCTTGTTTGATGAAATTTGGCATAATTCAAATTCTACAAATCCTAAAATTGCAAATAAAATATATTTGGAAACCTTAGGGTGTGTACTTTCATAACCTCTGTCCCAAAATAATTTTTGAACAAATTAAAATTCAATTTAGAATTAAGTTGTCTATTTGATTATTTTGACATAGATTAATTTCTATAAATAATTAGAAAATGTTTTCCTAGGCAAAGTTGATCCTTTTGGTAGCCTTGAACCAGATACATCATTTCCCAACCATTTTGGACACCCTTGGACCATGGCCATGATTATTTGACCAAAAACCCAACATAGTGATACATCCATTTTCACCATGACTTAGGAATTGTTTTCAACTATTATTATTTGATGTTATGTCTAAGTGGAGCCAAGCCAAGTCCTTAGAATGTGTCAATCACATATAGTACCAAATAGTGAAATTTAGTTTTCTACCTACTTCTCCACTCCCCAATTCTTGCTTCAAGATTTCACCAAGTCAGCAAAATGGAGATCAAGACTCAAGCAAGAAGAAAACTTCATTATCAACTTGGTGACAACATGAAGAGCTACAAGGAGGATCAATGAAGAAATTTTGAAGAAAAGGCTCCACCACTAGAAGCAACTCAAGGAAGTACAAGTGTGAAGAAATCCAGAAGAAAACATCTCCCTCTCTCTTTCTATCTTTCTTCTTATTTTTCTTTCCAAATTGACTTAGTGGTATATGTGCCCATCCCATACCCAAACCAATTAGTGAAGTGAAAGCCCAGAAGAATTTATCAAGACCAAGAGAAGCACCACACCAAGGAAGGAAACAACTTAGATGGCATGATGATGATCTTCAAGAAGGCAATCACATGAGGACTAGAAGCAAATCCATACAAGTTGAAGAATAACAAGTTATTTTTGTCCAACCATTGACCCAAATGGAAAACCCAAGACTTAGTAATATTTTCCCTTTGATGATGAAGTTAGTAGACCTACCCTAACCACAATGGAAAATACTAACATAATCACTTAAATATTTTTGAAGGTGAATATGACCAAGTGTTTGCATGTATTACTTTAGTTGAAGAAGTAATATGTTTATTCTTAGTGAACTCTTGGAACTTCCTCGACAAGTATGGTTATAATAAAGTTAGATCACATCAAAACTCAACCTAGTCCTTCCCAAGTAAACCATTGGAATTTCCTTAACAAGTATGAGACCATTAGAGAATGAATATTTCAACTCAAACCTAGACCTTGTCCTAACCAACTTGGTTAAGCCCCTTTTGATATGTTAGTTACTATGTATGTTTTTCTACACTTGTATGTTTGTTTGTTAGGATGCTTGTTTATTTTGTTATTGTGTTTTCAATGAATAGATTGTACGGAGAGCAACGATCTTTTGTGAAGAGTGTGATATCTTCACCAACTTCAACAAGGCAAGTAACACATCATAAACTACCCATTATTTTCTATATGCATTAGTTGATTTTGAGTAGTATGCATGATAGGAAACTTTACTAAGTTATATTATGCTATGCTATTATCCTAGTAGTGTGTAGCCATCCCTTTTACCTTGTTATTTTGATAGCCTTAGAATTTACTAGGTGCTATGCGATGTTACAAATTGTTTTACTAGATGTTGAGGAAAAGTCCTAAGTATAACTAATGAATGAACCACCTGGGTGGAAGTGGTAAGACTGGGTTATGTTGAGTGTTTCCTCAGGGCCCTTATCTAAGGGTTATTCCACTTGAGGTTGTCACTTGCGGATGGCCACCCAGGAACAAAGAGATAACTATGTCCCTCTAAATCTAGTAGCTTCCCGTGCAGCCTTTTGACAATATGGGCTCTGTCTTGATCCATTAAGTTGTGAGGGTTCAGCCCAGGCTTGACAAGCAGATGTAGCAAAATTATAGGTGGAACGGGTCTTGCCGGTGGGTTTGGACTTCTTCTTCTGAAAGATCTCGTCTCAATTCTCTCCTTTCCATGATGCACTCCGGGTGTATAGGATGTTTGGGCTAATTGAAGACAAAGGGTGAAAGTGCACAACCTCTGCAGAGTCAACAAACTAAGATCTTAGCCGTGTCCCCGGTTATGGACAATTATGAGCAGCTGGACAAGGATTGACGGAAGAATCTCATCATCAATTTCAATAAGTAAAATTTGACCAAGTGAACAGTATTTGTGGTGCTTGGATCTTAATCCAATGTTGCCACCCCTTTGAAAAGAAGAGTTTGTTTTACAAAAGAGATAGGACAAAACTGGCTTTATGCAAACTTAGCCTAAACTCCACTCAGCCAAATAAGCATGTAGTATTAGTCTTGCCATTTATATCCAGCATAGTGTTACTTGCCAATACATTAAATTGTATTGACTCCCTTGTGGCTGCATATTCCATATTGCAGATGTTTCTGAAGACGAGTGAGGATTTCGTTTAGGATCTCGAGACTATCGCCAACATGTTTTGCCTGTGGCACATGAAGAAGATGGGCTCAATGTTGTACTATGTTTTCCGCTGTAATTCTTTGTTTTCTGCTAGTCTTCTAAGACTATGCAAGTTGTAATCCTATTTTGTAAAGACTGGATCATGCGATGTAATAGAATTTGATGCATTTGCATGATATTTCATTTTGTATTGTGGTGCTAGCAATTGATCCAGGGACTAGCACAATAACACAGGTATTCCATCTTTATTAAAAGTTGGGATGCTACAAAATGGTATCAGAGCAGTGTGTTGCCTGCAGGATTCGAGACCCTAAGTTTGGAAAAGACTCTAGGATTGAAAATTTCTATGTTCAAACTTTCTAGAAACAAAACAATCATCTTAGTTCATCTCATATCATCTCATCTATTATTCACCTTAAATTTTTTTTCCCTAGATGACCTCCTCCTCAATACCATCAAGACAAGAATGTTGATGACCATACCAAGAAGTGCAAGAAGTGTTTCACCACATGAAGACCTACATTCAAGATTATTGAAGAACTTGAAGAAAAACATAGACTTCACCACAATCAAGAAGACCTTAGGAAATGGAGAGAAGAATTTGAAGAACCCAAGAAGATATAGATGAGACCACCAATCTAGTTTGTTAGAACAACGTCAACGTGTTAGTATATTGATCATACTAATGAGTGTGGTATGACAATATTAGTGTTTTCAAAAAAAAAAAACCTTGTTGTTTGGTGTGATGAATGTATTGCTATATGCTTGTTATGTGTTGTTTGTAAGATGAGTTTCCTTGATCTGCTATTTTGGATAAGAACCTTCCTTAGCCATCCTTCTAAATCTCTACTCATCCCTACTAGACCAAATCCAACACCATACTCATTCACCACCCATAGTGAGAACCATGTGGAATCATACAACCTTTACCCTATTGAAACACAAGCCATCCCATTTGAGGAATGCTAGTATCAAATTTCCTTCTTCTGTGTGAAGGAACAATCACATCCATAATAAAATGCCAACTGCCTAATAAGGATCAAGCTAACCTTGGAACTATCAAGCAATGTGAGTTTTCCTACCATGAGAGTTTCCTTAGAAATAGCATGGTGTTTGCCTCCAAGGATGACAACAACAGGATGAAAGATTTCCAGGGACACCAAAAGATCAAGTTGAGAGGAACCCAAAGACTTTTGATTGACCCAAAGAGTGACCCCTCAGTGTCAAAGGTAGTTCAACATACCTATGTTGGTCTACACCTCTACCACAGAGGAAATATCTACTCAAGCTAATCTAGAATCAATCTACACTCTAATCTAATGAAAATAGACTACCCACAAAAGTTTCTTTTAAGGGTGGTAGCCCACCCAGTTGTTTTGGAATCCAATTACCCAATCTTTCTTTCTAAACTTCCCAAATCTCGGGACGAGATTTCTTTTAAGGGTGGTAGTCTGTAACATCCCTGATTTTTGGAAAATGCAAAAATCACAAAAATTTGAAACTTTTTGTTTTCATGTTTAGTAAGTCACCAAAAACCAAATGAGAAGCAAGAAACAAAGCAAAAACAATGCATATTTCAATGAAATTGAAATTACTAATCCTATTATACCTCTATTCCATAAACCCTAAAACCCTCTCAAATGAATTTTCTCACATAAAGAAAACCATTTTATCCTTAGCAAACTTTATTACATAAAAGGTTTTCAATTCAAATATTACCTTGAAATTATTTTATGGCAACAACAATAAAATATTTATAACCCTTAATAAAGTCCTAAGCCTCAAAAATATTTGATGAGAATAAAATATTATCTTGGCAAACATCTTTATCAACCATGTTTTCAACTCAACTAGCATTTTGAAAATTATTATGATATTTAAAAACTAGGGGATTGTTATCTTTAGTAATTCTCAATGTCACCAAAAATATTTTCACCAATCATTAAATATATCACATGAATAAAAATTATTTAAGTTGCTATTCAAATATCAAGTGTCAAACCATAGAATATATTCCATAAAATTGTTTTTAGAAGTGAAATACTTTGGGAAAACAAATATTTACAAATGTGGTAGTCCTCTGATAATTATTATCAACTTTCCTATTTAATTATTTTCTACAATTAAAAAATGGCATAAAGTTGATATTAAGTGATTTAGTAATATTCTAAAATTATAAAATATACTAATGGGTTGAAATTGTTTTGAGAAATAATATTTGACCTAAATAATGTATCTGAAATATTACAATACCTAATTTCCATTTATTTACATTTTCTATTTTAAAATTTGTATTAAATGACTATTAATGTTTTCATCATATTTTAAAAATTTTAAAAGATGAAAATACTCTGTTTTGGTTTTGGAAAATAGTATTTGATAATTATAAAGCTACTGAAATTTAATTTGACAAATATTTATACTTTATAAATTTCTCAATTAAAAATCACATTAATCACTATTAAGGAATCATTTCAATTTTCAGAAATTCAAAAATAAAATATGCTGAAATGTTTACAAAAATGATATTGTTGGAAAGGTATTGAAATTACAAGATTTTAGAATTTTGAATGAGGTCAATTAGAATTATTAAACAGAAGTTATTAAAGAAAAGAGAAAACAGAAAAAAAAAGGAATGACGTCATGATGACGTCATGTCACCATCAACCTCCCTCTCTTCCGTTTCTACCCGAGTAACAGCAAATCAAATCGTTTGATTGCGGCCGTTTCCATGCGCTATTGATTTGCCCCTTGCCCTCCTCTTAAAGACCACAGTGTCCTCTCCATTTGCCCTCTGGAACCCAGTGGAATCGTTCCCCCTCTCGGCCAAATTTGCTCGCCGGAGTTCTTCGTATCTGCCACCGTCCCCGCGCGATTCCGGCAAGTCCAGGAGGCCACTGCCGCCCTCGTTTGGCCCCCTCTCTTTCTCCCTTTCCCGTGCACCTCTATGACCACTTGGGTGGATTTTTCGTGCAGCATTTTCGCCGCGTCGTGCTCGCCGGAGTTACACCACCTCGGGACGTCGCCGCGCCATCACTCGAGGCCGCCAGCGTGCAAACCGTGGGCACCATCAACTTCACCGCGTCGAGGCGAAGCTCACCGTGGTCTCCCCGAGCCCGGAGGCACACCGGAACGCGCCGCCGTCAACCTCCCGTGAGCAGCACCGCCGCCGTCGCCATTTTCCGGCGAGCCAATCTCCGGTAAGCCCCTCCCCTCTCCTCGGTCCGTTAGATCTAGGATCAACGCCTAGGATTAGATCCTAGACGAAGGGGTATGCCACCCTCAGATCTGGATCTAACGATCCAGATCAAATCACTTAAGCCCAGTCAGCACATCCCAGTCAGCGCCTAGTCAGCAGATGCGCCCAATCAGATCCGGCCACGTGGCCAGCCCTTTATTCGAATTTTTCTCCCGGTAGAATATTTGGCAGTTTTACAGATTAGTCCCTGCAACTTAGATCTAACATAACTTTTGATCCATAAGCCCAAATTTAGCAATCTTGGACTTTTTGGAAAGCCCTTGACATCTAGAAACTTTTGGCACTGGCCAAATTCAAATTTGACAAAATTAAATTTATTCAAATTCAAATATGCTTGTTTGATGAAATTTGGCATAATTCAAATTCTACAAATCCAAAAATTGCAAATAAAATATATTTGGAAACCTTAGGATGTGTACTTTCATAACCTCTGTCCCAAAATAATTTTTGAACAAATTAAAATTCAATTTAGAATTAAGTTGTCTATTTGATTATTTTGACATAGATTAATTTCTATAAATAATTAGAAAATGTTTTCCTAGGCAAAGTTGATCCTTTTGGTAGCCT
Organism: Alopecurus myosuroides; assembly: GCA_028641055.1. Taxonomy (NCBI): domain Eukaryota; kingdom Viridiplantae; phylum Streptophyta; class Magnoliopsida; order Poales; family Poaceae; genus Alopecurus; species Alopecurus myosuroides. Next base: position 380,889,585 of record CM054057.1, on the reverse strand, counting down.
TGAACCAGAGACATCATTTCCCAACCATTTTGGACACCCTTGGACCATGGCCATGATTATTTGACCAAAAACCCAACATAGTGATACATCCATTTTCACCATGACTTAGGAATTGTTTTCAACTATTATTATTTGATGTTATGTCTAAGTGGAGCCAAGCCAAGTCCTTAGAATGTGTCAATCACATATAGTACCAAATAGTGAAATTTAGTTTTCTACCTACTTCTCCACTCCCCAATTCTTGCTTCAAGATTTCACCAAGTCAGCAAAATGGAGATCAAGACTCAAGCAAGAAGAAAACTTCATTATCAACTTGGTGACAACATGAAGAGCTACAAGGAGGATCAATGAAGAAATTTTGAATAAAAGGCTCCACCACTAGAAGCAACTCAAGGAAGTACAAGTGTGAAGAAATCCAGAAGAAAACATCTCCCTCTCTCTTCCTATCTTTCTTCTTATTTTTCTTTCCAAATTGACTTAGTGGTATATGTGCCCATCCCATACCCAAACCAATTAGTGAAGTGAAAGCCCAGAAGAATTTATCAAGACCAAGAGAAGCACCACACCAAGGAAGGAAACAACTTAGATGGCATGATGATGATCTTCAAGAAGGCAATCACATGAGGACTAGAAGCAAATCCATACAAGTTGAAGAATAACAAGTTATTTTTGTCCAACCATTGACCCAAATGGAAAACCCAAGACTTCGTAATATTTTCCCTTTGATGATGAAGTTAGTAGACCTACCCTAACCACAATGGAAAATACTAACATAATCACTTAAATATTTTTGAAGGTGAATATGACCAAGTGTTTGCATGTATTACTTTAGTTGAAGAAGTAATATGTTTATTCTTAGTGAACTCTTGGAACTTCCTCGACAAGTATGGTTATAATAAAGTTAGATCACATCAAAACTCAACCTAGTCCTTCCCAAGTAAACCATTGGAATTTCCTTAACAAGTATGAGACCATTAGAGAATGAATATTTCAACTCAAACCTAGACCTTGTCCTAACCAACTTGGTTAAGCCCCTTTTGATATGTTAGTTACTATGTATGTTTTTCTACACTTGTATGTTTGTTTGTTAGGATGCTTGTTTATTTTTGTATTGTGTTTTCAATGAATAGATTGTACGGAGAGCAACGATCTTTTGTGAAGAGTGTGATATCTTCACCAACTTCAACAAGGCAAGTAACACATCATAAACTACCCATTATTTTCTATATGCATTAGTTGATTTTGAGTAGTATGCATGATAGGAAATTTTACTAAGTTATATTATGCTATGCTATTATCCTAGTAGTGTGTAGCCATCCCTTTTACCTTGTTATTTTGATAGCCTTAGAATTTACTAGGTGCTATGCAATGTTACAAATTGTTTTACTAGATGTTGAGGAAAAATCCTAAGTATAACTAATGAATGAACCACCTGGGTGGAAGTGGTAAGACTGGGTTATGTTGAGTGTTTCCTCAGGGCCCTTATCTAAGGGTTATTCCACTTGAGGTTGTCACTTGCGGATGGCCACCCAGGAACAAAGAGATTACTATGTCCCTCTAAATCTAGTAGCTTCCCGTGCAGCCTTTTGACAATATGGGCTCTGTCTTGATCAATTAAGTTGTGAGGGTTCAGCCCAGGCTTGACAAGCAGATGTAGCAAAATTATAGGTGGAACGGGTCTTGCCGGTGGGTTTGGACTTCTTCTTCTGAAAGATCTCGTCTCAATTCTCTCCTTTCCATGATGCACTCCGGGTGTATAGGATGTTTGGGCTAATTGAAGACAAAGGGTGAAAGTGCACAACCTCTGCAGAGTCAACAAACTAAGATCTTAGCCGTGTCCCCGGTTATGGACAATTATGAGCAGCTGGACAAGGATTGACGGAAGAATCTCATCATCAATTTCAATAAGTAAAATTTGACCAAGTGAACAGTATTTGTGGTGCTTGGATCTTAATCCAATGTTGCCACCCCTTTGAAAAGAAGAGTTTGTTTTACAAAAGAGATAGGACAAAACCGGCTTTATGCAAACTTAGCCTAAACTCCACTCAGCCAAATAAGCATGTAGTATTAGTCTTGCCATTTATATCCAGCATAGTGTTACTTGCCAATACATTAAATTGTATTGACTCCCTTGTGGCTGCATATTCCATATTGCAGATGTTTCTGAAGACGAGTGAGGATTTCGTTTAGGATCTCGAGACTATCGCCAACATGTTTTGCCTGTGGCACATGAAGAAGATGGGCTCAATGTTGTACTATGTTTTCCGATGTAATTCTTTGTTTTCTGCTAGTCTTCTAAGACTATGCAAGTTGTAATCCTATTTTGTAAAGACTGGATCATGCGATGTAATAGAATTTGATGCATTTGCATGATATTTCATTTTGTATTGTGGTGCTAGCAATTGATCCAGGGACTAGCACAATAACACAGGTATTCCATCTTTATTAAAAGTTGGGATGCTACAGTCTCCAGCAAGCATTTGAGTTGTTGTGATCTCATCATCTATATGTTGATTTATTCAATCATGTTTTCTATCCTTCTTTGTTTAGCACATGCTTTTTTATCTGAATGAATATTACTTTAAAGGCTATGAATCACTGTAAAAGAGTTGTTATAATTAAACATGTTAGGCTCTACAATATAAACCTTGTTATAAAGACTTCACCTAATATAAGTATGATTTCATTAAATGTTCTCTGACCAAGAATGAATTTTGCCATTACCAATTTTGATTCTCTCTTTTGCATCTTTGTTTGTGACTCCCATTACTCGTTTCAAGTTGGGTCATATGAGAGGAAGTTGCTGTCTATAATGATTGGTGCATAGATAGATGTGATGCTTCTTGTCCGTATTTTATTTATCGACTCTGCACTCCATAAATCTGTGGTCATGTTTTGTGAGTTCAGTTTTGCTTGGGGACAAGCGAGGTCTAAGCTTGGGGGGAGTTGATATGTCCATTTTGCATCACTATTTTATATCATAATTTTCTGTTATTCATCGATATATTTCGTGTTATTATGCATCCCTTATGTTATTTTTATCTTATTTTGCATGTTTTATAATTTTTGGAGAATAAACACCGGGACCAAAAATCTGATGGAAAAAGCACTGTCGGGATACCATATTTCAAAAGATCAGAAGAAGAAGTGGGACACCGGGGGTGTCCTAAAAGTTCAGAGGAGGAACCCAGCCAGAAGGAGAGCCAGAGGGGGGCAACCAGGGGCCCACACCATGAGGTGGCGTGCCCCCTGGCCGCGCCACCTAGGGGTGTGGCCACCCTAGCCCACCTCTGGGGGTATTTTTGCGTGCTTGGCCCCCAGGGAACCCTAAGCCTCATATCATCGTTGAAGAATTATTCCTCCGCCGCCTCAGGGCGGAAAACACCCGAGAGAGAAAAGCTCTCTGGCAGGGAGAAATCTGCCGGGGAAATTCCTCTCCGGAGAGGGGAAATCACCGCCATCGTCACCGTCATCAATCCGGGCATCATCAAGATCGTCATTATCATCGTCATCACCACCATCACCATCACCCTCATCATCAATCGTCATCCCGATGTAACAATTAGGGCCCTCTATCGTTGTTTTGCATTAGATCTCTCTCCCGGTGTGGATTACTTGTTAGTAGTTGATGCTTGTGAGATTTATCGGTGCTTGCATTTTATGACCAGATTGTTATCATCCATTATATCACCGCTGATTATGATCCATATGATGTCTTGTGAGTAGTTCATGTTGTTCTTGAGGACATGGGAGAAGTCAAGTTGTTAGTAGTGAAGTAATATTGAATAATATTTAATGTTTGCTATTTAAGTTGTGGTGTTATTCTCCTAGTGGTGTCATGTGAACGTCGACTACATAATACTTCACCATTTATGGGCCTAGGGGGATGCATCGTGTATTTGGCTACTAATTATGGGGTTGCTGGAGTAACAGAAACCTAAACCCCCGTTAGGTAACCATTACACGAGAGAGCGTAGGATCCCGGAGTTTAAAGTCGTGGTTAGATTTATTTCTTAATTACTTTTCTTGTAGTTGCGGATGCTTGCAAGGGGTATAATCACAAGTATGTATTAGTCTTTGATGGGACGGTACATTAGCATAAGTTCACCCACACAACACTTATTGATAGGGATATCATAGAGGTCCATGAGATTTATTCATACTTGAGTTGGAAGGAAATATTAAGCTTCACTATTGTTCATGATAAGGTGAATTCTTTTCTAATAATAAATAATGTTTGTGTTTATAAGAATGTTATACTACCTAAGTATATACATTTATGTATTAGCAGGATTATTGATAACACAAGCATTGGCGAAGCAATGGAGCTGGTTGAAGAGGATGGCAAGCACGAGGGAGGCGAGGGAGGAAGTGGAGCCTTCAAGGAAAGGATATTCGGTTCGGACTGGCAGAAGTCCCGAATTTGAAACGAGCATGGACTCTTCATACGGACTCGAAATAAAGCAAATGAGAACAATCTGAAAAGGAATTTTGAAGGGCTTTCCAATGGATCCGGCCCCACGCACCGATTCGACTCGTACAAGACGTGCTGATCGAAACAATGCAGGAATCATTTTCTGCAAGTTTCCAAATAGAGTCCTGTCAAGTTAGAAAACATAGAGATTTGTTTGATTTCGACCCCAACACTAGGTTGGACATCCAGCAGCCCTTATAAGACTTGTAATTCGCATTATTAAAGATTAGACTACGTTAAATCATAAACCCTAGACCTCTAGATTGAAACAGTTTGTAAGCCTTCATCATGAAGTTCATCTGCAAACTTTACGTGTTACCTGCTGTTCCACTGGGAATAAAAAGGTACAGGACCACTTGTAGTCGGTGGATTACTTGTGCAAGAGTGTGGAGTTGAGAATATCCGTGGGGTTGCTATCTTTTGCATTGGCATCATGGATCAGCCGGGAGAGTTCTTAGTGGCGCAGTAGTTATCAATTATAAGTTATCTATGAGTTCACTGAGAAGATTGGGCCATTGCAGCTGAATAATGTTAGGTGTTTTGATAAGTGATAAGGGACAATCTTCTCAGTGAACTCCTAGATAACTTCTGATTGATAACTAGTGCGCCACTAAGAACTCTCCCGGCTGATCCATGATGCCAATGCAAAAGATAGCAACCCCACGGATATTCTCAACTCCACACTCTTGCACAAGTAATCCACCGACTACAAGTGGTCCTGTACCTTCTTATTCCCAGTGGAACAGCAGGTAACACGTAAAGTTTGTAGATGAACTTCCAGATGAAGGCTTACAAACTGTTTCAATCTAGAGGTCTAGGGTTTATGATTTAACGTAGTCTAATCTCTAATAATGCGAATTACAAGTCTTATAAGGTCTGCTCGACGTCCAACCTAGTGTTGGGGTCGAAATCAAACAAATCTCTAAGTTTCCTTACTTGACAGGACTCTATTTGGAAACTGGCAGAAAATGATTCGTGAATTTTTTCGGTCAGCATGTCTTGTACGAGTCGAATCGTTGCGTGAGGCCGGATCCATTGGAAAGCCCTTCAAAATTCCTTTTCAGATTGTTCTCATTTGCTTTATTTCGAGTCCGTATGAAGAGTCCATGCTCGTTTCAAATTCGGGACTTCTGCCAGTCCGAACCGAATATCCTTTCCTTCATGGATCCACTCCCTCCCTCGCCTCCCTCGTGCTTGCCATCCTCTTCAACCAGCTCCATTGCTTCGCCAATGCTTGTGTTATCAATAATTCTTCTAATACATAAATGTATAGACTTAGGTAGTATAAAATTCTTATAAACACAAACATTATTTATTATTAGAAAAGAATTCACCTTATCATGAACAATAGTGAGGCTTAATATTTCCTTCCAACTCAAGCATGAATAAATCTCATGGACCTCTATGATAACCCTATCAGTATAAGGAATGGTTATTACATAGGTAACAACTTCTAAGACTCAAAGAAAACAAAATAAACTGAAAGAAAACAAAGTGTGTGGCCTACCACAAGCGCTTTTGATTAACATCCTTTAGCTAGGCAAGAAGAACGAATCAATGATTATCAATAGAATTGTAGGTAGTCCTCACTGTGGACTCAAAAGGCAACTTCATTATATTTCTAGGGAAATGTTTTATGCCCTTTTTAAGGGGAAACTGAAATCTTATAATTCCCTCTTTCATAACAATAATGGTACCAATGGTGCGAAGAAAAAGACTTCCCAAAATGATAGGATAAGAAGCATTGTGATACGTCTTAAATGTATCCTTAATTTCTGATGTTCCATGTTGTTTTCATGCCATATGGTACATGTTTTATTTACACTTTATGTCATTTTTATCGATTTCCCGGGACTAACCTATTGACAAGATGCCATAGAGCCAGAATCTGTTTTCTGCTGTTTTTTGTTTCAGAAAATTTGTTCTGGAAATATTCTCTTAATTGGAAAATTCGAAGCCCGGAAGTCTTAGAATTCCCGAAAGTTCCACGGAGTCCCAAAGAGGCCCAGAGGGGGGCCACACCATAGGGCAGCGCGCCCCCTGGCCACGCCTGGGGGTGATGTGAGCCCCTCGGGCGCCCACCGCCATCGCCCTTTCGCCTATTTATTCCCCCTGAGGCGTGAACCCTTAATATATACCACTTTTCCACGAAAAACACCCGAGGTCGGCGTCATCGTCAACCCGAGATCTGGAGGGTTCTAGAGTTCTCCCCGGAACATTGCCGGGAGGGAAAATCATCACCTGAGGGCTCTACACCACCATGCCCGCCTCCGGAGTGATGCATGAGTAGTTCATCCTTGGACTACGGGTCCATAGCAGTAGCTAGATGGCTGTCCTCTCCTCTTTATGCCTCGTGTTTAGATCTCACATGATCGAGATCATCTAATTATAATGCTACATGTTTTGTTTGCTGGGATCCGATGATTATTGCATTCTATGTCTCTTGATTATCAATCTATCATGTTGTCTTCATATGTATGCTATTTATGATCTTGCATGCTCTTCGCTGTTAGTAGATGCTCTAGCCAAGTAGATGCTAGTGACTCCAAGAGGGAGTATTTATACTCGATAGTGGGTTCATGCCTCCTTTGCATATGTGCTCGAGTGACAGAAACGTGACGGATGGAGGATGTGATGTTGCCATTAGGGAGAAAACAACGATGTTTACTTTGTTTACATTGTTTACATTACACACTTTGCTTACTGCGATAATCTGTTGCTTGCAACTTAATACCCAACGTTTGTTCGGATGATATTTGGAAGGTGGATTATTAGTCATAGATGCAGTTGGATGATGGTCTATGTATTTTGTTGTAATGCCCGCATAAATCTCAGACTAATCATATTCTCATGCATGTTTCATTATCTATCAATTGCCTAGCTGCAATTTGTTTACCAAGCATGTTAGGTATCTTTTATGGAGAGACACCACTAGTGAACTATGGACACCGTTACATTTTCTCATACTAATAATACACACACTGCTTCCACTGTTTTCACACCGCTACTGTTGTTTCATATTGTTCTCATACTATTTACCACACCATACGTTTAACCTCTTTGTGTTTAGCAAAACCTGTGAGATTGGCAACCTCACTGCTTTGTTGGGGCAAAGTGAATTGTTTGTGTTGTGTAGGTTCCACGTTGCTGCTGAACCGGTAGTGCGCCCTGCCACCTCAGCTGCATCAACCTTCGGAAATTGCTTGTCCTCCTAATGGTCGATTTAATCTTGGTTTCTTTTCTGAGGGAAAACTTGCCGCTACACTCTTCACAACCTTTCTCTTGGGGTTTACCAACGTCAGCCATCAAATTGCATCAATATCCAAAACAAGAAATCAAGGGGAACATAATTATTATTGTGAATAATAAGAACATCATCAATCCTTCCCAAAGGTCTTTTATCAGTGGATCTATAAGATGCACTCCCAAAATACTCTCATCCAATGGTTTCAAATCATGCATATCATATATACTTTTAGGTATAATAGAAGAATTTGCAGCAAGATCACATAAATTATTGCAATCAAATTCATTCACTCCTATTGTAATAGTGGGCTCCCGACCATCTTGTAATTTTCTAGGAATAGAGGCTTCAAATTTGAGCCTTTCTTCCTTAGCTTCAGTGAGAGCATTAGTGATATGTTTTGGTCAAAGCAATATTTATCTTACTAGCATTATGATCTTTAGCTTATATTTGTAAAATCTTAATAACATTAGAGATGGTGAAATTATGAAAACCAAGTTTATCATCCTAAAACGTGGTGATAAATGTTTCTGCTATAGTCATATTATCATCAATCCCACTTCCAAAAAATTTCTCACTTGAAATTTTTTCAAACTTAAATTTTTTGGGACTCCTTCTACCTAAAGTTGTGAACTCTGCAATCCCATTTATTTTGACATCAATATGTTTAAAAGCATTAGGATACTCATGGGTACTGAAAGTTTTCACTTCTCTAAAGGGTTGGATGGTACAAATTTTAACAGACTCACTTTTAGCGGGTTTTTCAGCAATTTCAGCTTGTCTTTCTCTTCTAGCACGATATTGAGCTAACATTCTCTTGTTCTCATTTATTTGAACTCGTATAGAAATTATAGATTCAATTTTCTTGGCCTCAAGAGGTGTATTCCTAATTTTTAAATTTTGACATCATGAGCAAGACAATCAACTTTTAGCACAAGATTATCTAGTTTTACAAGCCTTTCATCAACATTTTTATTGAAATCTTTGCGAAGTGATAAATTATTTAAGCATGTTTTCAAGATACGATGTGGAACTTTTAGGATTTACATAACAATTTCCATATGAATTACCATTATTATCAGGATATGGCCTATAGTTGTTACCACCAAAATAATTTATGTAAGCACTATTGTTGAAGTTGTTTCTAGCAATAAAGTTCCCATCAATTTGATCATTCTCAATAGCAACCAGAGATTTCAAAGGAACATTATTATGATCTAGGAACTTGTTTAGCTAGGAAATAAGCAAGCATATCAATCTTATCACTCAAAGAAGAAGAGACCACCTCAACCGAATTTAACTTTTTACCTGTTGGAGCCATTTCTGTGTGCCATTGGGAATAGTTTGTCATTAGATCATCCAATAACTTGTTTGCTCACCTAATGTGAGGTTCATGAAAGTTACTCTCATAGCTGAATCCAATAAGTTCCTTGAAGAAAAATTTAATCTTGCATAAAAAGTTTGGACAACCATCCACGTAGTTAGTTCATGCGTGGGACAATTCTTAACCATAGTTTTCATTCTTTCCCAAGATTAAGAAACAAGTTCATTATCATTTTGTATAAAGTTCATAATGTTACTCCTCAGTTGTATAATTTTTGCAGGTGGATAATACTTCCTAATAAAAGCATCTTTGCATTTAGTCCAAGAATCAATGCTATTTTTAGGCAAAGACAATAACCATTCTTTAACTCTTCCTCTTAGTGAGAAAGGGAACAATCTTAATTTCACAATATCACCATCTACCTATTTATTTTTTTGCATGTCACATAACTCAAAAAAGTTATTCAAATGAGAGGTAGCATCTTGTCCAATACCAGAAAATTGATCTTTCATGACAAGATTCAACAATGTAGGTTTAATTCCATAAGAATATGCTATTGCAAAAGGTGGAGCAATAGGTGTGCATATGAAATCATTATTATTGGTACTAGCAGAATCACAAATCTTGGTGGTATCATTGGTAGACATGCTTGCAAGATAAAATAAAATAAACTAACAATGCAAATAAAAGACTAGAAACAAGAGAACTATTTTTTTTTTCGGATTTTTGATAAAGAGAAAATCAGACTAAAAAAAGTAAACTAAGAAAGATCAAAACAAAATAAATAAATTGGAAGTGTGACCAATAGTTTCGCCAGTGCTTGAAAGAAGGTTGCAATAATAAGGAAAATCGGAATGGGCCATAGTTTCACTAGTGGTATGTCCACAAAGAAAACAAACATGTTGGGTGAACAAATTACAGCTAGGAAATTGACAAATCATGAACGGATATCAATACTATTATGATGAGATATAGCTCACGTATTCTAAAGTCATAGGCATTATGTCAAGGTATACGGATCACTATCTGGCATGCATCCATTTGTAATAGTCCACCTCAAGAAAGCTATCCAGCAAATCTATCTGGTATTAAGTTGCAGCAGCGAAGTGATTGCTTTGTGTGCAATAGACAATTGCATTAAGTAAAGTACATAATTTAAGCAATGGTTCTCGTCCATAGACAAGAGAACCGCTGTTTTCCCTAGTGGCAACATCACATCCCCACCTCTCACGTTTCTGTCACTCGAGCACAGATGTAAGGGAGGCATGAACCCACTATCTAGCATATAAACCCTCTCTCGGAGGTGAAAACAACTACGTGGCAAAGGTAATCATAAACACCGGAGATCATTGCAAGACAACATTAAAACAATAAAGATAAGTGAAGCAACTCGGATTGACATGAACAAAATAACCATAATCTCATGGTTCATCGTATCCCAGCAAACACAACATGCATAATTACATAACGATGGTCTCGATCATGTGAGGCAGCTCACGAGACACTTAACTTAGAGGACTAACAGAGAGAACTATCAACTAGATACTGCCATGGACCCGTAGTCCCGAGATGAACAACTCACACATCATCGTGGAGGCAATCATGGAGATGAAGAGGCCTCTAGTGACAATCCCCCCGGCAGGGTGTCACAATAGGGCTGAAGAAGCCCTAGATTGGACTTTCGAGGTGACGACACCTCTCTGTATGTTTTGTGGAAAATAACTATGTCCCCGATAAAATTATGGTTGAGGGAATCTGATAGGAAAAGAGGCGACGAGAGACGGTGGCCAGGGTGCACAGGGGCCCACCAGGCGTGGCCTAGAGTCCGGCCGCGCCTAGAACACCCCTGAGAGCCACCTGGATCCCCCTCGGCTCTTCTTTAGACTTGTTCTTCGTTCCAGGTAAAAATGATCTCCATAGATTTTCATCCCTTTCCGAGAATATTTCTTTAAGAACTTTTCTTAAATAGAAAAACAGTAGCAAACAGCAACTGGCCTAGGACATCTTGTTAATAGGATAATGTATGAAAACATCCGACATGTGGAAAACATAAATGCATTGGATAGAAAACAAGCATGGATCATCAAAAATTATAGGTACGTTTGCAACATATCAATGGGCATGCCTTGTTATCTGCATAGTGATCTTGGCGGACTAAGTAGGGAAATTTTTTAAATTCGACAACATAGACCAACATAGTAAACATAAGAGTTTATTGTTAGGATACCAATAGTACTGAACCAGCCCAAGTATATGATCTTGCTAAGAGACTGACAATTCTAATGTATTTAGCAAAGTGAATATGGAGTTGTCACTGACTGGAATTCCTACATTATGACCGCGTGATGAACGACAAGTATAGGGGTTGTATCGTAGTAATTTCGATAAATAAGAGTCTCGAACCCAACGAGGAGCAGAAGGTCTTGACAAGCAGGTTGGATAGAGGATTCACTGTAAACACTAGCAAACATGTTTTTGGTGGTTTTTGATATAGTAGATAAATAAAGTGCGAGTAAATAAAAGACAGTAATAATAATTGCAGCGAGTGGCCCAATCCTTTTTAGAGCAAAGGACAAGCCGGTTGGTCTATTTATGATTACCAAACATTCTTGAGGACACATGGGAGTAAATAATAATTGTTTTGATAGGTGATGATGAGGACATCCCTAACACATTTGTTATTCCTCCTATTGATGATGATGTTGCTGTTCAAGAGAAGCATGATGAAGTTAGAATTGGTCCAATGACAAGATCAAGAACTAAACTATTAGAACAGCAGGTGAACTCACTCCTTTTAAATTATGATGTTTGTTCTTATGAGAATTTTATACTACCTAAATCCCTACACTTATGTATGATTCAGGTTATTGATAACACAAACATCATGGGAGGCAAGGAGCATGGAATCATGGAGCAAGGCATTGGAGAACTCATGGAAGAAGATGATCATGCAAGTCAAAGGGAGAAGGAGGAGGCAGAATAATTGTTTTGTGTTCTCTCCAAACATAAGAGGCTGTCTATGGTTGGGAGAGAAGCCCATGCACCCCAGGATGGTTCCCTCCAAACATAAGAGGCTGTCTATGGTTAGGAGAGAGTCCCACCCTAGTCTAATAAGGCCCTGTGTGGCTAGTTTGGCCGCACCCCCTGGTGGGTCAGTTTGTACCCCTTTAGTCCGAGTCCAAACTTGTCTGGTTCGAGTCCTAGTTGGATTAGGTTGGTGCTTGCGCATCCAAGGTGTGGCCGCACCCCCTAGCCCTCATATATACCTCTTCACCTGCGTGTGAGAGGTTAGACTACCTTTATTCATAAACCCTAGAACTCCATTGTTGATTGCTTGAAGCATTCATCAGGAATTGATATTGCAAGTTTTGCGTGTTATCTGCTATTCCACTGGGAATTAGTTGATACAGGACCACTAGTAGTCAGTGGCTGCTCGTGCAAGTGTGTGGATTTACGAATATCCAAGGGATTGGTTGCTGCTGCAATTGGCATTAGGAATTAGCCGGAGAGTTCGTGGAGAGACACAACTTATCTGATCCTTGTTATCGTGTGAGTTCATCGAGAAGATCGGGCAACCCCCTTATCATCTTGGTATCAGATTTACAGGTTAACTCGGTGAGCTATCGTGATCTTGTAGATTAGTTTGTTTTCATTACCTATCCACCGAAAATCAGCCACAAAAAATTGGAGTAGTTCTTGCCTAGCCATAGATCATCATCAATTTCATCTTCTAGTTGCTGTTTGTGTTTGATCTTTGCGTTTCTTTTCCCTTTTTGTGTCTTGTTCTAGTCGGTCTAGGTTTAGGGTTCTTGTTCTTCGTGTTTCCCTTTTGAGTCCACCGAAAACCCCACCCAATTCCCAATCCGTGTGGTGTGTTGATCCAATTCGAGTTGGAGTAGGTTTGCTGCCGCGGCACGAAACTCATCAAAACCCTGCCGCCACTCGCCTTCCAACCGTACTCGGATTCCTCGCTGTGCCGCGCCCTAGACGAACTCGGTTTTCCACCGATCGCGGCCCATAAAATTCACGAGCGTTCGCTGCGTTTCCCTGCCGTCGCGGCACAGAAACCGCTCGTTTTCTGCCGCGAACCCCCTGCCGGCGGCACAGCATCGCCACTTTTCCTGCCGCGCGCTCACGCTGCCCTCGCGCGAAACCGCAGCCACTCTCTGCCTTTGGGCGCGCGATGCCTGCTGCCGTACGGCACAACTTTCGGCCGTTTTTCTGCCGCGGCAAGCTGCCGTGGGCACAAAACTGCCCCTTTTCCTGCCGTGAGTCCTAGTAGCTCTAGTTCTTTTTCTTTTTAGTTTTCGTTCACAATTTCTTTAGGATTTCTTTTCCAAACTTTGTGAACCATAGCTACTGCCTATCTACATATCAAATTAGGAGCATACCCATATAAGAATAGCTCGTTTTTGTGCTCACAGGCTGCTCAATCATCTGTTTCAACGTGCAGTTTTTCTGGAAAAAATTTCTCCGCGGTGCGACATATTGTGGTCAAAATAGAGAAAAGAAAAAATTTCTCCGCGGTGCGACATTTTTTTTTTGTCCGTACAGTCCGTACAAGAGGCATAATTTGGCCCAAAAAGAGTGGAAAAATAAGAGAGAAAAACAGAAAATTAAGAGAGGAAGAGAGGCCTCAAAATTGTTGATCATTGCCACATGTTTTGGAGATGTTTACATGCTGTTTTGCACTAGTTCTTTGAGCAATCTTGTGCCTGTTTATAAGAGCTATAGCTATTGTCTTTCCAGAGCATTGCAATATTTTCCATACATATAATTGCATTGCCACAATTGTCTCCACTTTGGTGTGTGTTTCCTAGGTGCTATTTTTCAGTCATCACAAACAGCAAATAGGACTTGTTATTGGTGTTGTTAGGTATCCATACCAAGCCCCACTATATATCCTGCTTTGCCTTGTGTTAGCTAAAATCCGTGGGTATTCTTTTATTCACACCAAACCATAGTACTACTGTTTGCTTGTGGTAAGTATTGCTATTCACTTTGGAACAGTAAGTTAACCCATTGCTTTGCTGTTTTGAGTGAGTTGTGAGAGAACACCACTTCCCATATTTTTGTTTTTCACTAACACATTAATCTATGGAGTCTTCTGTGGCTAGTGATGTGCAGGTGGATAAACATGGTGGGAAAGCTACTGAGGCTGCTGCTAAGAAGACTTTTGATGATCCTCTTACTTGGGGAGATCTCTCCAAATTTAGAGATATGATTAGCTCAAGAATTGATAAAAAACTTGATGAATATGATGAAGTGGTGGCCACTCGAATGGATAAAAAGCTTGATGCCTATGATGAGAGTTTGAGGAGGGATTTACAGCAGATGGATATTAAAATTGAGAAAGCTGCTTCTAAAGAATCTGTTGATATTATGCAAGAATCTCTCACCAATTTGACTAGGCAAATCACCCAATTGACTACTCAATTAGAGCAAAGAAATCATGATGATTGGGAACCAGGCCGAGTGCAAGCTTATAATGGCCGTGGTGATTTTCATGCTAGAAGAGTACAAGCTCCAAATAATGCTAGAGAAGATGATGGTTTGGGCAAGCCAAAATTTTCTATTCCTCCTTTCTCTTTTGATTCTGATGATGTGGAGGAATATTTGATGTGGGAGCTTAAAATTGAGAAGCTATGGAGATTACATGAGTACACTAAGGATAGGAAGATTAAATTGGCCTCTTCTAGTTTTGATGGTTATGCTCTATTGTGGTGGGATAATATTACTCAATTGAGGGCAGAAAATGGTGATTCTGAAGTGATTACTTGGGCTACTATGAAGCAACTCATGAGGACCAGATTTGTGCCAAAGAATTATGTGAGAACATTATATGATAAATTGCAGCAATTGAAGCAAGGTACATTATCTGTTGATGCTTATTATAGAGAGATGGAGTTGATTATTCAGAGGGCTAAAGTGAGAGAAGAACCAGAACATACTATGCAACGTTTTCTCTCAGGTTTGCAATTTAAAATCAGAAGCATTGTGAGGCACCTTCAATATAGTGATATGAATGAATTGCTCCATCATGCAAGGGAGGCCGAATCACAGCTAGCTGAGGAGGCAAAATTGAGTGCTAGAAGGTTGTTTCCCCCTCGAAATAGCAATTTTTCTTCTCCATCACCACAACCAGCACCTAGCCGTGGGGTATCTACTTCCAAGGCCGAGAGCACACCCTCCACATCTAGGAGGCAAGTGCAACCAGCAGCAAGTGCTAGTGGATCCACCTCTTCCACAGCTCGAAATAGAGACATGTCATGTCACACATGTGGTGGAAAAGGCCACTTTAAGAGGGAATGTCCAAATAAAAAGATCATGCTTGTTAATGAAGATAATGAGTATGAGACTAGAGATGATGCTGATCCTAATGAGGAGGATGATTGTGAGGAGCAAGGCGGCCCACTTGATGCTTATGCCACACATTATCCCACTATTGTTTGCTCCCAAAAAGCTGCTGCTTTGAGTGTTATTCCTTCTCCAGAAAATCAGAGGTGCAATCTTTTCCAAACCAAGGCAATTGTAGGCCCTAAAATGGCTTGCAAAGTTATTATTGATGGAGGGAGTTGCAGAAATCTTGCTAGTAAAGAGCTATGTGCAAAGCTGAAATTGAAATATATTCCACACCCTCATCCTTATTATATACAGTGGCTGAGTGATAAAGGAGAGATGAAGGTGAGCTAAATGGTGAGAGTTGAGTTCCAAATTGGGCCCTATACTGACACCATTGAGTGTGATGTTGTGCCATGTCTGTTTGTCACATGTTGCTTGGAAGACCATGGCAGTTTGACAGGAATGTTACACATAATGGGAGAGCAAACACCTACCAGTTGAATTGGCATGGGAAGGATATTATTTTGAGACCTATGACACCACAGCAAATTGTAAATGAGTCTCGTCAAAAAACTGAAGTGAATTTAGAGACTGAGAGTGAGAGAGAAATCAAGAGAGTACTCCTTCTATGAGTGAAAAAAATAGGCTGAGTGGTAAAAATAAAAGTGAGGGAGTGAACCTATTATGTATGCTAGCCACCAAAGAGGATTTGAGAGAGTTTGGAGAGGACCCTACTATGCTTCCTATAGTGCTCATGCACAAGGGAGAAATTTTGGTTTCTTCTGACATGACCCCTATTCCTCTTGGTGTCTCTCATGTGTTGCAGGATTTTGATGATGTTTTTCCAGAGGAGGTACCAGCAGGGCTGCCACCATTGCGTGGCATTGAGCATCAGATTGACTTGATCCCTGGAGCAACATTACCAAACCGAGCCCCTTACATGACTAATCCCCAAGAAACCAAGGAAATTCAGCAACAAGTGCAGGAGCTACTCGACAAAGGTTATATTCGTATTAGCTTATCTCCATGTGCTGTTCCTGTTATTTTAGTGCCTAAGAAAGATGGTACTTGGCGCATGTGTGTTGATTGTAGAGCCATTAACAACATCACTATTCGTTATCGTCATCCTATACCTCGTTTGGAGGACATGTTAGATGAATTAAGTGGTGCTGCTGTGTTCTCTAAAATTGATTTGCGTAGTGGTTACCATCAAATTAGAATGAAAGAAGGGGATGAATGGAAAACTGCTTTCAAAACTAAATTTGGTTTATATGAATGGTTAGTGATGCCTTTTGGTTTAACTAATGCACCTAGTACTTTCATGAGACTTATGAACCATGTTTTGAGAGAGTTCATTGGAAAATTTGTGGTAGTTTATTTTGACGATATTCTTATATATAGCCACAATGAAACTGAGCATGTTGAACACATTAGACAAGTCTTGCATGTTTTAAGAGCAAATCAATTATATGGTAATCTTGCTAAATGTTCTTTTTGCAAAGACAAGGTCATTTTTCTGGGATATGTTGTATCTAAACATGGCATTGAAGTGGATGAATCTAAAATTGAAGCTATTAAAAATTGGCCTATTCCAACTAATGTTAGTCAAGTGACGACACCTCTCTGTTAGGGTGTCACAATAGGGCTGAAGAAGCCCTAGATTGGACTTTCGAGGTGACGACACCTCTCTGTATGTTTTGTGGAAAATAACTATGTCCCCGATAAAATTATGGTTGAGGGAATCTGATAGGAAAAGAGGCGACGACAGACGGTGGCCAGGGTGCACAGGGGCCCACCAGGCGTGGCCTAGAGTCCGGCCGCGCCTAGAACACCCCTGAGAGCCACCTGGATCCCCCTCGGCTCTTCTTTAGACTTGTTCTTCGTTCCAGGTAAAAATGATCTCCATAGATTTTCATCCCTTTCCGAGAATATTTCTTTAAGAACTTTTCTTAAATAGAAAAACAGTAGCAAACAGCAACTGGCCTAGGACATCTTGTTAATAGGATAATGTATGAAAACATCCGACATGTGGAAAACATAAATGCATTGGATAGAAAACAAGCATGGATCATCAAAAATTATAGGTACGTTTGCAACATATCAATGGGCATGCCTTGTTATCTGCATAGTGATCTTGGCGGACTAAGTAGGGAAATTTTTTAAATTCGACAACATAGACCAACATAGTAAACATAAGAGTTTATTGTTAGGATACCAATAGTACTAAACCAGCCCAAGTATATGATCTTGCTAAGAGACTGACAATTCTAATGTATTTAGCAAAGTGAATATGGAGTTGTCACTGACTGGAATTCCTACATTATGACCGCGTGATGAACGACAAGTATAGGGGTTGTATCGTAGTAATTTCGATAAATAAGAGTCTCGAACCCAACGAGGAGCAGAAGGTCTTGACAAGCAGGTTGGATAGAGGATTCACTGTAAACACTAGCAAACATGTTTTTGGTGGTTTTTGATATAGTAGATAAATAAAGTGCGAGTAAATAAAAGACAGTAATAATAATTGCAGCGAGTGGCCCAATCCTTTTTAGAGCAAAGGACAAGCCGGTTGGTCTATTTATGATTACCAAACATTCTTGAGGACACATGGGAGTAAATAATAATTGTTTTGATAGGTGATGTGTGCGTGAACCTATGCTAATGCACTGCCCAACTAGGACTAATACATACTTGTGATTATACCCCTTGCAAGCATCCGCAACTAAAAGAAAGTAATTAAGATAAATCTAACCACAGCCTTAAACTTTAGGATCCTACACTCCCTCGTCCATCGGTTTCCTAACGGGGGTTTAGGTTTCTGCACTCCAGTAACCCCACAATTAGTAGCCAAAAGCACAATGCATCCCTCTTGGCCCATAAAGGTGAAGTGTTATGTAGTCGACGTTCACATGACTCCACTAGAAGAATAGCTCCACAACTTAACTATCATATGGATAAAGGTGAAGAATTACTTAAACATAATTCCACTACTGACATCTTGACTTCTCCCATGTCCTCAAGAACTACTCATGATGAGGACATCCCTAGCTCTTCACCTATTGTTACACATGAGGATGCTCCAATACAAGCTAATGAAGTAAGGATTGGTCCAATGACAAGATCAAGAACCAAGCTATTACAACAACAGGTGAATTCACTCCTACTTGAGTATAATGTTTATAATTGTGAGAACTTTATACTACCTAAATCCATGCACTTATGTACTCTCAGATTTATTGATAACACAAGCATGAATGGAGAACATGAAGAGGATATACACATGGATGAAGATGGACTTCAAGAGGAGCTGGAAAACAAGATCACTATGGTGAAAACAAACATGGAAGATGTTGAAATTAATTCTACAAGTGTGGAAAACAATTACTAGTTTGTTATTCCACACTCATGGATGGAGAAAACAAGAGGAGGGCGCCCACAAGGATATCTATGCGCCATATAGAGTTCTAGTAGTTTTAGATATGGTTTGTATACCATCTTGGCCGCACCCCCCTATCTTGGGTCGGTTTGCATCTATGTGTGAGTTCTAGTAGGAGCCCTATTCGAGTGGGGGAAGGATTGCTTGCGCAAGCCAACTTGTGGCCGCACCCCTTCCTCTCTTATACCCCCTTCCTACGAGTTGGAGGGTTAGACTACGTTAAAACATTAAACCCTAGACCTCTAGATTGAAACAGCTTGTAAGCCTTCATCAATTTGATCATTCTCAATAGCAACCAGAGATTTCAAAGGAACATTATTATGATCTATAGGAACTTGTTTAGCTAGGAAATAAGCAAGCATATCAATCTAATCACTCAAAGAAGAAGAGACCACCTCCACCGAATTTAACTTTTTACCAGTTGGAGCCCTTTCTGTGTGCCATTGGGAATAGTTTGTCATTAGATCATCCAATAACTTGTTTGCTCACCTAATGTGAGGTTCATGAAATTTACTCTCATAGCTGAATCCAATAAGTTCCTTGAAGAAAAATTTAATCTTGCATAAAAAGTTTGGACAACCATCCACGTAGTTAGTTCATGCGTGGGACAATTCTTAACCATAGTTTTCATTCTTTCCCAAGATTAAGAAACAAGTTCATTATCATTTTGTATAAAGTTCATAATGTTACTCCTCAGTTGTATAATTTTTGCAGGTGGATAATACTTCCTAATAAAAGCATCTTTGCATTTAGTCCAAGAATCAATGCTATTTTAGGCAAAGACAATAACCATTCTTTAACTCTTCCTCTGAGTGAGAAAGGGAACAATCTTAATTTCACAATATCACCATCTACCTATTTATGTTTTTGCATGTCACATAACTCAACAAAGTTATTCAAATGAGAGGTAGCATCTTCTCCAATACCAGAAAATTGATCTTTCATGACAAGATTCAACAATGCAGGTTTAATTGCATAAGAATATGCTATTGCAAAAGGTGGAGCAATAGGTGTGCATATGAAATCATTATTATTGGTACTAGCAGAATCACAAATCTTGGTGGTATCATTGGTAGACATGCTTGCAAGATAAAATAAAATAAACTAACAATGCAAATAAAAGACTAGAAACAAGAGAACTATTTTTTTTTGGATTTTTGATAAAGAGAAAATAAGACTAAAAAAAGTAAACTAAGAAAGATCAAAACAAAAGAAATAAATTGGAAGTGTGACAAGGGCGATAGTTTCGCTAGTGCTTGAAAGAAGGTTGCAATAATAAGGAAAATTAGAATGGGCCATAGTTTCACTAGTGGTATGTCTCCAAAGAAAGCAAACATGTTGGGTGAACAAATTACAGCTAGGAAATTGACAAATCATGAACGGATATCAATACTATTATGATGAGATATAGCTCACGTATTCTAAAATCATAGGCATTATGTCAAGGTATACGGATCACTATCTGGCATGCATCCATTTGTAATAGTCCACCTCAAGAAAGCTATCCAGCAAATCTATCTGGTATTAAGTTGCAGCAGCGAAGTGATTGCTTTGTGTGCAACAGACAATTGCATTAAGTAAATTACATAATTTAAGCAATGGTTCTCGTCCATAGACAAGAGAACCGCTATTTTCCCTAGTGGCAACATCACATCCCCACCTCTCACGTTTCTGGCACTCGAGCACAGATGTAAGGGAGGCATGAACCCACTATCTAGCATATAAACCCTCTCTCAGAGGTGAAAACAACTACGTGGCAAAGGTAATCATAAACACCGGAGATCATTGCAAGACAACATTAAAACAATAAAGATAAGTGAAGCAACTCGGATTGACATGAAAAAAATAACCATAATCTCATGGTTCATCGTATCCCAGCAAACACAACATGCATAATTACATAACGATGGTCTCGATCATGTGAGGCAGCTCACGAGACACTTAACATAGAGGACTAACATAGAGAACTACCAATTAGATACTGCCATGGACCCGTACTCCCGAGATGAACAACTCACACATCATCGTGGAGGCAATCATGGCGATGAAGAGGCCTCTAGTGACAATCCCCCCCCCCCGGCAGGGTGTCGCAATAGGGCTGAAGAAGCCCTAGATTGGACTTTCGAGGTGACGACACCTCTCTGTATGTTTTGTGGAAAGTAACTATGTCCCCGATAAAATTATGGTTGAGGGAATCTGATAGGAAAAGAGGCGACGAGAGACGGTGGCCAGGGTGCACAGGGGCCCACCAGGCGTGGCCTAGAGTCCGGCCGCGCCTAGAACACCCCTGAGAGCCACCTGGATCCCCCCTCGGCTCTTCTTTAGACTTGTTCTTCGTTCCAGGTAAAAAATGATCTCCATAGATTTTCAGCCCTTTCCGAGAATATTTCTTTAAGAACTTTTCTTAAATAGAAAAACAGTAGCAAATAGCAACTGGCCTAGGACATCTTGTTAATAGGATAATGTATGAAAACATCCAACATGTGGAAAACATAAATGCATTGGATAGAAAACAAGCACGGATCATCAAAAATTATAGGTACGTTTGCAACATATCAATGGGCATGCCTTGTTATCTGCATAGTGATCTTGGCGGACTAAGTAGGGAAATTTTTTTAATTCGACAACATAGACCAACATAGTAAACATAAGATTTTATTGTTAGGATACCAATAGTACTGAACCAGCCCAAGTATATGATCTTGCTAAGAGACTGACAATTCTAATGTATTTAGCAAAGTGAATATGGAGTTGTCACTGACTGGAATTCCTACATTATGACCGCGTGATGAACGACAAGTATAGGGGTTGTATCGTAGTAATTTCGATAAATAAGAGTCTCAAACCCAACGAGGAGCAGAAGGTCTTGATAAGCAGGTTGGATAGAGGATTCACTGTAAACACTAGCAAACATGTTTTTGGTGGTTTTTGATATAGTAGATAAATAAAGTGCGAGTAAATAACAGACAGTAATAATAATTGCAGCGAGTGGCCCAATCCTTTTTAGAGCAAAGGACAAGCCTGTTGGTCTATTTATGATTACCAAACATTCTTGAGGACACATGGGAGTAAATAATAATTGTTTTGATAGGTGATGTGTGCGTGAACCTATGCTAATGCACTGCCCAACTAGGACTAATACATACTTGTGATTATACCCCTTGTAAGCATCCGCAACTAAAAGAAAGTAATTAAGATAAATCTAACCACAACCTTTTTTTTTGACAGTATCTAACCACAGCCTTAAACTTTAGGATCCTACACTCCCTCGTGCATCGGTTTCCTAACGGGGGTTTAGGTTTCTGCACTCCAGCAACCCCACAATTAGTAGCCAAAAACACAATGCATCCCTCTTGGCCCATAAAGGTGAAGTGTTATGTAGTCGACGTTCACATGACTCCACTAGAAGAATAACTCCACAACTTAACTATCATATGGATAAAGGTGAAGAATTACTTAAACATAATTCCACTACTGACATCTTGACTTCTCCCATGTCCTCAAGAACTACTCATGATGAGGACATCCCTAGCTCTTCACCTATTGTTACACATGAGGATGCTCCAATACAAGCTAATGAAGTAAGGATTGGTCCAATGACAAGATCAAGAACCAAGCTATTACAACAACAGGTGAATTCACTCCTACTTGAGTATAATGTTTATAATTGTGAGAACTTTATACTACCTAAATCCATGCACTTATGTACTCTCAGGTTTATTGATAACACAAGCATGAATGGAGAACATGAAGAGGAGATACACATGGATGAAGATGGACTTCAAGAGGAGCTGGAAAACAAGATCACTATGGTGAAAACAAACATGGAAGATGTTGAAATTAATTCTACAAGTGTGGAAAACAATTACTAGTTTGTTATTCCACACTCATGGATGGAGAAAACAAGAGGAGGGCGCCCACAAAGGATATATATGCGCCATATAGAGTTCTAGTAGTTTTAGATATGGTTTGTATACCATCTTGGCCGCACCCCCCTATCTTGGGTCGGTTTGCATCTATGTGTGAGTCCTAGTAGGAGCCCTATTCGAGTGGGGGAAGGATTGCTTGCGCAAGCCAACTTGTGGCCGCACCCCTTCCTCTCTTATACCCCCTTCCTGCGAGTTGGAGGGTTAGACTACGTTAAAACATTAAACCCTAGACCTCTAGATTGAAACAGCTTGTAAGCCTTCATCAATTTGATCATTCTCAATAGCAACCAGAGATTTCAAAGGAACATTATTATGATCTATAGGAACTTGTTTAGCTAGGAAATAAGCAAGCATATCAATCTTATCACTCAAAGAAGAAGAGACCACCTCAACCGAATTTAACTTTTTACCTGTTGGAGCCCTTTCTGTGTGCCATTGGGAATAGTTTGTCATTAGATCATCCAATAACTTGTTTGCTCACCTAATGTGAGGTTCATGAAAGTTACTCTCATAGCTGAATCCAATAAGTTCCTTGAAGAAAAATTTAATCTTGCATAAAAAGTTTGGACAACCATCCACGTAGTTAGTTCATGCGTGGGACAATTCTTAACCATAGTTTTCATTCTTTCCCAAGATTAAGAAACAAGTTCATTATCATTTTGTATAAAGTTCATAATGTTACTCCTCAGTTGTATAATTTTTGCAGGTGGATAATACTTCCTAATAAAAGCATCTTTGCATTTAGTCCAAGAATCAATGCTATTTTAGGCAAAGACAATAACCATTCTTTAACTCTTCCTCTTAGTGAGAAAGGGAACAATCTTAATTTCACAATATCACCATCTACCTATTTATGTTTTTGCATGTCACATAACTCAACAAAGTTATTCAAATGAGAGGTAGCATCTTCTCCAATACCAGAAAATTGATCTTTCATGACAAGATTCAACAATGCAGGTTTAATTGCATAAGAATATGCTATTGCAAAAGGTGGAGCAATAGGTGTGCATATGAAATCATTATTATTGGTACTAGCAGAATCACAACTCTTGGCGGTATCATTGGTAGACATGCTTGCAAGATAAAATAAAATAAACTAACAATGCAAATAAAAGACTAGAAACAAGAGAACTATTTTTTTTTGGATTTTTGATAAAGAGAAAATAAGACTAAAAAAAGTAAACTAAGAAAGATCAAAACAAAAGAAATAAATTGGAAGTGTGACCAGGGCGATAGTTTCGCTAGTGCTTGAAAGAAGGTTGCAATAATAAGGAAAATCGGAATGGGCCATAGTTTCACTAGTGGTATGTCTCCAAAGAAAACAAACATGTTGGGTGAACAAATTACAGCTAGGAAATTGACAAATCATGAACGGATATCAATACTATTATGATGAGATATAGCTCACGTATTCTAAAATCATAGGCATTATGTCAAGGTATACGGATCACTATCTGGCATGCATCCATTTGTAATAGTCCACCTCAAGAAAGCTATCCAGCAAATCTATCTGGTATTAAGTTGCAGCAGCGAAGTGATTGCTTTGTGTGCAACAGACAATTGCATTAAGTAAATTACATAATTTAAGCAATGGTTCTCGTCCATAGACAAGAGAACCGCTATTTTCCCTAGTGGCAACATCACATCCCCACCTCTCACGTTTCTGTCACTCGAGCACAGATGTAAGGGAGGCATGAACCCACTATCTAGCATATAAACCCTCTCTCGGAGGTGAAAACAACTACGTGGCAAAGGTAATCATAAACACCGGAGATCATTGCAAGACAACATTAAAACAATAAAGATAAGTGAAGCAACTCGGATCGACATGAACAAAATAACCATAATCTCATGGTTCATCGTATCCCAGCAAACACAACATGCATAATTACATAACGATGGTCTCGATCATGTGAGGCAGCTCACGAGACACTTAACATAGAGGACTAACAGAGAGAACTACCAACTAGATACTGCCATGGACCCGTAGTCCCGAGATGAACAACTCACACATCATCGTGGAGGCAATCATGGCGATGAAGAGGCCTCAAGTGACAATCCCCCCTCGGCAGGGTGTCGCAATAGGGCTGCAGAAGCCCTAGATTGGACTTTCGAGGTGACGACACCTCTCTGTATGTTTTGTGGAAAATAACTATGTCCCCGATAAAATTATGGTTGAGGGAATCTGATAGGAAAAGAGGCGACGAGAGACGGTGGCCAGGGTGCACAGGGGCCCACCAGGCGTGGCCTCGAGTCCGGCCGCGCCTAGAACACCCCTGAGAGCCACCTGGATCCCCCTCGGCTCTTCTTTAGACTTGTTCTTCGTTCCAGGTAAAAAATGATCTCCGTAGATTTTCAGCCCTTTCCGAGAATATTTCTTTAAGAACTTTTCTTAAATAGAAAAACAGTAGCAAACAACAACTGGCCTAGGACATCTTGTTAATAGGATAATGTATGAAAACATCCGACATGTGGAAAACATAAATGCATTGGATAGAAAACAAGCATGGATCATCAAAAATTATAGGTACGTTTGCAACATATCAATGGGCATGCCTTGTTATCTGCATAGTGATCTTGGCGGACTAAGTAGGGAAATTTTTTTAATTCGACAACATAGACCAACATAGTAAACATAAGAGTTTATTGTTAGGATACCAATAGTACTGAACCAGCCCAAGTATATGATCTTGCTAAGAGACTGACAATTCTAATGTATTTAGCAAAGTGAATATGGAGTTGTCACTGACTGGAATTCCTACATTATGACCGCGTGATGAACGACAAGTATAGGGGTTGTATCGTAGTAATTTCGATAAATAAGAGTCTCGAACCCAACGAGGAGCAGAATGTCTTGACAAGCAGGTTGGATAGAGGATTCACTGTAAACACTAGCAAACATGTTTTTGGTGGTTTTTGATATAGTAGATAAATAAAGTGCGAGTAAATAAAAGACAGTAATAATAATTGCAGCGAGTGGCCCAATACTTTTTAGAGCAAAGGACAAGCCGGTTGGTCTACTTATGATTACCAAACATTCTGGAGGACACATGGGAGTAAATAATAATTGTTTTGATAGGTGATGTGTGCGTGAACCTATGCTAATGCACTGCCCAACTAGGACTAATACATACTTGTGATTATACCCCTTGCAAGCATCCGCAACTACAAGAAAGTAATTAAGATAAATCTAACCATAGCCTTAAACTTTAGGATCCTACACTCCCTCGTGCATCGGTTTCCTAACGGGGGTTTAGGTTTCTGCACTCCAGCAACCCCACAATTAGTAGCCAAAAACACAATGCATCCATCTTGGCCCATAAAGGTGAAGTGTTATGTAGTCGACGTTCACATGACTCCACTAGAAGAATAACTCCACAACTTAACTATCATATGGATAAAGGTGAAGAATTACTTAAACATAATTCCACTACTGACATCTTGACTTCTCCCATGTCCTCAAGAACTACTCATGATGAGGACATCCCTAGCTTTCACCTATTGTTACACATGAGGATGCTCCAATACAAGCTAATGAAGTAAGGATTGGTCCAATGACAAGATCAAGAACCAAGCTATTACAACAACAGGTGAATTCACTCCTACTTGAGTATAATGTTTATAATTGTGAGAAGTTTATACTACCTAAATCCATGCACTTATGTACTCTCAGGTTTATTGATAACACAAGCATGAATGGAGAACATTAAGAGGAGATACACATGGATGAAGATGGACTTCAAGAGGAGATGGAAAACAAGATCACTATGGTGAAAACAAACATGGAAGATGTTGAAATTAATTCTACAAGTGTGGAAAACAATTACTAGTTTGTTATTCCACACTCATGGATGGAGAAAACAAGAGGAGGGAGCCCACAAAGGATATCTATGCGCCATATAGAGTTCTAGTAGTTTTAGATATGGTTTTATACCATCTTGGCCGCACCCCCTATCTTGGGTCGGTTTGTATCTATGTGTGAGTCCTAGTAGGAGCCCTATTCGAGTGGGGGAAGGATTGCTTGCGCAAGCCAACTTGTGGCCGCACCCCTTCCACTCTTATACCCCCTTCCTGCGAGTTGGAGGGCTAGACTACGTTAAAACATTAAACCCTAGACCTCTAGATTGAAACAGCTTGTAAGCCTTCATGTGGAAGTTCATCTGCAAACTTTACGTGTTACCTGCTATTCCACTGGGAATAAGAAGGTACAGGACCACTTGTAGTCGGTGGATTACTTGTGCAAGAGTGTGGAGGTTAGAATATCGTTGGGGTTGCTATCTTTTGCATTGGCATCAGGGATCAACCGGGAGAGTTCTTAGTGGCGCACTAGTTATCATATTGAAGTTATCTGTGAGTTCACTGAGAAGATTGGGCCACCCCTTATCATCTTGGTATCAGATTTACAGGTTGCCTCGGTGAGCTATCAAATTTCCCTTTAGTTTGAGTGTTTTTATTACCTATCCAGAAAATTGCCCCACAAAAATAGTTCAGTTCATTGTCATAGCCCTAGATATCACCTTAGTTTCAATTTCTATAGCTGTTTTTGTGTTTGATTTTGTGTTCCTTTTTGTCTTTTTAGTTTTGTTATTTTCGGCTAGGGTTAGGGTTCTTGTTCCCCTGTTCGAGTTCTTATCAAAAAATCCCAAAAAAATCCGCTGCTTTTAGCTCTATACACATCCAATCCGAGTCCACCTAGTATTCCTACCGCGGCAGCGTTTTCATCGATTTCCTGCCGTACCGCACCACCCTAGCCCATATCGGATTCCTACCGCGGCCGCGTTTCGCTCGTTTTCCCTGCCGCACCGCACCTGCTGCCGCGTCCCACCCGATCTCGGATTCGCTGTAACGCGCTTACAAAAGCCCCTCCGCGCCCCGTCTCACTGCACACCACCGCAAGCACCACGCGCTGCCGCGGTACAGATTCTCGCCAAACCGCTGCCGCGCACTGCTGCTGCTGCCACAATTCATGTAACGCGAGCGCACTGCCAGTTTCCCTGCAACGCAGTTATCTTTTGCTGTAACGCGAGCCTGCGCGCTGTCGTGGCAGAGAAAAGCATATGTTTTGCTGTCGTGGGCTGAAAACTTCTGTCGTGAGCATTTGTGAGCTATTTCCACTTAGATTTTTTTGTTTTTCTTTGTTTTATCCTATTTTCTTCATTAGGAACAATATATCCATACCTTGTGAACCTAGCCACAGCCTTTCTACAGCATTTTAATAGGAACTTGCCCACAAGTATAGCTATTTTGTGCTATGACAGGTTGCTCATTTTCATCACCACCATTGGGTTCACTTGTTTATTGGTTCATATTGCTCCTAGTTATGTTTAAGGCCATTGAAAAAATACAAAAAAATAGAAAAAGAGTAAAAGTATAAAAAAAGAGACATGAGAAAAACAGAAAATTGCAAAGAGGCCATATTGATACTATTGTTTAGTAGTTGAGCTTGCCATTGTGACAGTTGGTTTTTCATTGAGCAATCTTGTGCCTGTCAATTAAGATCCTAGCTAGTGACTTTCTAGTGCATTGCAAAATCTCATCCATATATTTGCTTTGCCACATTTGTCTCCATTATTGTGTGAGTTTCCTTGGGTATTTTTATATCATCACAAAACAGCAAATAGGACTTGTTACTTTGGTGATTGTTAGGTATCCATACCAAGCCCCACTAAATAACCTTGTTTGCTTTTGTGAGAGTTAAAAACATGGGTATTCTCTTCTTCACATCAAAGTACATTAATTGCCTCTACCTGTGGTAAGTATTTCTATTCACTTTGGAACGATAAGATAGCCTATTGTCTTGCTAGATTTTTGAGTGAGTTGTGAGAGAACACCAAAACCTCTACTTGTTTCTATTTCACTAACCTACTAATGGATCTTTCTAGTGGTGATCTTGTGCAGCAAAAGAAGAACCATAAGGAGGGAGTTAATTGGAGGGAGTATGAGGCTCTAAGGGATGTATTGGCAAAACAAATAAAAGACAATCACAATGAAATCAAGCAATTTGTGCAAGATGCATGTGATCCTTTATATGATGCTCTCCAAGCTATGGAAAACAAGATGGAGGCGACACATAAGTTGGCCGGAAACAACAATGGGGAAGTGAAAACAACCAATGATTCTATTGCTCAATTGGCTACTACCCTTGCTGGTCTTCAAACAATGATTCAAGACAGATTACCACTTGTTGATGATGATCATGCTAGTTTCCATAGTGATGCTAATAATGGATTGGAAGCAAATGGAGAAGTGGATAATTTTCATGGCCGTGGAGCTAGAGGAGATAGAGGCCGAGGAGGATATCAAGGCCGAGCCAACCATATGGGTGCAAGGAGAGTGCCCATCCATGTTGCTCCTGAAAATCATAGAGAGGATGTTGTTTTGGGTAAGCCCAAATTTTCTATACCATCTTTCAGCTTTGACACTATGGATGTGGAGGAATATTTGCTATGGGAACTAAAAATTGAGAAGCTATGGAGATTACATGAGTATACTGAGGATAGAAAAATAAAATTGGCTTCTTCTGAGTTTGATGGATATGTTCTTCGTTGGTGGGATACTACTGTGAGGAAGAGACATGAAGATGGTGAATTACCCATTATCACTTGGAACACCATGAAGAGAGTCATGAGGGATAGATTTGTTCCACCAAATTACATAAGGCAACAATTTGATCAATTGCAACAATTGAGGCAGGGTACTATGACAGTTGATGCTTATTATCAAGAGATGGAATTAATCATGCAAAGGGCACGTGTGAGAGAGAAATTGGAGCAAACAATGCAAAGGTTTCTTTCAGGTTTGAATTATAAAATCATGGGCATTGTTAGGCATCACCAATATCATGATATGCATGAATTATTACATCATGCTAGGGAGGACGAATCACATATCAATGAGGAGGCTAAAATTACAGCAAGAACAAGAAGTAGATTTCCCTTGAGATCATCTACTATGCCTAGTACACCACCTCGTCCATCTCTTAGCCGTGGTGTTTCATCATCTAAGGAGGAGCCTAGTGCCTCTATTGCAAAGAAATCATCACAGCCAGCTGCAAGTACCACGGGTTCAAGTGCTTCCACAACAAGAAATAGAGATATTACATGTCATACATGTGGAGGAAAGGGGCACTTCAAGAGGGATTGTCCAAATACAAAGGTGATGATTATTAATGAGAACAATGAGTATGAGACAGGTGATGATGTTGATCCTAATGATAATGATGATGATGGCTATTTGAGTGATACTCCATTGGATGCCTATGCTACCACTATGCCATCTATTATTTGCACAAAAAATTCATTGAGTGTTATTCCAAGTCCTGAAAATCAAAGATGCAATTTGTTTCAAACAAAGGCTGTTATTGGTCCTAATATGGCTTGCAAAGTCATTATTGATGGAGGAAATTGCAGGAATTTGGCTAGCAAAGATCTATGTGCAAAGCTAAATCTGAAATATTTACCACACCCTTGTCCTTATCATATACAATGGTTGAGTAGCTCGGGACAAATGAAGGTGACCCATATGGTGCGTGTGGAATTTCAGATTGGTCCCTATAAGGATACTATTGAGTTTCATGTGGTTCCCATGACAGTTTGCCACTTATTATTGGGAAGACCATGGCAATTTGATAGAAGTGTGAAGCATGAAGGACGATCAAATACTTGTGAGTTGCATCATCATGGGAAGACAATTATTTTGAGGCCTATGACGCCACAACAAATTGTAAATGAGTCCCAATCCAAAATAGATATGAGAGTTGAAAAAGAGAGTGAGAGGGATGAGGGAAAACAAAATTCACAAGCCTTAGGGAGTGGTAGTCAACCTAATTCGAGTGGTAAAAATAAAAATAAGAGAGAGAGCCTATTATGCATGTTAGCCACTAAAGAGGATTTGAGGGAATTTAGGGATGATCCTACATTAGTCCCTATTGTGCTTATTCACAAGAGAGAGATTTTGGTTCCTAATGACATGACCCCTATTCCTCTTGGTGTTTCTCATGTGTTGTAGGATTTTGATGATAATTTTCCAGGAGATATTCCCTCGGGATTGCCACCATTGAGAGGGATTGAGCATCAAATTGATTTAATTCCTGGAGCATCTTTGCCAAACCGAGCCCCTTATAGAACCAACCCATAAGAGACAAAGGAGATAAAAAGGCAAGTACAAGAGCTACTAGATAAAGGTTATATTCGAGTTAGTCTTTCTCCTTGTGCCGCTCCCGTTATTTTGGTTCCTAAGAAAGATGGTACTTGGCGCATGTGTGTAGATTGTAGAGCAATTAATAACATCACTATTCGTTATCGTCATCCTATACCACGTTTAGAAGACATGTTAGATGAATTAAGTGGTGCTACTCTATTCTCTAAAATTGATTTGCGTAGTGGGTACCATTAAATAAGAATGAAAGAGGGAGATGAATGGAAAACTGCTTTTAAAACAAAATTTGGTTTATATGAATGGTTAGTGATGCCTTTTGGTTTAACTAATGCACCTAGTACTTTCATGAGACTAATGAACCATATTTTGAGAGATTTTATTGGTAGATTTGTGGTAGTGTATTTTGATGACATTCTCATATATAGCCACAATGAACATGATCATATTAATCATATTAGACAAGTTTTGCAAGTGCTAAGAGAAAATAAATTGTATGGTAATCTTGAGAAGTGCACTTTTTGCAAAGATAAGGTCATCTTTTTCGGATATGTAGTTTCTAAACATGGGATTGAAGTTGATACATCAAACATTGAAGCAATTTTAAATTGGCCTATTCCAACTAGTGTGAGTCAAGTTAGAAGTTTTAATGGGCTTGCTAGTTTCTATAGAAGATTTGTGCCTAATTTTAGTACTATTACTGCTCCATTAAATGATCTAACTAAAAAGGGAGTTGATTTCGAGTGGGGTGTTGCTCAAGACATTGCTTTTTATACTTTGAAAGAGAAGTTGATTTCGGCCCCACTATTAATGCTACCAGATTTTGATAAACAATTTGAGATTGAGTGTGATGCTAGTGGCATAGGTATTGGAGGTGTGTTAATGCAAGAAAAGAAACCTATTGCCTATTTTTCTGAAAAATTACATGGTGCACAATTGAATTATTCTGTTTATGATAAAGAATTATATGCACTTGTGAGAGTTTTAGAGGTGTGGAAACATTATTTATGGCCTAAAGAATTTATTATACATAGTGATCATGAGGCATTAAAATTCTTAAAGTGCCAATCAAATTTGAATAAAAGACATGCCAAATGGGTTGAATTTATTGAATCTTTTCCATACATAATTAAACATAAAAAAGGATTGGAAAATGTAGTTGTTGATGCTTTATCTAGAAAGAATATGTTACTCTCAAATTTGGAGATTAAGGTTTCGGGTTTGGAGGGTATTAGAGATTTATATGATGAAGATAATGAATTTTCTATGCCATTTAATAAATGTACTAATGTTAAGGCTTGTGATAAATTTCATATACATGATGGATACTTGTTTAGAGCTAACAAATTATGTATTCCCGAGTGTTCTTTGCGTTTATTCTTAATACATGAATCTCATAGTGGAGGACTAATGGGACACTTTGGAAGAGAAAAAACATTGCTTATGTTGGCTGAAAATTTCTATTGTGCACATATGAGAAGAGATGGGTATAGATTGGTGCAAAGTTGTATTACTTGCAACAAGTCCAAGTCCAAGTTGAAACCCCAAGGGTTGTACACTCCATTGCCATCACCTAGTACCCCATGGGAGGATATAAGTATGGATTTTGTGTTGGGCTTGCCAAGGACAAAAAGAGGACATGACTCTATCTTTGTGGCTGTGGACAGATTTTCAAAGATGGCTCACTTCATTGCTTGCCACAAGAGTGATGATGCTTCTCACATTGTAAATTTATTATTTAGAGAAATTGTGAGATTACATGGAGTGCCAAGAACTATTGTTTCAGATAGAGATGTCAAGTTCATGAGTTACTTTTGGAAGACACTATGGGGGAAGCTTGGAACCAAATTATTATTTTCCACTACTTTTCACCCCCAAACTGATGGTCAAACCGAGGTGGTCAATAGGACATTGTCCATATTATTGAGAAGATCAAGAAGAATTTGAAGGAGTGGGAGGAGTGTTTGCCCCATGTGGAATTTGCATATAATAGAGTTGTGCATTCAACTACTCAATTATGTCCTTTTGAGGTGGTTTATGGGTTCAAGCCTATTACTCCTCTTGATTTATTACCACTTCCTACACAAGAGATAATTAATATGGAGGCATCCAAGAGAGCTGATTTTGTGAAGAAAATTCATGAGAAAACAAAGGAAGCAATTGAGAAGAAAGGAAGACATGTGGATGAAAGAGTAAACAAGAAGAGAAAGGAAGTAATATTTCGGCCAGGAGATATGGTGTGGGTTCACTTTAGAAAAGATAGATTTCCCACATTGAGAAAATCAAAATTGATGCCTAGAGGTGCTGGTCCTTATAGAGTTATTTCAAGGATCAATGACAATGCATACAAGATTGACCTCCCAATTGATGAGTTTGGTGTTAGCAATTCTTTTAATGTGGCTGATTTGACACCTTACCATGGAGATGATTTAGCATCGAGGTCGATGCCTTTTCAAGAGGGGGAGGATGATGAGGACATCCCTAGCTCTTCACCTATTGTTACACATGAGGATGCTCCAATACAAGCTAATGAAGTAAGGATTGGTCCAATGACAAGATCAAGAACCAAGCTATTACAACAACAGGTGAATTCACTCCTACTTGAGTATAATGTTTATAACTGTGAGAACTTTATACTACCTAAATCCATGCAGTTATGTACTCTCAGGTTTATTGATAACACAAGCATGAATGGAGAACATGAAGAGGAGATACAAATGGATGAAGATAGACTTCAAGAGGAGCTGGAAAACAAGATCACTATGGTGAAAACAAACATGGAAGATGTTGAAATTAATTCTAAAAGTGTGGAAAACAATTACTAGTTTGTTATTCCACACTCATGGATGGAGAAAACAAGAGGAGGGCGCCCACAAAGGATATATATGCGCCATATAGAGTGCTAGTAGTTTTAGATATGGTTTGTATACCATCTTGGCCGCACGCCCCCTATCTTGGGTCGGTTTGTATCTATGTGTGAGTCCTAGTAGGAGTCCTATTCGAGTGGGGGGAGGATTGCTTGCGCAAGGCAACTTTTGGCCGCACCCCTTCCTCTCTTATACCCCCTTCCTGCGAGTTGGAGGGTTAGACTACGTTAAAACATTAAACCCTAGACCTCTAGATTGAAACATCTTGTAAGCCTTCATCTGGAAGTTCATCTGCAAACTTTACGTGTTAGCTGTTGTTCCACTGGATATAAGAAGGTACAGGACCACTTGTAGTCGGTGGATTACTTGTGCAAGAGTGTGGAGTTGAGAATATCCTTGGGGTTGCTATCTTTTGCATTGGCATCAGGGATCAGCCGGGAGAGTTCTTAGTGGCGCACTAGTTATCATATTGAAGTTATTTGTGAGTTCACTGAGAAGATTGGGCCACCCCTTATCAACTCACAAGACATCATATGGATCATGATCAGAGGTGATATAATGATGAATAATGTAAGATCCCTGATTTTTGGAAAGTGCAAAAAACACAAAAATTTGAAACTTTTTGTTTTCTATTAAAGCAATCACCAAAACCAAATAAAACCCAAACACAAAGAAAATAATATTGTTATTCCAATGTTATAGAAATTAAAAATCCATTATGCCTCCGTTTTCCATAATTCCTAAATCTCTTTCAACTAAGATTTCATATTTCAAAGTGTTAGTTTCTCCCTATAAAATCCTATTCTATAAAATGTTTCCAACTCAAACACTACTTTGAATTTGTTTTCATGACATTCAAAACTTGAGGTTTACAAACCCCATTGATATATTCACCATCATTAATTGTTTTATGAATTTGAAAATAGTCATGTGACTACAAAATGATTTTATCCAAACCTTAAAGAGTGATAAATGATTTTTTTAACAACATGTTTCCAAATGGTTGTTTTCAACTTCTATCTTATAATAATATCCTATCTTCCAACAAATTGGTTACTAAAAATATTTTCAAAGACAAAAATCAACTATATCACTTTCAACCAATGATCCAGTACCAAAATGGTTTTCACAATTTTCCTTTTGTGAAAAGGACTTGTAATAAACATACTTTCAAATGAATAAGTATCAAAATATCTATCTCCCTAATTATTCACTTTAATTGTTTTCTATTTTGAAAATGGTATAAGTTGCTATTAGGGTTACCCCTATTTATAAAATATAAAATTATGGAAAATGAGTTGTAATAACTTTCAAAAATAAGTTTTCAACATATAGTATGTCACTAAAATTTTATTTGACTAATAACTATATTTATATTTTTCTAAATTAAAATTTTCATTTAATCTCTATTAAGGAATTATTGAAATTTCAAAATTCAAAATTAAAATGTGTCGAAAAGTTTACAAAAATGTTTCTGTTTGAAATATATTAATATTTCAAGAATTTAGAAATTTATTTGGGCTTAACTGGAGTTATAAACCAGAAGTTATACATAAAACATTAAAACGGAATAGAAAAAAAATTAGATGATGACGTGATGATGATGTCACCTCGTCATCAAGCTCGGCCTGTTGATTTCTACCGTTTTTTCCCGAAATCAAATCCCTTGATTGCGCGAGATTTAAACCTTGAATCAAAGCGTCGTTTCCTCCCCCTTTAAGCCTCCGCATCTCCCCTCCCTCCCCCTTTCGAATCGCCCCTGGACTGAGGAGAATTTCGTCGCCAGAGATCTCTCTGCCCGCCGCAGTGGAGCTCCAATTTCGGCGAAAAACCCGAGGTCCCCATCGTCCATGGTTGTCCCTTTAGTATTCCCGCGTCCGCGCGCACACTCTAAGTCCTTGCTCGATTTTTTTGAGTGCATGAACCACCGCTGCCATCCTCGACTGCATCTCGCTAGAACCTGAGCGCCTCCGGCAACATCGCGCCATCGACTCCAGATGCGAGGGAGACGATCGTCTACGCCATCCGTCTCTCCGTGATCTTCTGAAGCCCGTCGTGGTCTTCCCCGAGCCCGGGAGCCTCTGAATCGTCACCGCCATGAAAAATTGTGCATCGCCGGCTGCCACGTAGCCATTTTCCAGCGTCATTCTGTCAGCCCGCCGGCGAGGTGGGATCCTTTTGTTTCCAGTCCGTCAGATCTCATCCAACCACCACGATTAGAATTTTAAAGCGAAGGGGTACCAGCCAATAGAATTAGGCCAAGTCAGCGGCGCGTTAATTCTTATTCATCGCCAGCGCAACACGTAGCTGGCCCAAGCCCTGTTGCTATATGTCGCCCAGTGCAGTACATAGCAGCCCAACACTTTTCTGGATTTATTCCGGAATAAAATTAAATAGCAGTTTTGCAGAAAAGTCCCTGCATCTTCGAACATTCATAACTTTTGATCCACTTATCCAAATTTAGCAAACTTGGACTTTTTGAAATCCCCTGGATCTGTAGAAACTTTTGGCACTGACCAAACTTAAATGTTACCACTTAAAATTGTTTCAAATTTTAATATGCTTGTTTGATGAATTTTGGCATAATTCAAATTCTACAAATCCAAAAATTGCAAATAAAATATTTTTGGAAACCTTAAGATGTGTAATTACATATCCTCTATCCGAAAATAATTTTTGAACAAGATAAATTGGAATTTAGAATTAAGTGATATATTTGAGTATTTTTTACATAATTTTATTTCTATAAATAATTTCAATATAGTTCCTTTTGCAAATTTGTTCCATTTGGTAACCTTGAACCAGAGACATCAATTCCTAACCATTTTGGACACCCTTGGAACATTACGATGTGTTTTGACCAAAAACCCAACATAGTGACTCAACCTTTTTACCATGTCTTAGAAATTGTTTCCATCTTATATTCCTTGATGTTGTGGCTATTTTGGAGCCAAGACCAAGTCCCTAGTATGTGTCAACCACATATAAGACCAAGTAGTGAACCTTAAACACTAGTACCTTTGTTTTCTATTTACTCCTCCACTCGCCCATTCATGCTTCAAGAAATCATCAAGTTAGCAAAATGGAGATCAAGACTCAAGCACAAGAAGAAAACTTCATTTTCAACTTGGTGGCAACATGAAGAGATACAAGGAAGATCAATGAAGAAATTTTGAAGAAAAGACTTGGACTCCACAATTAGATGCAACTCAAGGAAGTGCAAATTCATGAAGAGATCAAGAAGAAAATATCTTCCTCTCTCTTTCTATCTTTCTTATTTCCTTTATTTTCTAAATTACTTAGTGGTACTTTGTGCCCATACCACCTTGGACCAACTAGTTACAAAGCCATGCAGAATCTATCAAGACCAAGAGAAGAACTCATCTAAGGAACAAGTCTACAATAGAAGCATGAAGATGATCTTCAAGAAGACAAGCATGTGAAGACTTGGAGAAATCCATATATACAAGTTGAAGATTTAGAAAGTTGTTTTTGTCCAGCCATTGACCCAAATGTAAAATCCCAAGACTTTCTCTTAGTTTCTCTATTGTTATGAAGTTAGTTGAATATAGACCTACCCTAACCAAAATGGAGAGACTAACTTAGATCACACAAAGGTCTTGATGAAAATGACTAAGTGTTACACATTGTTATGTGCTACTTTAGTTGAAGAAGTGACACAATCACCCTTGGTGAACGCCTGGAACTTCCTCGACAGTATCGTTATAATAAAGTTAGATCACATCAAACTCAACCTAGGCCATCCCAAGTAAACCCTTGGAAACTCCTTAACAAGTATGAAACCAGTAGAGAAGGAATCTTTTAAACTCAAACCTTGACCTTATCCTAGCCAAATTGTTTCAACCCCTTTGTTATGTTAATTGCCTGTTTGTTTTCTTCACTTATGTGTTTAGGATGCTTGTTTATTTTGTTATTGTGTTTCCAATGTATAGATTGTAAGGAGAGCAACA
The DNA here is from genome assembly GCA_028641055.1 of Alopecurus myosuroides. Taxonomy (NCBI): domain Eukaryota; kingdom Viridiplantae; phylum Streptophyta; class Magnoliopsida; order Poales; family Poaceae; genus Alopecurus; species Alopecurus myosuroides. The sequence goes on along the minus strand of CM054057.1, from coordinate 380,851,844 downwards.
ATCTTTTGTGAAGAGAGTGTGATTTCTTCACCAACTTCAACAAGGCAAGTAACACACCATTCAACTACCCATTATTTTCTATATGCATTAGTTGATTTTGAGTAGTATGCATGATAGGATTTTACTAAGTATTCTTATGCTATGCTATATTCTAGTAGTGTGTAGCCATCCTTAGACATTGTTACTTTTGAAGACTTGGTACTTAGTTGATGCTTAGTATTGCTCAAAAAAATTGTTTTACCTGATGTTGTGGAAAAATGCTAAGTAACAACTTCAATGAACCACTTGGGTGGATTGGTAGTGCGCGGCTGTTGAGAGTTGAGTGTCTCCCCGAGTTGAGGTCACTTGAAGGAATGCCACCCAGGAACAAAGTGATTATGATGTTCCCCAAGTTTAGATTTCTTCTAGTGGAGACTTTAGTCATATGGGCTCTGTCTTGAGCAACTAAGTTGTGAGGGTTCGGCCTGGGCTTGACAAGCACATGTAGCATAATTATAGGTGGAACGGGTCTTGCCATTGGGAATTCTTGCTTCTGAAAGATCTCGTCTTGATTCTTCTCCTTTCCTTAATGCACTCAGGGTGTATAGGATGTTTGGGTTGAATTGAGTCTGAAGGTGAAAGTGCAAAATCTCTCCAGAGTCAACAAACTAAGATCTTAGCCGTGTCCCAGGTTATGGACAACTATGAGCAGCTCGACAAGGATGGACGGAAGAATCACATCATTATTTTCAGTAAGTAAAATTTTGACCAAGTGAACAGTAGTTGTGGTGCTTGGATCTTAATCCAACGTTGCCACCCTTTGAAAAGAAAAGTTTTCCTTTACAAAAGAGATAGGAGAAAATTTTCTTTATGCAAACCTAGACAAAACGCCACCAAGACAAATATGCATGTAGATATAGTCTTGCCATTTGTATCCACCATAGTGTTACTTGTCAATAAATTAAATTGTATTGAATCCCTTGTGGCTACATATTCCATCATGTAGATGTTTCTCAAGACGAGTGAGGATTTCGTTTAGGATCTCGAGACTATCGCCAACATGTTTTGCCTATGGCACATGAAGAAGATCGGCTCAATGTTGTTCTATGTTTTGCGCTGTAATTCTTTGTTTTCTGCTTGTCTTCTAAGACTATACAAGTTGTAATACCCTTTTTCTAAATACTGGATCTTACGATGTAATAAAATTTGACGTAGTTGCATGATAAATTATTTTGTACTATGGTGCTAGCAATTGATCTAGGGACTAGCACAATAACACAAGTGTTCTTACATTATTTAAATGTGGGAACGCTACAAATAACAATCTTGTCATAAAGTGCAAACACCGATAAATCTCGTAAGCATCAACTACTAACAAGTAATCACACCGGGAGTGAGATCTAGTGGAACCAACAATATAGAACCCTAATTGTTACAGCGGGAAGGAGGTGGATGGTGAGGATAATGGTGTTGGTGACGATGATTATGACGATGATGATCTTGATGATGCCAGAGCGATAACGGTGACGATGGTGATGATTTCCCCTCTCTGGTGAGGAATTTCCCCGACAGATTTCTCCCTGCCATAGAGCTTTTCTCTCTCTGATGTTTTCCGCCCCGAGGAGGCGGCGGAATATTTCCTCGATGGTTCTGTGTAGCGTTCCCACATTTGAATAATGTAAGAACATCTGCGTTAGTGTGCTAGTCCCTGGATCAAATGCTAGCACCATAGTACAAAATGAAATATCATGCAATTGCATCAAATTCTATTACATCGCATGATCCAGTCTTTACAAAATAGTATTACAGCTTGCATAGTCTTACAAGACTAGCAGAAAACAAAGAAATACAGTGGAAAAAATAGTACAACATTGATCCCATCTTCTTCATGTTCCACAGGCAAAACATGTTGGCGATAGTCTCGAGATCCTAAACGAAATCCTCACTCGTCTTCAGATTCATCTGCATGATGGAATATGCAGCCGCAGGGGAGTCAATACAATTTAATGTATTGGCAAGTAACACTATGGTGGATATAAATGGCAAGACTAATACTACATGCTTATTTGGCTAAGTGGAGTTTTGGCTAAGTTTGCATAAAGCTAGTTTTCTCCTATCAATTTTGTAAAACAAACTTTCCTTTCAAAGGGTGGCAACATTGGATTAAGATCCAAGAACCACAATACTGTTCACTTGGTCAAAATTTTACTTATCGAAAATGGTGATGTGATTCTTTCGTCCTTCCTTGTCGAGCTTCTCATAGTTGTCCATAACCGGGGACACGGCTAAGATCTTAGTTTGTTGACTCTGCAGAGTTTGTGCACTTTCACCTTCAGACTCAAATCAGCCCAAACATCCTATACACCCTGAGTAAATTAAGGAAAGGAGAAGATTGAGACGAGATCTTTCAGAATCAAGAATTCAACCTAATGGCAAGACCCGTTCAACCTATAATTATGCTACATCTGCTTGTCAAGCCCAGGCTGAACCCTCGCAACTTAATTAATCAACACAGAGCCCATATGACTAAAAGCTGCACTTGAAGCAATCTAAACTTGGGGAACATCATAATCACTTTGTTCCTAGGTGGAATTCCTTCAAGTGAACTCCCCTCGGGGAGACGCTCAACTTTCGACAGCCCCGCACTACCAATCCACCCAGGTGGTTCATTGAAGTCGTTACTTCGAATTTTTCCACAACATCAAGTAAAACAATTTTTGTAGCAAGGCTAAGTACCAAGGCATCGAAATAACAACGTATAAGGATTGCTACACACTACTAGGATATAGCATGGCATAATATAACTTAGTAAAATTTCCTATCATGCATACTACTCAAAGTCAACTAATGCATATAGAAAATAATGGGTAGTTGAATGGTGTGTTACTTGCCTTGTTGAAGTTGGTGAAGAAATCACACTCTCTTCACAAAAGATCGTTGTTTTCCGTACAATCTATTCATTGAAAACACAATAACAAAATAAACAAGCATTCTAGCAAACATAGAAACAAATGAAGAAAACATACAAAGAAACAATCATGGCAAAAGGGGTTTAACCAAGTTGGCTAGGACACTGTCAAGAATTGAGTTGGAAGGTTCATTCTCTCTTGGTTCCATACTTGTTGAGGAAGTTCCAAGAGTTTACTTAGGATGGACTAGGTTGAGTTTGATGTGTTCAAACTTTACTATAACCATACTTGTCGAGGAAGTTCCAAGACTTCACCAAGGTGATCTCACTATTTCAACTAAGGTAATACATCACAAAGTGTAACACTTAGTTGTTTTCATCAAAACATTGGAGTGATCTAAGTTAGCCTCTCCATTTTGGTTAGGGTAGGTCTGGATTCAACTAACTTCATAACCATGGAGATAACAAGTTAAAGTCTTGGGATTTTCCATTTGGGTCAAGGGTTGGACAAAAACAACTTGTTATTCTTCAAATTGTATGGATTGCTCCAAGTCTTCACATGCTTGTCTTCTTGAAGATCATCTCCATGCTTCTATTGTAGTATTGTTCCTTTGATGGATTATTCTCTTGGTCTTGATAGATTATTCATGGATTTCAATTCACTAATTGGTTTGGGTATGGGATGGGCACAAATACCACTAAGTCAATTTGGAAAGAAATAAGAAGAAAGATAGAAAGAGAGAGGGAGATGTTTTCCTCTGAATTTATTCACACTTGTACTTTTTGAGTTACTTCTAGTTGTTGTGAAGTATAATTTCCTTACTTCAAATTCTTCAATTATCTTCTTTGTAGATATTCATGTTGTCACCAAGTTGAAGATTGGAGTTCCTTCTTGTGGTTGAGTCTTGACTTCCATTTTGTAGTCTTGATAGATTCTTGCAGCAAGAATGGGGGAGTTGAGAAGTATATAGAAAACTAAAGTTCACTACTTGGTACTATATGTGATTGACACATTTTAGTGACTTGGTCTTGGCTCCAAATAGCTATAACATCAAAGAATAAATGATGGGAATAATTTCTAAGACATGGTGAAAATGGATGTATCACTATGTTTGGTTTTTGGTCAAAAAACATGGCCATGGTCAAGGGTGTCCGAAAATTGTTAAGCACTAATGTCTATGGTTCAAGGTTATCAAATGGAGCAATTTTTGCAAAAGGAATTATATTTAAATTATTTATTGAATTAAATCTATGTCAAAAATACTAACATATAACACTTAATTCTAAATTATAAATTAACTTGTTCAAAAATTATTTTGGGACAGAGGATATGAAAGTACACATCCTAAGGTTTCCAAAAATATTTTATTTGCAATTTTTGGATTTGTAGAATTTGAATTATGCCAAACTTCATCAAACAAGAATATTTGAATTTGAAGAAATTTTAAATGGTCAAATTTAAATTTGGTCAGTGCCAAAAGTTTAAACATGTTGTGCTGATTTCAAAAAGTCTAAGATTGCTAAAATTGGGCTTATGGATCAAAAGTTATGATGATTACAAGATACAGGGACTAATCTGCAAAACTGCCAATTAAATCCAGCTGGAGAAAAATTCAAATATAAGTTGGGCCACGTGGATGGATCTGATTGGGCGGGGTTGCTGACTGGCTCCTGACCGTGCACGCTGACGTGGTTAAGTGATTTAATCGGGGCCGCTGGATCTGGATCTAACGGCGACGTACCCCTTCGCTTAAGTGATCTAATCTAGGCCACTAGATCAAGATCTAACGGCTGGGAGCAAGGGAGAGAGCTTACCGGCGTGGGGTGGCCGGAAAATGGCGAGTACGACAGCCAGAGTCGCAGGTGCTCGACGTTGGCGATGATAGGGAAGATCTCCGGGCTCCTGGAGGTGACGAGGATGATCAGCTCGACGCGGTGAGGTGATTGGTGACGGTGGCGCGGCCTCGCGTTTCCTGGGATGGCCGCGTCGAGCAGACAGAGCTTCTTGGGCGCCGGCGGAGCTCCGGTGTGCACAACGCAGGCTACTGGCTGTAAATAAAGATCGAGAAAAACCCTCAGGAGGTGTGCACAGACGAGGGGAGTTGATAGGAAAGAAAAGGGGCGCTAGGGAAGGACTACGGTGGCTGGTGTCTTGCTCGAACGGTGGCGGCAGCAGATAACTTCAGCGAGCTATTCCGGTGGCCTCGGGAAATGATTGGCATAGGAGGGAGAGGGGAATGAGGGAGGCCGAGGAGGGCTTTTTATAGGTGCAGAGAGGGAAAGAAATAATGACCATTAACGCGAGAAATCGACGGGATTTGATTTCCCTGTCACGGACGAGATTCGAGGCGGGAGGAGGGACATGACATAATGTCATCGCTGACGTCCCCTGTTGAACGAAAACCTTAATAACTTCTATTTTAAATATCCAAATAACATGAAACCAATTTCTAAAATCTAAAAAATTCAAATACTTTCCAACAGTACCATGTTTTAAAAACAATTCAACATATTTTATTTTCGAATTTTGGAAATTTGAATAATTCCATAATAGTTACTTAATGTGATTTTAATTTAAAAATTTATAAAACATAGTTATCGGTCAATTAAAATTTTTGTGACATTCCAAATGTTGAAAACATATTTTTGAAAGTTATTTCATCTTGTTTTCACAATTTAATATTTTGAAAATATAAATAAAACACTAATAGTACTTTAAGGCCATTTTAAAATTTAGAAAAATAGTAAATTGATGTTATTGTCTAAAAAAAAATCAGAGACATTTTAAATGTCAAATATTATTTTTGGAAAGCCATTTTTAAACCATTTTCACATTTTATAATTTTAGGATATGAGGATTTACTAATAGTAACTTAATGTTATTTAATTAGTTCATATCAAATAATTAATATTGTTGATCAATAAAATTTAGAATAAAACCACAAGTCATAGTATTGTTTTCAATGCCCTCTTTTAAGTTATTTTAAAAACAATGCTTTTTATTTTCACACCTTCATGTTTAAAACTTGGAATAACAACTAAAAGTTATTATTAACAAATTTTATTCTCATCAAAAACTTTTGAGGCTTAGAACTTTATTAAGGGTTATAAATCTTTGATTTTTGTTGACATAAAATATCTTCAAAGTAATATTGGAGTTGTAAACATTTTGGGTAAAGGTTTGTTAATAAAAATATATTCCCTTTATATAATAAGAAATTTATTTTTGAATAAGGTTTTAGGGTTTAAGGAACATAGGCATAACTGGACTTCCAAATCCAATATACTTGCTATAGGACCTAACATTTCATTTGTGTTTGAGTTTTATTTGTTTTTGGTGACTTGAATTTACAGAGTACCACCCTTAAATTTTTGTGTTTTTTGAGTTTTTCCAATAATCAGGGATGCTACAGAGTACCACCCTTAAAAGAAATCTCGTCCCGAGATTTGGGAAGAAAGAAAGATAGGTCTAGTTTTGGATAACTTGGTTCCAAAACAAATGGGTGGGCTACCACCCTTAAAAGGAACTTTTGTGGGTAGTCTATTTTCATTAGATTGGAGTGTAGATTGATTTGAGATTGGCTTGAGTAAAACTTTCCTTCGTGGTAGAGCTGTAGACCAACATAGATCTGTTGAACTACCTTTGACACTAAGGGGTCACTCTTTCGGTCAATCAAAAGCCTTTGGTTCACTCTCAACTTGGCCTTTTGATATCCTTGGCAATCTTCGATCTTGTTATTGTCCTCCTTGAAGGAAACCACCATACTGTTTCTAAGGAAACTCTCATGGCAGGTAAAGTCTTCCATTGCTTGATACCTCCAAGGTTGGCTTGATCCTCACCTAAAATAGTACGTTTTCAGCCACACTAACTTAGGGTCATTATTGTATTCTACCATTCTATGGTTCAGTTTTAACATCATCGTCTCTCTAATAGGTATGTCACTCAGATTTAACATTCCTCATAGCAATAATGAATAATGTGAGTAGTCACCATGGGGGCCAATCCATGTTGCACTCAATCATTACCTTGTACTTGGATTGATGAATCTTGTTTAATAACACTAGGTCACCTCACTTGTGTAACAAAAAGTTTCCAATCTGTAAGAAAAACTTGAGCTAACTATCATTTCTCAACTAGTGGGTTGCATAAAACTCCTATGTAACACAAACTGGACAATTGTGTTTTCTTCATTATTTCTTCTCTTGGTGTAGTTGGCTCTGAAATCTTCATAGCTCATGCAACTTGGTGTTCACTTGTTGATTGGCTTGCTGCTCCTTATGATGTAGTTGGCATTGATGATGGATGTGATTGTTCCTTCACACAAAAGGATCTTGAAAACAGTGACATTCTTCAATTGTATGGTATGTGTCTCTATAGAGAACTAGTCATGACATTCTTGGGTGAAAGTTTTGTTGTTGCACTTCATATGGTAGCTCTCTATGGTTGGTAAATGGGTATCGGATTTGATTTGGCTTAGCATGGATGAGTAGAGATTAGAAAGAAAGCTACAAAAATTCCTACCCAACACAATAGATCAAGGAAACTCATCTATGCTTTTTATTTCACACCTTCATGTTTAAAACTTGGAATAACAACTAAATGTTATTATTAACAAATTTTATTCTCATAAAAAACTTTTGTGGCTTAGAACTTTATTAAGGGTTATAAATCTTTGATTTTTGTTGCCATAAAATATCTTCAAAGTAATATTGGAGTTCTAAACATGTTAGGTAAAGGTTTGCTAATAAAATGATATTCCCTTTATATAATAAGAAATTTATTTTTGAATAGGTTTTAGGGTTTAAGGAACATTGGCATAACTGGACTTCCAAATCCAATATACTTGGTATAGGACCTAATATTTCATTTGTGTTTGAGTTTTATTTGTTTTTGGTGACTTGAATTGACATCAAAATAAAAGTTTCAAATTTTTGTGATTTTTGAATTTTTCCAAAAATCAGGGATGTTACATTCTGTAGGTCCTAGGGTTCCCTCGGGATGAAGTACGCGAAAGGGGCGCGGCCAAAGGGGGGCGCGCCTCCTAGTGGTGTGTGCCCCTCGTGCCCCCCCTCTAGCTCCCCTGGTGGCTGGCCGTCTGGACTTCTAAGACTCCTCCGATGCCCCTCTTCTTCTTCTAGTCTTCAGAAATAGGGTATCTTGACGGTGCCTTTTCCATTAGATTTCTGGTCCCGGTGATTATTCTTTAGTAATTATTAAACATGCAAAATAAGATGAAATAACACAAGTAATACATCATAATATGAAATATATTGATGAATAACAGAAAATTGAGATACTCCCCCGTTCCTGAATGTAGGGCCTATAGTTTTTTGAGAAAAGTTCCAAAATATAAGGTTTATTACGATATACAGACAATATTAGCCATTCACAAATGAGTTTCATAGGGATTTGGCATATTGTGTTGAATTTGTGACTAGTAGGGACTGCCTCTCCCAATTTTTGTAAGAGAAAATGAGTCTATCATATGCCAAATACGCACGTCTTAATATTCATGCAGAAAACTATAGGCCCTACATTCAGGAATGGAAGGAGTATAAAATAGTGATGCAAAATAGACATATCAACTCCCCAAAACTTAGACCTCGCTTGTCCCGAAGCAAAACTGAACTCAGTAAACATGACCACAGGTTTATGGAGTGAAGTGTCGATAAATAAAATATGGACAAGAAGCATCACATTTATCAGTACACAAGTCATTCTAGAAAATAACTTCCTCTCATATAACTCAACTTGAAACTAGTAGAGGGAGTCACAATAAAGGTGCAAAAAGGAAATCATAATTGGTTGAGGAAAACTTCATTCATGGTGAGAGAACATTTTACAGATCATACTTATCTTTCGATCAGAGTATTTAAATTAGAGATTATATTGTAGAGTTTAACATGCTCAATCATAACAGTCTCTTGCAATCATTGATAACTTTCAAAGTGGTATTCATTCAAATAAAAACATTGTACGAAACAAGGAAGGATAAAAGACATGATTGAAGGAATCAACATATAAATGGTTGGATCACGACAAATCAAATGCTTGCTTAAGACAGAAAGAAGTAGGTTTACTGACTCAACAAGAGAGTAAAAGATAGGCCCTTCGTAGAGGAAAGCATGGATTAACTCATGTGCTAGAGATTTTATTTGAGAAACATATGGAGACCATAAAATATTCTACACTCCTCCCAACCTTTCTTACACAAACCACGGCTAGCCGAATCCTTGGGTGCCTGCCAACAAATACATACCATGGAGGAGTGTCTAAGTTTTTAGGGGTAGGTATGTATGTCTATGTCAACGAATCAGCAAGCAAACAGTACATTAAGTCACAAGCCAACCAGACCTTACAAGAGTGGATTCCATTGAAGGATGCTACTGGGGTAGTAGATCATCCCTCTTCTCTTTTGTTTACACAATTATGCTTTGACTGATAAATCAGGGGCAAAAAGAGTGAAGATAATTTATAGTAATTATGTTTGGGGCTGGGAACCCCGATATTAGCTCTTCTAGAAGTTGGATAAGCGATGTGCCACTAGTCCAGGTGTGTAAAGTCCAATCAACGAGTAAACTAAAACCTTCTACCTACGTCCTCATGAGCTAAAACAGGAGCACAAAACAGGTATAATAGTTTTGAAGGTTTTAAAGGTAGCACACAAGCAATTTACTTGGAGTGGCGGTTAAATACCACATATATGTAGGTATGGTGGACACAAATGGCATTGTTTTTGGCTCAAGGTTTGGATGCACGAGAAGCATTCCCTCTCGGTATAGGTTTTTAGCTAGCAAGGCTGGGTAGCAAGCATAAGAGTAGAGGGAAAACAGGCAAATATACATGTGATAGAAACAATCATGGAATCGTCCTTGTAAGTACAAACGATCTTAACTTGAGAATACTAAGCTTATGAGCCAACAAGAAAGAAAGATCATGGAACTATATACCTACATGCATCTCCCTCTTTTCTACTTAAGCCTCAAAGTATTGTTGCTACTGACCAATGCTAAGTTTGTGAAAACCAAAAAATATTAACTTGATGCTCCCATATTGATACCAATACTAACAACAAGATCAATCATATAACAAAAATTGAAAAATAAAATAGAGTGCATAGAAGGTAAATGATGAAAATTTTCATTAATATTCCATAACGGCAACACACACTAAGGGATACATCGATAACCAACTAAAAGAGAGATACTTCCATACTGCAAACCATCCTATATGATAACTTCTCTACTCATGATATGACTCTACTAAAAGGTAAAAAGGTGAAAGATAAAGGCGTGATACCGCGACACTCCCCCAAGCTTGGAACAAGCCAAGGGGATGCCAATACCAATGACGAATTACTTTTTCGGTGGTGGTGAATCCTTCCAATCATCATACTTCCTAGGTAAAGGATCTCCATCAACAAATGATGATTGGGTCTCCAATATCCTGAAACTGGCGGCATAACTTATACGTTTAAACCTGATCTCATACTCACAATTCTGATTCTGCACATTGTAGAGTTGTTCTTGCAATTTGTTGGTGGCCTAGTGGAGCGAGAAGATTTCCTTCCAAATCTTGGTAGTCTCCTTCTTGTGCTCAGCTCTGATTTCTGCATTTCTTCTGTGGATGATGTCCACTTCATGCTCTGCCATCTTCTTGTACCTAAAGACTTCCTACTCCAGCTCTTCCATCCTGGCTTCTAGACTTCCTTCTCCTCTAGGACCCCGAACATCTTATTTCAGCACCTCCCCATCCTTTAGCAACAACTCATTGGGATGCATCTTCAACTCGTTCATGTACGGATTGACGATTTTCACAAAGAAACTGTCCTAGGGAGGTCCGGAAGAGGACATTGTGGCTCTAAATCTGAAGATCGAATCTGGCAGAAACAGATCGAAATGAAAACATGACGAGAAAATGATATACTGACCTCGGGGGGATCCAGGGGATTATATAGCAAAAATCTATATAAAAAGAGGAAGGTGTAGTGCGAAAACGGGTCGTAGAGGGGCTCCGGGGTCTCCACACCATAGGGTGGTGCGGCCAGGGGTGGGCCCGCGCCCCCAGATTGTGTGGTGCCCTCGGGCACCGACTCCTACCCTTCTCCGGCTCAATATTTTTCATATTTTCCATAAATGACAAAAATATAAGTTGGAAGGTAGTACGCGAACCTTTTCTTAACAGAACTGATACCTATTCGAAAACGAACACTGTAGTTTCAGGAATCTTCCCTTTAATAAACTTCTCCGGAGTCACCACTTGAATAATATCAACATCTTCATCATGAGAATCTCCGAAAATATAATGTTTGAGTCTTTTCCCATTAACTACTTGTGTAGTGTTATCTTTAAGGGAAGCAATTTTAATTGCACCAGAACGATGCACTTCTTCGATAACATAAGTTCCTTCCAATCTTGAGAGTAATTTTCCTGCAAAAAATCGACGGGACCTATAGAATAGAGCTTTCACACCAACATGAAACTTTCTGATGGAGGGATAATAACCCGGTAGGCCAACTCCAAGGTGTAACCCGGCCCAAGGGACACGGCGCAGGATCCGGCTAAGGATAACGAAACTTCTGGAAGGCCCAAAGTTTGTAGGCCTCGTAACCCGGATTGTGGGTTGCGGTAAGGAAAGCTAGGGTTTGTAAGCGGTGTCCGGGTAGGATTCAGGGCGCGCCTTGGAAGGCAAGTCAGGAGGGTACGGTGCTTTATAAACCGACCCCTAAGTCTAGTTTAAAGAGATCCAAGAGTTCTAGCAATCTCGCCTAATATCGAGTATCTAGTGTAACACGCAATTTGAGTTGTTATCTTGAGATCGGAGACTCGGCGACTTGATTGCCGGCTACCAGATCAAAGTTCATCATCATGTTTTCCTCTGAGCTAAACCCTCTCCCAAACGCCTGTGTCGTCTTGCCCCAAGATCAGTTACCCCCGGTAACGTCTGCCGTGATTATCCCACGACAGTTGGCGCCCACCGTGGGGCCTGCGTCCAAAGGTGTTTACATTACGGGAGAAGCTCGGAAGAACATGGAGAATTTCGTCGTCGGCGAGATCTACGTCGATCGCAAAGGAGATAAGATGGTGGACGATTCCGGCTGGGGGCCAGAGTCGGACCACCTCGAATCCGGATCTACTGTGACGATCGGCCAGATCAACATCTTCATCGGTATGGTACGTACGTCTAATTTAAAAGGACAATATCATGTGCATACTACAGGAACTCCTAGCAGGGACAAAGAAACATTAAAGCAAGCGGTAAACTCGGTTTCCTCGGCCGTTCCGGGATACCTGAGATGGGCGGAACAAGAGGTAACGTGGAGCAGAAGAGCTCACCCGGAAAGAATAGAGCGCCCAGGAGTCTTGGCATTGGTAGTTGCACCGCAGGTCAATGGTTACGAGTTAAAAAGGGTCCTAATGGACGGTGGAAGTAGCATTAATATCTTATATTGGGAAACCTTCTTACGCATGAGTCTCAAAGAGTCCCAGCTACAGAAAAGTTCAACGGTTTTTCATGGGATTGTGCCGGGTCACTCAGCGTGCCCCGAGGGAAAGATCACATTGGAGGTTGCTTTCGGAGAATCAACGGATAATTATCGAGTTGAGTGGCTCACGTTCGAGGTGGTCAAATTGCGCAGTCCTTATCACGCACTGTTCGGAAGACCGGCTTATGCTAAATCCATGGCTAGGCCGTGTTATGTGTATTTGCAGCTAAAGATTCCGGGTCCTAAGCAGACCATCACCATACATGGAAGCCGGGATATAGCGGCCGAGTGCGACGAAGGAGATTCAGTGATGGCCGAACAAGCTTGTAGAAAAGAGGAACTCAAGTATTACCGGTCTCAAGTAGATCTGGATGACAGAATAGCACTGAAAAGACCGAATACCGAGGACGAAAGAGCAAAATTCAAGGCAGCACACGACACCAAGAAGGTAGATTTTGTTGAAGGTGATTCCACTAAGCAATTCACTATAGGGTCTAACTTGGGAAGAAAGAAGGAGAAGGCACTTGTGGAGTTCATTCGTTCAAATGCGGACGTATTCGCCTGGACACCTAGCGACATGCCGGGTATCCCTACAGAATTGGCAGAGCAGAGTTTGCAAGTAGATCCCAAGTCCAGGCCTGTGAAGCAGGGCTTGAGGAAGATGAATGAGGAAAGAAGGAAAGCTATAGGTGAAGAAATTGCTCGGCTACTGACAGCTGGCTTTATCATGGAAGTATTTCTCCCGGATTGGTTAGCAAATCCGGTTCTAGTGATGAAAAAGACCAACGAATGGAGGATGTGCATCGATTTCACGAGTCTCAACAAGCATTGCCCAAAGGATCCGTTCGCACTACCAAGGATAGACCAGATCATAGATGCAGTAGCCGGGAGTGACCTGCTATGCTTTCTAGACACATATTCCGGGTACCATCAAATTAAGCTCAAGAAGGAGGATTGGGAGAAAACATCATTTATAACCCCTTTTGGGGCCTTTTGTTACAAAACCATGATGTTTGGATTGAAGAACGCTGGCGCAACTTATCAACGGTGTATTCAGAAATGCTTCGAGGATCAAATTGGACGCAATGTCCATGCTTATGTGGATGATGTGGTTGTCAAGACCAGGAAGGCAGAAACATTTATCGATGATCTAAAGGAAACGTTCAAGAACTTAAGAAGGTACCAGATGAAGCTTAACCCGACAAAGTGCGTATTTGGAGTTCCGGCCGGGAAATTACTCGGCTTTATCGTCTCCGAGAGAGGAATTGAAGCAAACCCGGATAAAATCAAAGCTATCCAAAATCTGAAAAAGCCGGAAAATTTGAAGCACGTTCAAAAACTCACGGGCTGCGTAGCAGCCTTGAGCCGATTCATCTCCAGACTCGGAGAAAAGGCAATACCATTGTACCGGCTCTTGAGGAAGTCCGACAAATTCGTATGGGATCAGGAGGCGGATGAGGCGTTCGAGGCACTAAAAAAGCAGTTATCTGAAGCACCAGTACTAGCGGCCCCGGGTCCTAAAGAGCCTATGTTGCTATACGTGGCAGCAGGCCCCCGAGCCGTCAGTGCAGTAGTGGTTGTGGAGCGTAAAGAGGATGGGAAAGGTTATCTAGTCCAGAGGCCGGTTTATTATGTCAGTGAAGTATTATCAGAGGCAAAGCAGCGTTATCCGCATTGGCAAAAGCTGGTTTTCGGGGTCTTCATGGCCAGCCGGAAACTGAAGCCGTACTTCCAGGAACACCCTATAACAGTAGTTAGCTCAATACCAATGTCGGATATCATCAGAAACTCGGATGCAACCGGAAGAATAGCCAAATGGGCGATAGGGATGGGGGATTATCACATCAGCTACGAGCCCAGGTCAGCAATCAAATCTCAGGCTTTGATCGATTTTGTTAATGATTGGACACACACAGGCATGGCCACCATAGTTCCAAATTCCGAGTCATGGATCATGCACTTCGATGGATCAAAGCAATACGAGGGGTCAGGAGCTGGAGTGGTGCTAACATCACCCAAAGGAGACAAATTGAGTTATGTACTACAGATTCACTTTGACTGTTCCAACAATGTGGCCGAGTATGAGGCCCTATTGCACGGCTTAAAGGTAGCCAAGGAGATGAATATTAAGAGGATACGATGCTTTGGAGATTCGGACCTGGTGGTACAGCAGGTATCAGGAACTTGGGATAGAAAGGACGCAACTATGGCAGCATACCGCAGGGAGGTGGATAGGGTTGCAGGATGTTTTTCCGGGTATGAGGTAGAGCATATAGACAGGAGAAAGAATGAGGCAGCAGACGCCCTCGCTAGACTCGGCTCGCGCAGAGAGCCGGTTCCACCTAACGTTTTCCTAGACGAATTATGGCGACCATCAGTTAAAACCGAGTCTGAGGAGGAACTGGCAAGTAAAGACCCGGATATGGAGCTCGTGGCCACTATACGCGCTATTCCCGAGTGGACAGAACCGTTTTTGGCCTACCTATCGCGAGGCGAGTTACCACAATAGGAGGTGTTAGCAAGGCAAATTTTGCGGCGAGCGAAGGGGTATTCTATCATCAATGGGGAGTTATACAAGAGAAGTGCCACGGGAGTCTTTTTGCGCTGCGTAGCACCAGAATAAGGCCGACAGATTCTCAGGGAAATCCATGAAGGTGATTGCGGAAATCCATGAAGACACACCTTTTAGTGGCTATTGATAAGTTTACCAAGTGGGTAGAGGTCATGCCAGTTACCAACTGTGAAGCAGCTACAGCAGTCAAGTTCCTGAAAAGAATAATCTACCGGTTCGGGTATCCTCACAGCATAATTACCGACAACGGAACCAACATGTCCCTTGGTGAGATAGAAAAGTTCTGTGGAAACAATGGAATCCGGCTTGATGTAGCATCAGTGGCTCATCCACAGGCCAATGGACAAGTGGAGAGGGCAAATCAAGAATTGCTTCGTGGACTAAAACCACGACTGCGAGTTCCCTGTGTTAGGGCTGCTGGTGCGTGGGTCGAAGAGCTTCCTGCCGTGGTTTGGGGTATCAATACTACACCTAACAGATCTACTCAGATGACGCCCTTCTTCATGGTCTATGGCGCGGAGGCAGTGCTACCGAGTGATATTATTCATGATTCACCACGAGTATCAGCATACGTCGCAGTGGAGAACGAAAAGACCCGGGAAGACGCCGTGGATATGTTAGAAGAACAAAGGGAACAAGCTCTGGAAAGATCAGCCATATATCAGCAGGATTTACGAAGATATCATAGCCGGCGCGTGAAAACCCGGGTCTTCCAGGAAGGAGACCTGGTTCTGCGCCTGGTACAGTCGAACGAAGGAAAGCACAAGTTATCACCACCATGGGAAGGACCGTTTATCGTAAGCCGGAATTTGCATAATGGGTCATATTACTTGATAGATGCAAGGGAAGAGTCGACCACAGTTAATGACACCGCTCATACCACTTCATCTATGCAAGAAAGAGACAGACCATGGAACGTGGCTCAGCTACGTCCATATTATACTTAGCAAAAATTATGTTGGCATGTGGAATTGAACGATGTAACAGGCAGCAGGTTTTCAGACGCACTCTTTTCCTATCCAGGGTACCCTTGGGGACTGGACGGGTTTTTAATGAGGCGGCCTGCTGGCCTAATTTTTTCATATCAAGTAAAGAGGTGATTATCAAGAAAAGAGGTGATTATTATCATGTTCTGTACTTTCAGTATGATGCATATATTTAGGTCTTGGGGGCTGGCTGCTTGAATAGCACAGTTGCAAACTCAAAGACCCGGCCATGATGCCTATGAGTTATAAGGGCCGATTACTTGCAAACGAGTACGGCTGCAATCTTATAACCGGACGAAGGAGCCAAATTTTCTTGACTATTCTTACTTAAGCTCGATGTGACTCGCAATAAAGTGGCATGTTCGCTTACGATTACAGTCAGCCATGACGCCCAGTGGGACTTGCCTGACCCTGTCTTCGTATAGATGTAACAACATGGTATGCACGCGAAAGCCGGCTTACAGTACAAGATAGTCAAAAGGGTCATCTAAACCACAAGTTATGCAGAGTACAAGGCTAATAACCGGAAACTCAACGATTATTAAGCATAACTTCAGATCCTGTGTGAAACAACTCGGGGTTTTTTGTGGACTTAGCAGCAAGCAATTCGTTCTCCTTAAAAGATCACGTATCCTAGACTCGGAAATCCGGGTCCTGGAAACTCGGGATCTTAAGAGAGAAAAAAAAATTGCTTAGTTGTTAAGGTTCGAAAAATCCAAACATCCGAGTCTTGGGGACTTGGGGACTTAGAAGCAATCCCTCTTGTCAACACCCATGAAACCCGGAAACCGAGTCTCACAAAAGGAACAATACATAAAGTCGGATATCGAGAATAAAGAAAGTTGGATATCGAGAATAAAGAAAGTCGGATATCAAGATCACATGGGTTCAAAATTAGATAAACATAAAAGCCAGAAGAGGCACAAGGTGTATCAGGAACTTAGAATGCATTACAAAGTTTCGATAAAGAGTATCAAAGGTGCACAGGCGCACCATTCAAAAATAATTGTTTAAACGGCACATCAAGCCGACTGACGCATGAGAAGTGACAGGTATTACTCGGCACTCTAAGCCGTGGCGTCCATCTTCGCCTTTCCTTTGCCATCACTTGTGGTAGCAGCAGCACCCGGGTCAGCAGCAATGCCGGCTCGCGCAGGTGGAGGGACGATGGGTGTAGAGGTAGCGGGCGCAGAGTCGGCTTCAGCTTTCTTCTTTGCAGCTTCCTCCCTAATCTTGGCAGCTTCTTCCTTCCATCGGGCAAGCATATCGTATGGCTTGGGGCGATCTGCCTTAATAACCTTGTCACTAGCATCATATGCAGGAAGAATAGAATCGATCTCCAAACTGTCGGCGATCACACTGGCCGGGTGACGAACTTCTTTCTGAATGGCTTTGAAATCCTTTGGTGAGAACTTGGACCCGTCTTGATTGAATTCTGGAAACCCGCCCATCAGCTTGGCCGGCTCTAGCTTAGGGAAATAAGCTTTAGCCAGCGCAAGACCCCGGGTTACCCCAAACCGACAGGATGAGCGCTTCCAATGCCAAATCCACTCAGGAATGGTGGAGCAGACTTCCAGCAACTTTTTTATGTTACCAGGTCCAACACCCGGCAGCCATAGTTCATCGAGAATCCATCCAACTCCGGCACTGAGCTGCCGGACAGTATCTTTAATGAGCTTCAGCTTGGCAGTATCATCCTCTTCCGGGATCGAATCATCCGGACCTGCTCAAAGTAAGAAAAGTAATGAACAAGGAGATCCGGCTATTCATCCAAAGGAAAATCTGGGTCTTAATTGCTAAAGTTCAAAGATCATACCAGTTGCTGCGCGGTAGGTATCGGCAATCTGCACAGAAAGTGTCGTTAGCTTGTCCTCAGCCAAGTGAGCCCTTTTCCTATACTTCCTTGTGATTTTTCCACTCCTACGAGCTTCAGCTTCAGCTGCTTCGCGAAGAGCTGTCTCCTTCACAATGCGTTTGGCAGCCTTCGCCAGCTTCTTCTCAGATTGCGCAACGAAATCCTAGGTGGAAACACAAGGAAGGGTCAGTCGGATCTATTATGAAGTTTCAAGCAAATTAAACCAGTAATTCACTTGGAACTTGGGGACTATACAAGGATACAAAGTGGTGTCACTCGGACTTACCTTGTGCTTTGTTATCAAAGCATCTAGAATATTCTCTTCATCGGCCTTTAAGGTGTAGAGGGCATCAAGCATTTGGGCGAACGCCATAACCTCAGGGCGAACTCTAGAAGGGCCGGCAGATTGGTCTTCCGGCTGGGGAACTTTCCCGGTCTTTGGGGTCGGAACCCGGACCGTCTGAGTCTCCGGGTTAGGAGAGCCCGTCTTCGTCTCCAAGATCTCAATATCTTCGTCCACTTCTTCAGAGGATTTGGGAGACACGGTTTCCTGTTGAGCCGGGTCATTGAAGGGGTCTTGTTCTTGGCCGTCTTCAGCCTCATCATCAACTGCAGCATCCGTGTTAATAGTCGGCCCCTCCGTCCCCTGCTTTTCTGCTTCTGTGATTTCCGGGTCACTAGTGGTAGCTTGGGCGCTAATAGGAAAGAGGGAAAAGTGGTTAGCGATGTAGGTTGGTAGTTATCTGGTATAAAAGGATATCGAGCGATGGAGACTTACCCGGTGTTCACAGCGTAATCCGGCGGGAGTTCGCCGCTGGAGGCGGACGAGGTCGCCAAAGGCACCGATAGCGGCACCCGGAATTGCCCAGCGAGTGGGTGGCGCTGAGGAGATTTGGAGGGCTGAGGTGGAGGAGTGCTGGCCCGGTGAGCAGGTGAAGTGGAGATACCCGGGTTAAGGGGATCCTCGCCCGGGGAACTCCGGGTCACCATGCGCTTAGCCGGGAGAGGATCCTTCAAGAGTGATGAGTGTGACAATTGTTGATTAAGATTACGCATGGTATCGAAGGAGTAAGGCTCAGAAGACATAAAGGAAAAAGGAACCTTTGCAACCACTCCTCTGGCCTTCCTCTTGGCCCCGATTGTGGCCTCCTGATCGGATTCAGTGGCCTCCGGGTCTTCCTCTTTCCTTTTCTTCTTCGTCTTCCCGCCCTGAAAATCGAGTATGTATCCGTGGGAAAAAGGTAAATGGTAGGAAAATAATGCAAGTAAAAGATAACATGAGATTTGGATAAGTACCTCCATCATCATCAGCCGGCTCGTCCTCTTCTTCCGGGTCTCTGGAGGGGGGGAGGTTTCAGCTCTCCAGAAGGGATCATCAGCCTGAAATCAGAAAGATGAAAGTAAGAATTGGAAGTTGCATCAGGTCAAAGTGTGGAAAAAGGTTATGAGAATTGGATCTTACCGCTGGAGCCGGGTTTTCCCGAGTGAATGGAGGTAACCCGGTAATGTTCTTTATCACCTCCAATTTTTCCGTCAAGAAACTCTTGATGGTTTTGTTGGTATCACCGGTTGCAAAGTTCCTGGTGGAGTATCGGAGCGCGTCTGTGGTGTGCCCCGAATACTCGCACATCAACTTGGTGCGGGTAGAGTTGGGCTGGATCCGGAAATCGACCCACGTCTTCACCAAGTTGAGCCCAAGAAGGCCTTGGGCCGAGAGAACAGCTAGCCTAGCTAGCAAAGGCTGGATGGCCTCCCTGTCCGACTCAGGGGCAAAGGCATTGAAAGATCGGAGATATCTAGGAGACCCTCCGAGTAACCCGGAAATATTCTCTCGCCGGGTAGGGAGGTGTCTCGGCAGTAGAAAAAGGAGAGTTGCCAATGCTTAACGTGAGAGTTTAAGTTAAGGGTCGGCATAGGGGAATTCTTGCGGCGCTGGATGGAAACCCCGCCGCAAGTCAAGAGTGCACCGTCACCGCTTTCGCGGCACGGTTTGCATTGGAAAAGTTCTAGGAAAAGAGTCAAATTTGGCGGAATGCACAAATAGGACTCGCAAATGACGATAAAGTGGGTTATGTTCAATATAGAGTTAGGCCCTATATCGAACACCCGGAGGCCGTAATGGTTAAGGACTTCCCGAAAGAAAGAGTGACCCGGAGGATGGAATCCCCGGGTCACGTGTTCTACGAAGCAGATTACCTCGTTGTCAGCGGGTGTGGGCTGGGTCTCGTCACCCGGCGCCCTCCAGTGGATGTCCTTCTGGGAAGGGAGGACTCCCAACTCGGCCAGCCCTTCTAGTTGGGCCTTCGTAGCTGTGGATCTCCCCCAGTTGGCGGATATGGTCTGGGTTGTCTTCGCCTGAGCCGGCTGCTTTCCTTGTCTCTTAGGAGCCATGGGATCGACCTGTGAAATACCAGGAAAAAAGATACAGGGAATGAGACTCAAAAATATTGGGATATCCGGGTATATACTTGGGGTATCAAGAAGGTGTGAAGACTAAGAACTATCCGGGTACTGTGCCACGGAGTGAAGGTTGTGAATTATCCGGGTATCAAGTACAACTATGGAAATTATTGGTCACTTACGTATTGAAATGAGTTTGGGGAAGACGGATGGTTGCCCATGTGTCTACTGCAAGCAAAATAGCCGGAAAAGGAGGATTTTCCGGGTGTTAATGGTATGCGCGGAAATTTGGATGAAATGGATCTAGATTGGAAAACTTGCAAACGAGTCTACGGGGAAATTGGTTATTAGTAATGATAGGAGGGTGGTGTGTGATCATCCAACAGGTTGTTGAAGGGGTTGGCGAGCATTTAAATCATCTAATTTGGTGTGACGGGAAACACGGTCTGCGGATTGACCCAGATCCAATCTAGATTGAATCGAAAAAAAATCGCGGGGCTAGATTGACGAATACTTACTGGAAGGAATTGGAATGTGGCCTGGCGGCGGCTGGAGTCGTGATCTAGATCCCCCCTTGCAGCTCTTGATGAGCGGAACGAAGGCGCGGTGGCGGAGTTTGGCGGCGGCGCGGAGCGATTCAGGGTTGAATGTAGCTGGCGGCGGCCTTGTTACGGCGGCGTGCTCGGGATTCTCGAGGTGTTGCGGGGCGCAGGGAGTGAGGGAGCCAATGAAGGATTGGAGTGATGTGTGGAAGTTCAAGCTA
Source organism: Alopecurus myosuroides (assembly GCA_028641055.1). Classification (NCBI taxonomy): domain Eukaryota; kingdom Viridiplantae; phylum Streptophyta; class Magnoliopsida; order Poales; family Poaceae; genus Alopecurus; species Alopecurus myosuroides. The sequence continues at coordinate 380,830,896 of CM054057.1, read as the reverse complement.
CCCTCTAGGCTCTATTTATAAGGTGTGGGCGGATACACCTATCCCAACGGGCGGAATCCGGAAGATTTGGGGTAATGGCTATCCGCGCGGATTTTACGAGATATGCTTCACATGCCGAGCAAGATATCCGGACGAAAAAGAGAAGGGGATCCTCTCCGCGGTATCGGGATCAATTATCGAGTAAAGTATAGAGTTTTGGCATTGTTATCAAGGCTTAGACCCGGAAAGTTAAGCAAAGCATTTGGAGAAAAGCCGGGTTACTATATGGCCACCATGGAGTTAGGCCTAGCTATATATCAAAGCACTTTAACCCGGCCTCCATACACTTGTGCGTTTGATATTTTTGCAGGGAATAGCCAGTGCTGCAAGGAAGGATCCGTGAAGCCCAAGCTATTCTGGGGACTACTGATGGAGGGATAATAATCCGGTAGGCCAACTCCAAGGTGTAACCCGGCCCAAGGGACACGGCGCAGGATCCGGCTAAGGATAACGAAACTTCTGGAAGGCCCAAAGTTTGTAGGCCTCGTAACCCGGATTGTGGGTTGCGGTAAGGAAAGCTAGGGTTTGTAAGCGGTGTCCGGGTAGGATTCAGGGCGCGCCTTGGAAGGCAAGTCAGGAGGGTACGGTGCTTTATAAACCGACCCCTAAGTCTAGTTTAAAGAGATCCAAGAGTTCTAGCAATCTCGCCTAATATCGAGTATCTAGTGTAACACGCAATTTGAGTTGTTATCTTGAGATCGGAGACTCGGCGACTTGATTGCCGGCTACCAGATCAAAGTTCATCATCATGTTTTCCTCTGAGCTAAACCCTCTCCCAAACGCCTGTGTCGTCTTGCCCCAAGATCAGTTACCCCCGGTAACGTCTGCCGTGATTATCCCACGACAGTTTCTTTTCAGAATTCTCCTATCATGCCATTGTTTAACTTTCTCTTTAAAGAGTCTAGCATTTTCATTGGCTTCACTTCTCCACTCGTCTAAAGAAGTCAAGTCCAGCATTCTTTTCTTACCGGCAAGTTTAAAATCATTATTTAGTTCTCTCACTGCCCAATAAGCTTTGTGTTCTAGTTCCAAAGGAAAATGAAAAGCTTTTACATAAACCATTTTATAAGGGGACATGGCCATAGGATTTCTATAAGCAGTCCTATAAGCCTATAAAGCATCATTCAACTTATCAGACCAATTTTTTCTAGATTTATTAACAGTATTTTGCAAGATAGAGTTAGTTTATCTATTTGATAATTCTACTTGCCCACTAGTTTGAGGATGATAAGCTGAAGAAATTCTATGATTAACACCATATTTAGTAAGGGTTTTTCTAAAACCACCATGAATAAAGTGAGAACCTCCATCAGTCATAAGATATCTAGGCACACCAAATCTAGGGAAAATAACATCTTTAAGCATTTTTAAAGAGGTCTCACCATCAACACTCTTTGTAGGTATAGCTTCTACCCACCTAGTAACATAATCAACATCAACAAGAATATGAGTATACCCATTTGAAGGAGGAAATGGACCCATAAAGTCAAATCCCTAACAATCAAAAGGTTCAGTAACAAGGGAATAACTCATAGGCATTTCATTACGTGTAGAATTATTACCAACTCTTTGACATTCATCACAAGATAAAACAAACTTTCGTGCATCTTTAAAGAGAGTAGGCCAATAGAAACTTGATTGTAGAACCTTCTGTGCGGTTCTATCTCCAACGTGATGTCCTCTATATGCACTACCATGGCACTTTCTTAATATCTCTTGTTGTTCATGTTCTGGAACACATCTTCACATAATACAATCTACTCCTTCTTTATATAAGCGTGGATCATCCCATAAATAATGCCTCAAATAATAAAAGAATTTTGTTCCTTGTTGAGCTGTAAATGTTGGAGGCAAATACTTGGAGACAATAAAGTTAGCATAATCTGCATACCATGGATTATCCTGGGAGTTTACTTTTATTGTAGCCAACTGTTCATTTGGAAAACTATCATTAACAGGTATAGGGTCATAAGCAATGTTTTCCAATCTAGACAAGTTATCAGCAACAGGATTTTCAGCACCCTTCCTATCCACAATATGCAAATCAAACTCTTCTAAAAGCAGCACCCATCTAATAAGCCTAGGATTAGCATCTTTCTTTTCCATAAGGTATCTAATATCAGCATGATCAGTGTGAATAGTAACTTTTGAATCAACAATATTAGATCAATCTTATCACAAGCAAAAACTACAGCTGGGAACTCTTTTTCAGTGTTAGCATAATTCTTTTGAGCAGCATCAAGAGTCTTAGTAGCATATTGAATAACATTCGATTTCTTATCTACTCGCTATCCAAGAACAACATCTACAGCAAAATCACTAGCATCACACATAATTTCAACAGAAAAATTCCAATCAGTTGGTTGAACAATAGGAGCAGTAGTTAAAGCCTTCTTTAAAGTTTCAAAAGCTTCCTAAAACTAATCATCAAAAACAAAAGGTACGTCTTTTTGAAGAACATTAGTAAGAGGCTTTGATATTTTATAGAAATCTTAATAAACCTTCTATAAAAACCAGCATGACCAAGAACACTATGAATACCTTTAACATCCCTAGGACAGGGCATTTTCTCTATTGCTTCCACTTCACCTCTGTCAACTTCAATACCTCTTTCAGAAATTTTATGTCCAAGATCAATTCCTTCATTTACCATAAAGTTGCATTTCTCCCAATTAAGAACAAGATTAGCTTCCTCACATCTCTGCAAAACTTTATCAAGATTGTGCAAGCAGTTATCAAAAGAAGTTCCATAGACAGAGAAATCTTCCATGAATACTTCCGGAATTTCCTCACAAAAACCATGAAAAATAGCAGACATGCATCTTTCAAACGTAGCAGGAGCATTACATAAACCAAAAGGCATACATCTATAAGCAAAAGATCCATAAGGACAAGTAAAAGTTGTTTTCTCTTGATCTTGTGCCCTAACTGAAATTTGAGAAAACATAGAATAACCATCAAGAAAGCAAAAATGAGTTTTCTTAGACAACCTTTCTAACATTTGATCAATAAAAGGTAAATGGTAATGATCTTTCTTAGTAACTTTGTTAACTTTCCTAAAATCAATGCACATTCTATAACCAACTACTACTCTTTGAGGAATAAGCTCATTATTTTCATTAGGCACAACAGTCATTCCTCCTTTCTTAGGAACACACTGCACAGGGGTTACCCATCTACTATCAGCAATAGGATAAACAATACCAGCATCAAGGAGTTTTAGTACCTCATTTCTTACCACTTACTTCATCTTAGGAATTAAACAACATTGATGTTCAACTACTGTCTTTGCATCATGTTCTATATGAATAACATGCTGACATATGGTAGGGGAAATCCCTTTCAAATCATCAAAAGTATATCCAATAGCTCCACGGTGTTTCTTCAATATTTTCAATAACCTTTCCTCTTCTTTACCTTATAGTTTAGAACTAATAATAACATGATATGTCTTATTATCATCAATGTAAGCATATTTAAGATCATCAGGCAAAGCTTTTAAATCAAAAGCAAGATCGTCCTTGGGTGAAAATGTGGTACCCAACTTCCACAGGTAAATTGTGTTTCAATATCACGGGTTGACGAAGAAGAATATCGGCAATCTTATTTATGTATTCCATAAATATCTCACTTTCGTGGTCCTCCATGTATTGCTGCAAAGCATTGTTAGGAGCAAGAGCACTAGAGGCAAGTTGTTCCACTCTAAAATCCTCATTAGGCAATTTAGATTCATAAGGAGCTCTAGCAATTTTTGAAAAATTAAACTCATAAGATTTTCCATCATATTTAGTCAATATTTTCTCCTTCCTAGAATCTATAATATCACCACAATTGTTCAAGAAAGGTCTACCAAAAATGATGGGACAAGTTTTACTAGCAGCTGTACCCAGTATTTGAAAATCGGCAGGATATTTAGTTTTTCCACATAAAACTTCCACATCTCTAACAATACCAATAGGAAAGATAGTTTATCCATTAGCAAGCTGAATTGCCACATCAATATCTTCAAGTTCACATGTACCAATTTCATGCATAATTTCTTTATAAAGCTCATAAGGAATAACACTAGAACTTGCACCAATATCACACAAACCATTGTAGAAATGATCACCTATTCTAACAGAAAGCATAGGAACACTAGTTTTCTTAGATATACTAGGTTGTGAAACAATATTAAAAGAAACCTCACGGAAAACAATGTGTCCATCCTCTACATTTTTAGAGACAAGGTCCTTTACTATAGCTACTGTAGGTTCAACAGTTATTTGTTCATCGGGTTCTATAGATTTCTTTGTACTTTTGTTAACCACACTAGCTATAATAGAATGTTCCTTTAACTTGTCAGGGAAAGGCATTTTCTCAATATAAGGTTCAGGCACGGCAGGATTAACAACATGCACTTCTATATTTCTAGCAGGAACAATATCTTTATAAGGTGCATCCACTACCAAATTCCGTGCAATCAGGGATGTTTTGAGTGCAACATTTTGATAACATCGCGTGTTTCCGTCGTCAATGGCTGAGAAGTGGATTTTTCTATCGATGTTTTCGTTTAGTCCGTCGGAGAATGGTTTTGCGCGACTTTTCGCTAATTTTACATCGTGGAATTTCGTCTCCAGCCCAATAGCCCACTTAGAGCCCAGTTGCCTTCGACGAAACTGGCCTGTCATGTAGAACGTTGCAAATTTTTGTCGGACCACACATCCTGCCCTGTTTGACTCCTTTGAATGGCTACGACCGACCAATTGATGCCTGGACCCCACTTGTCATCCACGGTAAATAAGCATGCACACAATCTTTGAAATTAAGCATGCACATAATTTTCGAAATCATCACAGTTAACATTACAGTGAACAAGCCGTTTCTGAAACAAATCACAAAAAAATGATAAACACCGGACCTAGCGTCCTAGCCAAGGGTGCACTGCCACGCCTCCGGCGGCTCCGCCGCATCTTCATTCTAATCGAATGGCGGATTGCTTCCACGGTGTCGGCCTCTAGCTTGACAGTGAAAAGACGGGCGAGCCTCGCTTGCCGGAGCTCTTCTGCCGGGAAACTCTCTAAGGACGCTAAAATCCCCGCCTGCATGTGGGGCACTGCAGGGCCACGTTGTGGAACTCGATGGCGAGATACTCCTCCTCGACGTCCGAAGGTGTGATGGGTGGAGCCGGAGGTGGTGGTGCGCGGGACAAGTTGGCTTGATGCACCTTGGGCTGGTACGCCGGGCAGGCGCACGCTCCCAGCCCTTCACGCTGCCCCGGGGAAAGTACATGTGGATCTGCTGCTGGCGGCCCTCCTCGCGACGGCCAGACATGGTATCGGTGGATCTGCGCATAGCAACGTTTGGGAGTAGAGAGCTGTGGCACAGACGGACATTTTTGGAGTAGAGAGGAGATCGTTATGCGCCCGCATGGGGAGCCGCTGCATTATCCACAGCTTGGGAGTGGAGAGGAGAGCTGGCCGGGAGTGTCAACCAAATTACCAAATATATAGGAGATCTAAATCATAAAATGCACTCTGAAATGGAAATGAATTGACATGGTTTCACATTTCCAACAATGGATACCCTAGTACTAATACTAATATACTGCCTCCTCGCCCTCTTCGATGTTTGTTCCACGCCATCATCGCGGTTACATGCACTCCGAAACATAGGATATTTATAATAACTGAAATTAGCATCAAAAAAGGTTCAACAATAGGTCCATAGGTTAACCAAAACTTTTTTATGCCAACATCCACTCCGAAGCCACATCCACAGGTTCACATCATCCACCGGATATTTTCCTATGCCAGCATGCTTTCTGAAGCCACATCCAGAGGTTCACATCATCCACCGGAACTTTCCAAAACCACGTCCACAGAAACACTAGTAAAAAAGCATCATACATTTTTACCACATCTACAAAAAAAGAAGCAAATATACTTCCAAACATACAAAGATGAGTGACAAAACTGCCTCATGTGTACAAATGACACAAGTACAGAGGTGATAAACCACTAGACCCGGTGGCATAAACAAGCTACTAGGCCTTGTAAATGCTACTAGGTCTAGAGGAGTCTCCCTCTGCATTTTAATATTGCACAGTTTAATCATCGGCACTCTGATCAAACACAAATATGGCACTCTTTTTTCTATGGTACGCCAACTGTTGGAGACATTGCTGCATATTAATCATCGGCAGAGAACCAAGCCTAGATAGAGGCCTTATAGTAAAGAAGCACACACAAATCAATGAAATCATCAACACTTTCCAAGAAATATCCAGAACCTATATGGCTTATGCATTACAGATAAAATCATAATTTGGGCCTCATAGTAAAGAAGCACACGGAAATCAATGAGATCATCGAACACTTACCAAGGAAGATGAAGAACAAATGTAGTTATACACAACACTAGGTAAGTGCACCGAGAGAAGGTGCAGAGTTTAATCATTGGCACACAGAACAGAGGATGAACATAAAATAAGCAAACCTCATACATACATTGCAAAGAAAGTCCAAAGGGTCGCTCCACAGGACCAGGGAGCATGAACAAACAATGTCCGTGTAAACTCTACTCGGTACTGGGGAGTAATCCTTTGGATTTTAGCATTGCACAATTTAATCATCGGCACATGCAACAAAACAGATAAATGAATAACAGCTAGACTCATTGGCAAGCATTGCAGGTTAACATAATCTAATTAAAGAGCAAATTAGTTTTACCTCGTTCCATAATCTTGCAAGAAACTTAGATTGTATCTCAACTTCACATTGGTGTCCTTCGCACTCTCCAACAGGGTGTATTTTCCCCTCTGGAGCATGTCGTACTTCTTTTCGGCTACTTTCAAAGCTTTGTTCGCACTCTTCAGCTCAGAATCAAGCTTAGTAACCAAGCCGTGCATGATCATATAGCTTCTCTTTTGTTCCCGCAATTCCAACTCGAGTGCTAGCATTTTTGAAGCTTTCATCGCCCTGTCCAGCCTGTTCTCGCAGCAGACGAAACCGATTACCTTCTCAGCGCTCGCATCATCAACCAGGTTGCAAACTTCGTAGAGACGATGAGATTCAATTGTCTCAACTGACTGCTGCACCAGTTTCTGAATTTCAGTATGCGACATGTTGCAGAAGTCACAGCCTGCACTCTGGTCCTATAGCCAAATACGAAAAGAATAAAAATCAAAGAAGTGTCGACGAAGGAGAAAGGAGATAGATGAATCTTAAGATAACATTTGGCTACAGGACTAAATTATGTGCTATTTACCTCGTCTATCTGAATAACAGAGAGCTTTGCGAGCTCCGAGGCCTTGTTCAGGTCGATCTCCATTTGGGTAGGGGAAACGATCTCCGAGGGCCTTGTAACGGTAGCGTGAGCTAGATCCATGGCCGGTGGTAACTTAAAACATCAACAGTGACCTACATCCGATGACATTTAACCTACATATGTCGGTATAAAATCTAGATCTGCCAGCATCTAACCTACATCGCATCGTTTGGTTGAGGATGGGGAAGGGAGGGAACCAGGAATTACCAATCATTGTTTGAGAACAACGCCGAGGACGGGGGGAGGGCAAAGCAATGGTAGCCGCCGTTGGGGTGGAAGGGCGAAGTTGAGGCTTTCTGTGGAGGTCGCTTTCAGTGGAGGAGCAGCCTAGTGGGAGAGGAGCGCGGTGGTGGAGATTTTGCGCGCATACGCTGGCGAGTGGGACCCTGCGTGAGGCTATTTCCGTGGAGATTTGGCGCGCGACAGTTAACGGTCATAATTTATTATTGTTTTTTGGATTGAAAATAAAAAATAAAAAAGAACCAAAAGGAAAAGAGTTTTAGAATCGGATCGCAGTTTTATTCTACTTCTTTGGATTCTTCTTTATTTTAGTTAGCGCTGATTCATTTCCACACACCAAAGATCGAGTCTTGTAACTCACATTTGTGATGTTGCACCAACTATTGGCTTATTAGGCATGATTCAGTAGTAAATGGATGTGACAATTCATTGATCGACCGGATCAATGAGTTGTCGCATCCACTTATTACTAAATCATGCCTAATAAGTTTTTGAGCATCCTTAAAACATGATTGGGTTAAGAAACATACTAATATAATATACATATTAGATTCTTACATACCAACATGATAGAGCTTCTTTAAAAGTTCTTACTACGCACACCAGACGGCACTACTCATTAAGTTCATATAATACCAAAAGTAAGATATAACAAAAACACAATGTGCAAGCTGCAACAACAAGCGCACAAGCAGCAACTACATCATGTAATGCCGCTTCCGAGCCTTCATGGCCCTCCTGACCTCGTTGGAGTAAGGCCGAGGAGGAGGTTGCGCAAGACCTGCGAGGATATCTTGCGCAAGCAGCTTCTTCAGGAAGACGTCGTAGGCAGCGTGCTTGGCCCTAACATGGGGTGCATGATGCTTAGAGCCATTTCCCACACCGACGACATGTCGGAACAAGCTGTGGCGATCGTTGGCTATGTTTCTGACACAGAAAGGTCAGAACAAGTTGCCGTAACGACGGTACCAAATGGTGCCCGCCTGCAGCTTCCTCCGGACATGTCTGCTCTTCGCATCCATAGAGTCCTCATCCGAGCCGACTTCCAGGTCTTCTTCCTGCAAATTTGCAATAAAACAAAAGTTAGCAACACAATCTAATTGGCAAAAGAGTAATATACCTAACCAGATCACAAAGAACATAAAGAAATAGTTCTTCATTTATTTGCATACACTTCATCAAGTAACTTATTTAGCAGATGCGCCCTAAAAAGGACATCAATGTTGAGAAAAATGTGTCAAATTTTATACAACATCACAGTTTCCACTATATATATTTTGTGAACTAATGCACAAAAATGGATAATAACACATCAGGAATTCATTGATGATCTAAGATAACATTCAACGGATTAATATTCTAATCAGGACATGTTATTATACCTTACCAGGTCACAAATATCATACAAGAATCGTTCTTTAATTATATGCATAAACTAGATCAAGTAATTATCATGCACAGGGGTACAATATTGATTTTGCAACAAATTCATAATGTGTCAATAGTGTCTGCGAGGCAAAATAACTACACAAATTGAAAATGCTTCCAAAAAAATGTAGAATCCCTAACTCACATGCATGCTAACATGCACACAAAAAACTAGAAGCCATAAGAACACATGCAACTACAAACCTCTGAATCACGAATACAGAAAACCTGCGAACCCCTAAGTACAAATGCAACTACAACCTCTGAATCTCTAAAATACAAAAAAACTGTGAACCCCTAAGTATAGATGCAACTACAAACCTCTGAATCCCTAAAACACAAAAAAATGTGAACCCCTAAGTACAGATGCAACTACAAACCTCTGAATCCCGAATACAAAAAACCTGCGAACCCCTAAGTAGATATGCAACTAAAAACCTCTAATCTTGAACTTGCGTGTACAAAAAAATCTCGAACCCCTAGGTACAGATCCAACTACAAACATTTTAATACCGAATACAAAAAACCTCGGACCCCTAAGTACAGATGCAACTGCAAACACTAGAAGCCCAAACTTGTATATACAAAAAAAAACTCCAAAGTACACATGCAACTACAAACACTAGAAGCCCGAACTTGCATGCACAAACCCTGGATCTTTGAGAATAAACTAAGCCGGCCTGGACATAGATACCTCAGGGCACTGGTCGTCGACGTCCTCGTCGAATGCCCGGGGGTCTCTGTAGGGATCACCCAGATCTGCTAGGAGAGGGAAAGCTGCAGGAGCATCCACAGCTACAGGAGCAGGCGGTGCACTCGAAGCGCCATGACCGGCCGACGAACCTGCGGCGGCGACTTCAGTGGCCGCGATGACATTCTGCGGCTGCGACGAACTGGAACCGCCATGGGCGGCTCCTGCGGCGATCACAATAGAAGGGACACGCTATCCTTCTCCTCCTTCGAACCTTTCATTCTGCGAAACCGCCTCGCGGTTGTGCGCTCGGCAATTGGGAGAGAAGGAGGGCTGGGAGACGATGCGGCCGTGGCGGAGTTGGGTTTTTTGCTAGAAATGGGCGTACAATGGATGGGGGAGAGAGGCGATACGACCGGAGCTTTATATACTGAGTGTCGTTTCGACTATTCGCGATGACTTGTGCGCATGCAGGGTGGGAACGCGCCGGCTGACTTTGTCAACATAGAATGATGTGACATTTAGTCACTGGCAAGTGGGGGCTGGGATGCTGCGGGGCCACCAATCAGTGACTCAAATACACCACAAAGCTTACCCCACCAAGTCAGCGAATATCAAAGGCTCTATCGTACGTGTAGAAAAGAGGACATCGTTTTATACATGTACGCGTACAAAACGATATGGCACGTGTTTCCTTGCGAAACGTGGTAGCAATCTTTGCCAAGTTCACTGCAAATAATGGAGAGTTTAGAATGGTACGTGCCAACACAACTACCATGTGTATGCAGCCAAGGTGACGAACATGTGGTTACGTGTCAACACGCCTCGGCATTCACACGCCTTGGTCACGCACACTGCGTCGTGCAGGTGGTGTTCACCTGCCGCGCATAATGGCGACGATGGGACGCGGCCTGCACCAGGCGGTGGGATGGTGCTTCGCCTCTGCCGGACGCCTAACATTAACGCGGTAGGCAGCCTTCCCGGCTCCCCAAGAGGCGCCAGGGCCATTGCGGTTTGCATGTCGCCGTCATTTACTCCGACGGGACGCGTGCACTGACGCCGTGGCGAAGCCACACAAGAGCTGGGTCAATTGACTACACAACTTTTCTCAATAGTACAAAGCATATATCATGCATGATAAGGGGTAGCCTGATCTTCTCAGTGAACTCTTTGATAACTTGATAACCAATGTGATACCTCGCTCTCTCCTTTGGCTAAACCCTGTCACCAATTGCAACAACACTTAACCCCTTCGGATATTCGAGACTCCACACTCTTGCACAAGTAGCCACCGACTACAAGTGGCCCTGTTTCTCCTTATTCCCAGTGGAACAGCAGAATACACTCAGATTTGCAAAGGTATATAATTCAAGATGAATGCTTCAAGCAATACAATCTAGAAGTCTAGGGTTTTTGTTTTTAACGTAGTCTAAAATATTCTATGCGCCCCAAGGGGTATATATGAGGGGTGGTGTGCGGCCACAAGGGGACTTGCACAAGCAAAACCCACCCAACCCGAATAGGAACCAACTTGGGCCTAATTTTTGGACTTGGACTCAACCACTAGGACACAAACCGACCCACCATTAAGGGGTGCGGCCATATGATGGTATACAAACCATACCTAATATAATTAGGATTTCTAACTAGCACATTTAACCTTATGGAGGTGCCATCCCCTTGTCTTCTATGAAATAACAATTTTTTTCAATGAAATAGCAATTGTTATTTCCTGTTATTCCTTCTTGTCATCCTTCTAGCATTTGTTATCCATCTCCTCTTCAAGTCCATCTTCATCCATGTGCATCTTCTCTTCTTGTTCTCCCTCCTTAATGCTTGTGTTATCAACAAACCTAAGAATACAAACATGCATGGATTTAGGTAGTATAAAGCTCTCATAATTATAAATGTTATACTCAAGTAGGAGTGAATTCACCTGTTGTTGTAATAATTTAGTCCTTGATCTTGTCATGGGACCAATCCTCACTTCATCATTCTTTGTAGGAATATCATCATGTGTAACAATAGGTGAAGAGCTAGGGATGTCCTCATCATCCTCCCCCCTTGAGAAGGCATCGTCCTCGATGCAAGATCATCTCCGTAGTAAGGTGTCAAATCAGCCACATTAAAAGAATTACTAACACCAAACTCATCAATTGGGAGGTCTATCTTGTATGCATTGTCATTGATCCTCGAAATCACTCTATAAGGACCAGCACCTCTAGGCATCAATTTTGATTTGCCCAATGTGGGAAATCTGTCCTTACGAAAGTGAACCCACACCATGTCACCTGGCCAAAATATTACCTCCTTTCTCTTCTTATTAACCCTCTCGGCCACATGTTGTCCTTTTTGCTCAATTGCCTCCTTTGTGCTCTAATGAATTTTCTTCACAAAATCTGCTCTTTTGGATGCCTCCATATTAGTTCTCTCTTGTATAGGAAGTGGTAACAAGTCCAATGGAGTAATTGGCTTAAACCCATAGACCACCTCCAAAGGACAAAGATTAGTAGTTGAGTGCACAGCCCTATTATATGCAAATTCCACATGTGGCAAGCACTCTTCCCACTCCTTTAAATTTTTCTTGATCATGCTTCTCAATAATGTAGACAATGTCCTATTTACCACTTCAGTTTTCCCATCAGTTTGGGGGTGGCAAGTAGTGGAAAATAACAATTTAGTTCCAAGCTTCCCCCATAATGTCCTCCAAAAATAGGTCATGAATTTGACATCTCTATCTGAAACAATAGTTCTTGGCACTCCATGTAATCTCACAATTTCTCTAAAGAATAAATTTGCAATTTGAGAAGCATCATCACTCTTCTGGCAAGCAATGAAGCGAGCCATCTTGGAGAATCTGTCCACAACCACAAAGATAGAGTCATGTCCTCTTTTTGTCCTTGGCAAGCCCAACACGAAATCCATACTAATATCCTCCCATGGTGTACTAGGTGATGGCAATGGTGTGTACAACCCGTGGGGTTTCAACTTGGACTTTGCCTTATTGCAAGTAATGCATCTTTGCACCAATCTATACACATCTCTTCTCATATGTGCCCAATAAAAATTCTCAGCTAACATAAGCAATGTCTTCTCTCTTCCAAAGTGTCCCATTAATCCTCCACTATGAGATTCCTATAATAAGAATAAACGCAAAGAACACTCGGGAATACATAATTTGTTAGCCCTAAACAAGTATCCATCATGTATATGAAATTTGTCCCATGCCCTAACATTAGTACATTTATTAAATGGCATAGCAAATTCATTATCATTAACATATAGCTCTCTAATACCCTCCAAACCCGAAACCTTGATCTCTAAATTTGAGAGTAGCATATTTTTTCTTGATAAAGCATCAGCAACTACATTGTCCAATCCCTTCTTATGTTTTATAATGTATGGAAAAGATTCTATAAATTCTACCCATTTAGCATGTCTTTTATTCAAATTGGATTGGTTCTTTAAAATTTTTAATGCCTCATGATCAGAATGTATAATAAACTCTTTAGGCCATAAATAATGTTTCCATACTTCTAAAACTCTCACAAGTGCATATAGTTCTTTATCATAAACAAAATAATTCAATTGTGCACCATGTAATTTTTCAGAAAAATAAGCAATAGGTTTCTTTTTCTTGCATTAATACTCCTCCTATACCTATGCCACTAGCATCACACTCAATCTCAAATTGTTTGTCAAAATTAGGAAGCATCAATAAAGGGGCCAAAATCAACTTCTCTTTAATAGCATCAAAAGCAATATCTTGTTCAACTCCCCACACAAATTCTACACCCTTTTTTAGTGAGTTCATTCAAAGGTGAAGCAAGTGTACTAAATATTTTGACAAATCTTCTATAAAAACCAGCTAATCCATTAAAACTTCTCACTTGACTTACATTAATAGGAATAGGACAATTTTTAATAGCTTCAATTTTTGATTCATCTACTTCAATCCCATGTTTAGAAACAACATAACCAAGAAATATGACCTTACCTTTGCCAAAAGTGCACTTCTCTAAATTTCCATACAATTTATTTTCTCTTAGCACATGCAAGAGTTGTCTAATATGATCAATATGTTCATGTTCATTGTGGCTATAAATAAGAATATCATCAAAATAAACTACCACAAATTTGCCAATAAAATCTCTCAAAACATGGTTCATTAATCTCATGAAACTACTAGGTGCATTAGTTAATCCAAAGGGCATTACTAACAACTCATATAAACCAAATTTTGTTTTAAAGGCTGTTTTCCACTCATCCCCCTCTTTCATCCTAATTTGATGATAACCACTACGCAAATCAATTTTAGAGAAAATAGCACTACTACTTAATTCATCTAACATGTCTTCCAAACGTGGTATAGGATGACGATAACGAATAGTGATATTGTTAATTGCTCTACAATCTACACACATGCGCCATGTACCATCTTTCTTAGGCACTAAAATAACAGGAACATCACAAGGAGAAAGGCTTATTCGAATGTAACCTTTGTCAAGAAGCTCTTGTACTTGTTTCTGAATTTCCTTTGTTTCTTGGGGATTAGTCCTATAGGGAGCTCGATTTGGCAATGAAGATCCAGGAATCAAATCAATTTGGTGCTCAATACCTCTCAATGGTGGCAAACCCGAAGGCACCTCTTCTGGAAAAACATCATCAAACTCCTGCAAAATATGAGAAATAGGGGTCATGTCATTAGAAACCAAAATTTCTCCCTTGTGCATAAGCACTATAGGAAGCATAGTAGGGCCCTCCCTAAATTCTCTCAATTCCTCTCTAGTGGCTAACATGCATAATAGGTTTACTCCCTCACTTTTATTTTTACCACTCGAATTGGTTTTCCTATTTTCACTCACAACACTCTTGTTTTCACTCTCAATCTTTTCAGCACTCTCAGGAATTTTTTGTCTAGACTCATTTACAATTTGTTGTGGTGTCATAGGTCTCAATAATATGTCCTTCTCATTCCACTTGAGTTGATAGGTATTTGCTCTCCCATCATGTATAACACTCCTATCAAACTGCCAAGGTCTCCCAAGCAACATGTGACAAACTGACATGGGCACCACATCACACTCAATGGTATCTTTGTAAGGCCCAATTTGAAATTCAACTCTCACCATGTGGGTAACCTTCATCTCTCCTTTATCACTAAGCCACTGAATATGATAAGGATGAGGATGTGGAATATATCTCAATTTGAGCTTTGCACACAATTCTTTGCTTGCCAAATTTCTACAACTACCTCCATCAATAATAACCTTGCAAGTCAATTGGGGACCAACAATTGCTCTTGTTTGAAATAAGTTGCATCTTTGGCTTTCAGGACTAGGAAGAATACTCAAAATTCTTGGTGTGCAAACAAAAGTAGTATAGGTGGAAGGATATGCATCAAGAGGCCCATCATCATCATCATAATCATCCTCTCGAGTTGGATCAGCATCATCACCAGTTTCATATTCATTGTCCTCATTAATAAGCATAAACATTTTATTTGGACAATCTCTCTTGAAGTGCCCTTTACCTCCACATGTATGGCAGCTCATATCCCTATTTCGAGCTGTAGAAGATGTGGATCCACTTGCACTAGCTGCTGGTTATACTTGCCTCTTAGAACTAGATGAATAGCTCTCGGGTTTGGTAGTGGATACCCCACGGCTAGGGGCAGGTTGTGGCAATGGTGGTGAAGAAAAAGAAGACCTATTAGTGAAAGGTCTCCTAGGAGCCATAAGAGCCTCCTCGGCGAATTGCTTCTCAGTCTCCCTTGCTTGATGCAACAACTCATTCATATCATTATATTGTGTATGCCTCACAATGCTCTTGATTTTGAATTGCAAACCTGAAAGAAATCTTTGCATAGTGTGCTCAATATCCTCTTTCACTCTAGCTCTTTGCAATATCAACTCCATCTCTCTAAAATAAGCATCCACTGATTTTGTGCCTTGCTTCAAATGTTGCAATTTGTCATACAAAGATCTCAAATAATTTTTGGGCACAAATCTATCTCTCATAATTTTCTTCATCTCCCTCCAAGTAAGAATGTCAGGTTCTCTATTTCTTGCCCTTGTTCTTGTAATATTATCCCACCATAGCAAAGCATAGCCATCAAAACTTGAAGAAGCAAGCTTAATTTTTCTCTCCTCATTATACTCATGCATCATCCATAATTTTTCTATTTTCAGCTCCCACATGAGGTACTCTTCAACATCATCTGTATCAAAGTTGAAGGCAGGTAACGTAAACTTGGGTTTACCAAGACCATCATCCTCACGGTTTGGTTCATGGACAGGGATCCTCCTTGCTTGAAAGCCATGGCCAGCACCATGATTGCCTCTACCACCTCCATGGCCAGGAGGAATAAAATTGTCCTCCTCGTCCTCCTCAGCATCACCAAAAGCACTCCCACCATCCTCTCGGGCAGGTAACCTTTGATCCAATAAAGTAGCCAAGGCAGCAATTCTAGTAGTCAAGGTATCAAGAGAAGTTTGTAATGTTGTAACTTGCTCTTGTGTAGCAGCAGCTGTTTCAGTAACAGTATCAATTTGAAGACCCAAATTCTGAACATGTGTGTCCATGTCCAATCCATGCCTATCAATAAGAGAATGCAATTCTGAATTTTTGGCAGCAATAGTTGTATTCAATTGTTCTTGCATCTCTTCTAAATCTGTCCACTTCACTTGTTCATCACCATGATTCTTCTTAGCCTGTGTAGAGACATCACTAGGAGCAACCATGATTAATAGGGTAGTGAAATAACAAATTGCTATGGGTTGTTGTGCTCTCTCCCAACTCACTCAAAACAAGCAAAAGAGGTGATCCTTATTGCCCCAAAGTGAATAGAAAATCTTACCGCAAGTTATAGAAACTAATGTGACTTGGTGTGAAGAATAGAATACCCATGGGTTTTTGCTCTCACAAAGGTAAAACAGGGTATATGGTGGGGCTTGGTATGGATACCTAACAATCACCAATTAACAAGCCATATTGTTGTTTGTGAATGATACAAAAATACACCTAGGAAACACACACCAAAATTGGAGACAAATGTGGCAATGCAAATATATGTAGGAAATTTTGCAATGCTCTAGAAAGACACTAGCCAAGCTCAATGATAATCAGGCACAAGATTGCTCAATGTGTGGTGTCAATGATAGCAATGAAAATAGCTCCAAATGATAGCAATCACAATATATCTCAATGGCCTTTCTTTTTGCTTTTTCTGTTTTTCTCTTTTTCTATTTTTTAGTTTTTCTCTTTTTTTTATACGTTTTACAGCCGAAAAAAACTAAAGGAGCAAATGAAAAAACAGCTAAATCAATGTGACACAATATGATAGTGATCAGCCTGAAAAAGAGCAAGAAAATAGATAGTCTTGTGGGCAAGGTACCTAGTTTATTGCTGTAGATAGGCCGTGTCTAAGGTTCACAAAGATTGGACTTGAAACCCTAAAGAAAATGTAAGCAAAAACCTAAAGGAAAATAGACTATAGCTAACTAGATGACTCAGGGCAGGGAAAATGCACCACGGCAGCAAAACAGAGCGTTTTGGAACGCACGACAACTATCACGACAGCAAAACGGCCACTTTTCTGCCGTACGGTAGCACTAGGTGCTCACGGCAGAGAAAATGAACGTACGGCAGCGGCGGCAGCAAAAACGCGTAGAAAATTACTCACGGCAGCGTTGCGGATGGCGGGGTGGTGTGCTGCGTGCGCTGCGATTGGTAAGGGCGCTGCGGGGACTTTTGGTGGATTTGTAAGCGCGCGCTGGTGGGATTCCGAGTCAGGCTAGGAGTGTACCGCGGCAGCATTTTGGTGAGTTTTCGCGTGGCGGCAGAGATCGAATCCGATCAACACTAGAAACCAACACCCGATAGGAAACAATGTACCACTCAGATTGGAATCAAAAGGAAGCTTGCGGGTAGCTAATTTTTTTGGATTTTTGTGTATAGACTCGACTCGAAATTGAAGAACAACTAAGAACCCTAACCCTAACCGAGACCTAATGACTCAAAAGAAGAAAAAGTAACACAAGATCAAAACACAAAACAACACTAGAAATTCAAAACTAGTAATTATCTAACGCTATGGCAACAACTAATACTATTTTTTGTGGCTTTTTCTGGATAGGTATAAAAACAACTCGAAACTAAAGGGATAGATATAGCTCACCGAGTAAACCCAGTAATCTGATACCAAGATGATAAGGGGTAACCCGATCTTCTCAGTGAACTCTTTGATAACTTGATAATCAATGTGATACCTCGCTCTCTCCTTTGGCTAAACCCTGTCACCAATTGCAACAGCACTTAAACCCTTCGGATATTCGAGACTCCACACTCTTGCACAAGTAGCCACCGACTACAAGTGGTCCTGTTTCTCCTTATTCCCAGTGGAACAGCTGAATACACTCAGATTTGCGAAGGTATATGATTCAAGATGAATGCTTCAAGCAATACAATCTAGAAGTCTAGGGTTTTTGTTTTTAACGTAGTCTAAAATATTCTATGCGCCCCAAGGGGTATATATGAGGGGTGGTGTGCGGCCACAAGGGGACTTGCGCAAGCAAAACCCACCCAACCCGAATAGGAACCAACTTGGGCCTAGTTTTTGGACTTGGACTCAACCACTAGGATACAAACCGACCCACCATTAAGGGGTGCGGCCATATGATGGTATACAAACCATACCTAATATAATTAGGATTTCTAACTAGCACATTTAACCTTATGGAGGTGCCATCCCCTTGTCTTCTATGAAATAACAATTGTTTTCAATGAAATAGCAATTGTTATTTCCTGTTATTCCTTCTTGTTATCCTTCTAGCATTTGTTATCCATCTCCTCTTCAAGTACATCTTCATCCATGTGTATCTTCTCTTCTTGTTCTCCCTCCTTAATGCTTGTGTTATCAACAAACCTAAGAATACAAACATGCATGGATTTAGGTAGTATAAAGCTCTCATAATTATAAATGTTATACTCAAGTAGGAGTGAATTCACCTGTTGTTGTAATAATTTAGTCCTTGATCTTGTCATGGGACCAATCCTCACTTCATTCTTTGTAGGAATATCATCATGTGTAACAATAGGTGAAGAGCTAGGGATGTCCTCATCAATGCAACAACATGTTTAAATAGAGTTTGAGTCCTGGCTCCGCCACTGCCGACGCGTCCTCGCCCTAATCTCCCCAATCGCCACGCGGCTTCTCCTCTATCGACGATACCATGCCGCGCCGCCTCCATACTTCGCCGGTGACGTTCACCCAGCAGGCGGCGCGCCATGGGCTAGACCCGCCGTCAGACAACGACGGGAATGGCGATGACTCCTTCGGTTGGGGGTACAACGAGGAGGCGGATAGGGAGGAGGATCCAAAGCTGCCGCAGCAGGAGGCGGCACAGGAAACAGAGCAGCGCCATCCGTTGTGGCCTGAATAGGTGGTGGCGTACAACTCGTTCGCCACATGGCACAACGAGGAGGCGTTTCGTCGGGTCCGATCGGGGTTCGAGGAGGCGGGGGCAACCGCCAAGGCTGCCACCATTCAGACTGCCATCAAGACCGCCCGGAGGGAGGAGCATGCCCGCGCCCTCATGGACGCTGAGCGACAGGTTTACGAGCAGCTCAACGCCAACGCGGCATCCGGCGAGCAGCAGGCCCTCATCATGCAGAGGGATGACAAGTCCGCCTCTTTCATGGCCACCCAGAGTGCGGTGCATGAGGAGTTCAATGCCGCACGGGAACGAAGAGAGGCGCTTCAGGCACACCGCGCCCGGGTAGAGGACGCGGAGGCGCTGCAGCGGTTGTTTACCCGTTCGCGCACACGCAACGATAGGTGCGGGCGCGCCCGCTCGCACGCAGCGGAGTTGCACCGGATGGGGGTGCAAGTCCTAGGCGGCGCTGTCTCGCACAGGTGTCCCGTCCCGATCCGGCAGCAAACGACGATGAGGCTGGCCTGTCCATGGCGCCGAACGATGACCACGCCAGCATGGCAGCGAGCGACAACGAGGAGGACTGCCGGACCTGCGTCTAGGATAGTTTAGGCCTAATTTATATTTCCCGTCGTATTTTTAATTAGAATGTAATGATCTATACTTACTAGTATATAAGTACTACTCCAGTTTTAATTATAAGGCTAATTATAAACGTGTGGTAGGCACACTAAACCATGGTGGAGCACCCGGTTTAGTTATAAACCGTCGATGCCCCCCTCCTCCCCCCCCCCCCCCCCGGGGAAAACAGAGGGAATATTGTTAAAAGTATAACTAGATTTTGGTTATTAATGTAGCTATGTCCTAACCTAACACAACCAAGAAAAATAGTGTTGTGTTCTACCCCCTTTCGACGCGGTCATATGGGTAGACCAAAAGGTTGAGTTCTGGTCAACAGATCAATGTTCTAGTGAAGCGTTGGGCTCTAAAGTGTCGGAATCCTACGTAAACCATGGTGGACCACTAAGAATACTTATAAACGTGTGGTGGGATCAAGGTGGGGAGGGGCCAACATACTACCCATAGGTGTGAATGGTTACACCGGCATCACATAGGAAGGTTATGCACTACACTTAGAGGTCGAACCGTCAATGCTCCCCCTTCGGGAACACCGGAGGGAATATTGATAAAAGTATAGCTAGATTTTGGTTATTAATGTAGCTTTGGTCTAACCTAACACAACCAAGCAAAATAGTATTGTGGTCTACCCCCTTCTGACGCTGGTCATAGGCGTAGGCCAAAAGGTTGACTTCTGGTCAACAGATCAATGTTCCAGCGAAGCGGGGGGAATCTTGCCAAGAGGTGGGCCCTACCATTGTCTTGGATGCTCATTGGGCCTAACCTAACACAACCAAGCAATTGGTTCCACTTTGCTACCCCCTTCCGGCTCACGTAGAGGGACCAGAATGGTAGTTCCGTCTTTTTCCCTAGCGGGGCTATGGTTTCTCCGGAGAGGGGGCTCTAGATCGTATGAATGCCACCAAATCCCATGGTATGTCATACCATGTGTATTAGAGTGTTTAGTGGGTCTTGGATTCCCAACATGTCCTCACTCGGTGTGTTATGGCTTCACTGGCGTCGGATCCTCTCTGGCGGGTTCAAGGACTATTCAGAGCCCGAAACTCCTGGATGTGACATAACAGGGGGAATCCTGCCAATAGCTGGGCCCTACCATTGTCTTGGGTGTTATTTGGTCCTAACCTAACACAACCAAGCAATTACTTCCACTTTACTACCTTCTTCCGGCTACGTAGAGGGGCCAGAACAACAGTTCCGTCTTTTTTCCCAGCGGGCTAGGGTTTCTCCGAAGAGGGTCTCTGGAGCGTCTGAATAACACCAAACCCCATGGTATGCAATACCATGTGTGTTAGAGTGTGGCATGGGTCTTGTATGCCAAGATTCCCTCAATCTTTGCGTTATGGCTTCACCGGTGTCGGATTCTCCCTCGTGGGTTCCAGGACTACTTAGAGCCCAAAACTCCCGGATCTGACGGAATAGGGGAATCTTGCCAAGAGGTGGACCCAACCATATTCTTGGGTGTTCCTTGGGACAAACTAACACAACCAAGCAATTGTTTCCACTTTGGGTTCCAGGACTACTTAGAACCTTAAACTCACGGATCTGACCGAACGGGGGGAACCTATCCAAAAGGTAGGACCTAACATTGTCTTGGGTGTTACTTGGGCCTAAAATAACACAACCAAGCAATTGGTTCCGCCTTGCTACCCCTTCGGCTCATGTAGAGGGGCCAGAACGGCAGTTTCGTCTTTTTCCCAACGGGGTATGGTTTCTCGGGAGAGGGGGCTCCGGATCGTATGAATGCCACCAAATCCCTTGGTATGCCATACCATGTGTGTTAGAGTGTGGCATGGGTCTTGTATGCCCAAGATTCCCTCACTCTATCTATGTTAGGCTTCACCGGCGTCAGATTCTCTCTGGCGGGTTCCTGGACTACTTAGAGCCCGAAACTCGCGGATTTGACGGAACTGGGGAATCTTTCCAAGAGGTGGGACCTATCATTTTCTTGGGTGTTCCTTGGGCCTAACCTAATATAAACAAGAAGTTGGTTCCACTTTGCTCCCCACTTCCGGCTAACGTAGAGGGGGTAGAACGATAGTTCCGTCTTTTTCCCCAACGGGGCTATGGTTTCTCCGGAGAGGGGACTCCAGATCGTCTCAATGCCACCAAATGCCATGGTATGCCATACCATGTGTGTCATAGTGTGTCATGGGTCCTGGATGCCCAAGATTCCCTGTTTCTCTCTGTTCGGGCTTCACCGGCGTTGGATTCTCTATGGCGGGTTCGAGGACTACTTAGAGCCCAAAACTCCCGAAACTGACGGAACTCGGGGAATCTTGCCCAAGAGGTGGGACCTAACATTTTCTTGGGTTTTCCTTGGGCCTAACCTAATACAACCAAGTGGTTGGTTCCACTTTGCTACCCTCTTCCGGCTAACGTAGAGGGGCCAGAACGACAATTCAGTATTTTTCCCAACGGGGCTATGGTTTCTCTAGAGAGGGGGCTCTAGATCGTCTAAATGCCATCAAATCCCATGGTATGCCATACTAGGTGTGTTAGAGTGTGGCATGGGTCTTGTATTCCAAGGATTCCCTCGCTCTCTTTGTGTTAGGGCTTCACCGGCGTCAGATTCTCTCTGGCGGGATCCAGGACTACTTAGAGCCCGAAACTCCCAGATCTGACGGAACTGGGGGAATCGCGCCAAGAGGTGGAACCTACCATTTTCTTGGGTGTTCCTTCGGCCTAACCTAATACAACCAAGCAATTGGTTCCACTTTGCTACCCCCTTCCGCCTAACGTAGAGGGGCCAGAACGACAGTTCCGTCTTTTTCCAAAGCAGGGCTATGGTTTCTCCGGAGAGGGGCCTCCAGATCGTTTGAATGACACCAAATCCCATGGTATGCCATAACATGTGTGTTATAGTGTGTAATGGGTCTTGGATTCCAAAGATTCCCTCTCTCTCTCTCTCTGTTAGGGCTTCATCAACGTCTGATTCTCTCTAGCGGGTTCCAGGACTACTTAGAGCCCGAAACTCCCGAAACTGACGGAACTCGGGGAATCTTGCCAACAGGTGGGCCCAACCATTATATTGGGTGTTCCTTGGGCCTAACCCAACACAAACAAGCAATTGGTTCCACTTTTCTACCCCTTTCCGGCTCACGTAGTGGGGCTAGAACGGTAGTTCCGTCTTTTTCCACATCGGGGCTATGGTTTCTCCGGAGAGGGGGCTCCGAACCGTCTGAATACCACCAAATCCCATGTTATGCCATACCATGTGTGTTATAGTGTGTCATGGGTCTTAGATTCCAAATATTCCATCTCTTTACGTGTTAGGCCTTCACCGGCGTCGGATTCTCTCTCGCGGGTTCCAAAACTGCTTACAGCCCAAAACTCCCGGATCTGATGGAATAGGGGGAATCTTTCCAGGAGGTGGTTCCTACCATTTTATTGGGTTTCACTTGTGCCTAAACTAACACAACCAAACAATTAGTTCCACTTTGCTACCCCTTTCCGGATCACGTAGAGGGGCCAGACCGGCAGTTTTGTCTTTTCTCCAGCGGACCTAGGGTTTCTCCGGGGAGGAGTTCCGGAGCGTCTGAATTACCACCCAAACCGAGGGTACGCCAAACCATGTGTGTTATATTGAGGCATGGGTCTTGGATGCCCAAGATTCCCTCAATCTCTGTGTTATGGCTTCACCGGCGTCGCATTCTCTTTCGCGGGTTCCAGGACTACTCAGAGCCCAAAACCCCCGGATCTCACGAAATGGGGGAATCTTTCCAAGAGTTGGTACCTACCATTTTCTTGGGTGTTACTTGGGCCTAACCTCTACTTTCCAACCACCTTTCGTCTCACGTAGAGGGGCCAAATCGATAGTTCCGTCCTTTTTCTCCAACACGCCTAGGTTTTCTCCGGAGAGGGGTGGCTCTGGCGCGTCTGAATCCCACCCAAGGGTAGGTTATGCCATAACATGTGTGTTAGAGTGTGCCGTGGGTCTTGGATGCTAAATATTTCCTCGCTCTCTGTGTTAGGGTTTCATCGGTGTCACATTCTCTCTCGCGGGTTGCAGGACTACTTAGAACCTTAAAGTCATGGATCTGACGGAACTAGGGGAATATATACAATAGGTAGGACCTAACATTGTCTTGGGTGTTACTTGGTCCTAATATAACACAACCAAGCAATTGTTTTCGCTTTGCTACCCCCTTCCGGCTCACGTAGAGGGGCCAGAACGGCAGTTCCGTCTCTTTCCCAGCGGGCCTATGGTTTCTCTAGAGAGGGGGCTCCTGATCGTCTGAATGCCACCAAATCCCATGGTATGCCATACCATATGTGTTAGAGTGTGGAATGGGTCTTGTATGCCCAAGATTGCCTCGCTCTCTCTGTGTTAGGGCTTCACCGGCGTCAGATTCTCTCTGGCGGGTTCCAGGACTACTTAGAACCCGAAACTACCGAATCTGACGGAACTGGGGGAATCTAGCCAAGAGGTGGGCCCTGCCATTTTCTTGGGTGTTCCTTGGGCCTAACCTAATACAACCAAGAAGTTTTTTCCACTTTTCTACCCCCTTCTACCTAACATAGAGGGGCCAGAACGACAGTTCCGTCTTTTCCCCCTGCGGGGCTATGGTTTCTCTAGAGAGGGGCCTCCAGATCGTATGAATGCCACAAATCCCATGGTATGCCATACCATGTGCGTTATAGTGTGTCACGGGTCTTGGATTCCCAAGATTCACTCTCTCTCTCTGTTAGGGCTTCACCGCCGTCGGATTCTCTCTTGTGGGTTCCAGGACTACTTAGAGCCCAAAACTCCCGGAACTGACGGAACTCGGGGAATCTTGCCAAGACGTGGACCCTACCATTGTCTTGGGTGTTACTTGGGGCTAACCTAATACAACCAAGCAGTTAGTTCCAGTTTGCTACCCCCTTCCGGCTAACGTAGAGGGGCCAGAACGGCAGTTCCGTCTTTTTTTTTCCAACGGGGCTATGGTTTCTCCGGAGAGGGGGCTCCGGATCGTCTGAATGCCACCAAATCCCATGGTATTCTGTACCATGTGTGTTACAGTGTGGCATGGGTATTGTATGCCCAAGATTCCCTCGCTCTCTCTGTGTTAGGGCTTCACCGGTGTCAGATTCTCTCTGGCGGGTTCCAGGACTACTTAGAGCCCCAAACTCCCGGATCTGACGGAACTAGGGAAATCTTGACAAGAGGTAGGACCTACCATTTTCTTGGGTATTCCTTGGGCCTAACTTAATACAACCAAGCAGTTGGTTCCACATTTTTACCCCCTCCCGCCTAACATAGAGGGGTGAGAATGGCACTTCTGTCTTTTTAACCAAGGGGTTATGTTTTCTCCGGAGAGGGGCCTCCAGATCGTCTGAATGGCACCAAATCCGATGGTATGCCATACCATGTGTGTTATAGTATGTCATGGGTCTTGGAGGCACAATATTCCCTCTCTCTCTGTTAGGGCTTCACCGGCGTCGGATTCTCTCTGGCGGGTTCGAGGACTACTTAGAGCCCGAAACTCCCGAAACTGACGGAACTCGGGGAACCTTGCCAACAGGTGGGCCCAACCGTTGTCTTGGGTGTTCCTTGGGCCTAACCTAACACAAACAAGAAATTGGTTCCATTTTTCTACCCCTTGCCGGCTTACGTAGAGGGGCTAGAATGATAGTTCCGTCTTTTTCCCCATCGGGGCTATGGTTTCTCCGTAGAGGGGGCTCCGGGTCGTATGAATGCCACCAAATACCATGTTATTCCATACGGTGTGTATTAGAGTGTGTAATAGGTCTTGGATGGCCAACATTCCCTTTCTCTCTATGTTAGGGCTTCACTGGCGTCGGATTCTCTCTGCGGGTTCCAGGACTACTTACAGCCCAAAACTTCCGGATCTGACGGAACTAGGGAAATCTTGCCAAGAGGTGGGCCCTACCATTGTCTTGGGTGTCACTTAGGCCTATCATAACACAACCAAGCAATTGGTTCCTCTTTTCGACCCCCTTCTAGCTCATGTAGAGGGGCCAGAACGACAGTTCCATATTTTTCCAGCGGGGCTATGGTTTCTCTAGAGAGGGGCCTCCAGATCGTCTGAATGCCACCAAATCCCATGGTATGCCATACCTTGTGTGTTATAGTATGGCATGGGTATTGGATCCCCAAGATCCCTTAGGACCTGTGTTATGGCTTCAGCGGCGTCAGATTCTCTTTTGCGGTTTCCAGGACTACTCAGAGCCCGAAACTCCAAGATCTCACGAAACGGGGGGAATCTTGTCAAGAGGTGGGACCTACCATTTTATCGGGTGTAACTTGGGCCGAACCTAACATTACCAAGAAATTAGTTCCACTTTGCAACCCCATTTCGGCTCACGTAGAGGGGCCAAATCGGCAGGTATGTGCTTTTTCTCCAACAGGCCTAGGGTTTCTCCGGAGAGGGGCGGCTCTGGAGCGTCTGAATCCCACCGAAGGATTGGTTATGCCATACCATGTGTGTTACAGTGTGGCCTGGGTCTTGGATTCTAAAGATTTCCTCACTCTCTGTGTTAGGGTTTCATCGGCGCCATATTCTCTCTGGCGGGTTCCGGACTACTCAGAACCTTAAACTCACGGATCTGACGGACTGGGGGAATCTATCCAAGAGGTAGGACTTAAGATTGTCTTGGGTGTTACTTGGTACTAACATAACACAACCAAGAAATTGTTTCCGCTTTGCTACCCCCTTCCGGCTCACGTAGAGGGGCCAGAACGGCAGTTTCGTCTCTTTCCCAGCGGGCCTATGGTTTCTCTAGAGAGGGGGCTCCAGATCGTCTGAATGCCACCAAATCCCATGGTATGCCATACCATGTGTGTTAGATTGTGGAATGGGTCTTGTATGCCCAATATTGCCTCGTTCTCTCTGTGTTAGGGCTTCACCGGCGTCAGATTCTCTCTGGCGGGTTCCAGGACTACTTAGAACCCAAAACTCCCGAATCTGACGGAACTGGGGGAATCTTGCCAAGAGGTGGGCCCTGCCATTTTCTTGGGTGTTCCTTGGGCCTAACCTAATACAACCAAGAAGTTTTTTCCACTTTTCTACCCCCTTCTACCTAATATAGAGGGGCCAGAACGATAGTTCCGTCTTTCCCCCTACGGGGCTATGGTTTCTCTAGAGAGGGGCCTCCAGATCGTATGAATGCCACAAATCCCATGGTATGCCATACCATGTGCGTTATAGTGTGTAATGGGTCTTGGATTCCCAAGATTCTCTCTCTCTCTCTGTTAGGGCTTCACCGGCGTCGGATTCTCTCTTGTGGGTTCTAGGACTACTTAGAGCCCAAAACTCCCGGAACTGACGGAACTCGGGGAATCTTGCCAAGACGTGGACCCTACCATTGTCTTGGGTGTTACTTGGGCCTAACCTAATACAACCAAGCAGTTAGTTCCAGTTTGCTACGCCCTTCCGGCTAACGTAGAGGGGCCAGAACGGCAGTTCCGTCTTTTTTCCAACGGGGCTATGGTTTCTCCGGAGAGGGGGCTCCGGATCATCTGAATGCCACCAAATCCCATGCTATTCCATACCATGTGGGTTACAGTGTGTCATGGGTATTGTATGCCCAAGATTCCCTCGCTCTCTCTGTGTTAGGGCTTCACCGGTGTCAGATTCTCTCTGGCGGGTTCTAGGACTACTTAGAGCCCCAAACTCCCGGATCTGACGGAACTAGGGAAATATTGACAAGAGGTAGGACCTACCATTTTCTTGGGTGTTCCTTGGGACTAACTTAATACATCCAAGCAGTTGGTTCCATATTTCTACCCCCTCCCGCCGAACCGAGGGGGGCGAGAATGGCACTTCTGTCTTTTTCACCAAGGGGTTATGTTTTCTCCGGAGAGGGGCCTCCAGATCGTCTGAATGGCACCAAATCCGATGGTATGCCATACCATGTGTGTTATAGTATGTCATGGGTCTTGGAGGCCCAATATTCCCTCTCTCTCTGTTAGGGCTTCACCGGCGTCGGATTCTCTCTGGCGGGTTCGAGGACTACTTAGAACCCGAAACTCCCGAAACTGATGGAACTCGGGGAATCTTGCCAACAGGTGGACCCTACTGTTATCTTGGGTGTTCCTTGGGCCTAACGTAACACAAACCCGCCGACGGAGAGAGGGGAAGCTCAGGAAGGCGGTGAGAGAGATAGAGCGAGTGATATGACTAGAAGAGAGAGAGGGGGAGGTGAGCACAATTAAAGGGTGCGCCTTCCCGAAGGGGTTGACGTTGCGTCTCCCGCGCAATAAAGGGCCGGCCTAGCTCCAATTGCCCAAAACATTTCACAAAAGAGAAGAAAAATAATTTGAAATGGAAAGAAAACAATTAATACAGAATAATAATAACTTAACCACAAAATACTCCATCCGTTTCATCTGACAGAATAAAAACAATTTCCCTGATTTTTTCTAAAGACAAATGAAGATTCAATTTTTTGAAAACCAAGCTTATCTGAATTGTGTTGATTATTTAGTGATGTCGTGCCTTTTTTTATAAATGATTATGTACTTGCTTGGATGGGTTAGGGTGGACACTAGAAAGTCCCAAGACAATGGTATGACCCAACTCTTCACAAGATTCCCTCCCGTTTCTCCGTTCCGGGAGTTTTGGGCCAATAGGGCATGTATATTCGAGAGAGAAACACGGAGAGAAAGAAGTCGGGCTCTAAGTAGTCCTGGAACCCGCCAGAGAGAATCTGACGCCGGTGGAGCCCTAACACACATGACACACTCTAACACACATGGTATGTCATACCATGGGATTTGGTAGCATTCATACGATCCGGAGCCCCCCTCCAGAAAAACCGTGCATATCTAGCCCCGCTGGGGAAAAAGGCGGAACTGCCGTTCTGGCCCTCTACGTGAGCCAAAAGGGGGTAGCAACCTGGAACCAATTGTTTGGTTTTGTTAGGTTAGGCCCAAGAAACCCCCAAGAGAATGCTAGGGTCCACCTCTTGGCAATATTCCCCTAATTCCGTCAAATCCGGGAGTTTCGGGCTCTAAGTAGTCCTGGAACCCGTTAGAGAGAATCCGACGCCAGTGAAGCCCTAACACAGAGAGCGAGGGACTCTTGGGCATCCCAGACCCATGAAACACTCTAACGCACATGGTATGGTATACCATGGGATTTTTTGGCATTCAGACGATCCAGAGCCCCCTCCGGAGAAACCATAGCCCCGATTGGGGAAAAGACGGAATTGTCGTTCTGCCCCATCTATGTGAGCCGGAAGGGGGTAACAAAGTGGAAATAACTGTTCGGTTGTGTTAGGTTAGGCCCAAGGAACACCCAATAGAATGGTAGGGCACACCTCTTGGCAATATTCCCCATGTTCCGTCACATCCGGGAGTTTCGGGCTCTCATTAATTAGTCCTGGAACCCGCGAGCGAGAATACGACACTGGTGAAGCCCTAACATAGAGAGCAAGGTAATCTCGGGTATCGAAGACCATGACACTCTAACACACCTGGTATGTCATACCATGGGATTTGGTGGCATTCATACGATCTGAAACCCCTCTCCGGAGAAACCATAGCCCCCCGATGGGAAAAAAGGCGGAACTGCCGTTCTGGCCCCTCTACGTGAGCCGGAAGGGGGTAGCAAAGTGGAACCAACTGTTTGGCTGTGTTAGGTTAGGCACAAGGAACACCAAATAAAATGTTAGGGTCCACCTCTTGGCAAGATTCCCCTAGTTTCGTCAAATCCGGGAGTTTCGGGATCTAAGTAGTCATAGAACCCGCTAGAGAGAATCCGACGCCGGTGAAGCCCTTACACAGAGAGCGAGGGACTCTTGGGCATCCAAGACACATGACGCACTATAACACACACGGTATGGTATACCAGGGGATTTGGTGGCATTAAGACGATCTGGAGCCACCTCTCCGGAGAAACCATAGCCCCGCTGGGGAAAAAGACGGAACTGTCGTTCTGCCCAATCTACGTGAGGCGGAAGTCGGTAGCAAAGTTTAAATAACTGTTTGGTTGTGTTAGGTTAGGCCCAAGGAACACCCAAGAGAATGGTAGGGCACAGCTCTTGGCAATATTCCCCCAGTCCCGTCACACCGGGGAGTTTCGGGCTCTCATTAATTAGTCCTGGAACCCGCGAGAGAGAATCCGACACCGGTGAAAACCTAACACAGAGAGCGAGGCTAATATCGGGTATCCAAGACTATGGCACACTCTATCACACGTGGTGTGGCGTGTAAAGGGATTTGGTGGCATTTAGACGATCCGGAGCACCCTCTCTCGATAAACCATAGCCCCACTGGGAAAAAGACGGAATTGTCGTTCAGCCCAATCTACATGAGCCGGAAGGGGGTAGCAAAGTGGAACCAATTTTTTGGCTGTGTTAGGTTAGGCCGAAGGAACACCCAATACAATGGTAGGGCCCACCTCTTGGAAAGATTCCCCCACCTCTGTCAGATCCGAGAGTTTCGGGCTCTAAGTAGTCCTGGAACACGCCAGAGAGAATCCGACACCGGTGAAACCCTAACACAGAGAGCGAGTGAATCTTGGGCATCCACCCATGCCACACTCAATCACATGTGGTATGGCGTGTAATGGGATTTGGTGGCATTCAAACGATCTGGAGCCCCCTCTCCGGATAAACCATAGCCCCGCTGGGAAAAAGACGGAATTGTCATTCTGCCCTAGGCACAAGGAACACCAAAGAAAATGTTAGGGTCCACCTCTTGGCAAGATTCCCCTAGTTCCGTAAAATCTGTGAGTTCCGGGCTCTAAGTAGTCCTGCAACCCGCTAGAGAGAATCCGACGCCGGTGAAACCCTAACACAGAAAGCGAGGGACTCTTGGGAATCCAAGAACCATGACACACTCTAACACACATGGTATGGTATACCATGGTATTTGGTGGCATTCAGACGATCCGGAGCCCCCCTCCGGAGAAACAATAGCCCCATTGGGGAAAAAGGCGGAACTGCCGTTCTGGCCCCTCTACGTGAGCCGAAAGGGGGTAGCAAAGTGAAACCAACTGTTTGGTTGTGTTAGGTTAGGGCCAAGGAACACCAAAGAAAATGTTAGGGTCCACATCTTTGCAAGATTCCCCTAATTTCGTCCAATTCGGGAGTTTTGGGCTCTAAATGAATAAAAGAAGTAGGAGAAGATCACTAATATTCCTCGTTCTATAATTATTTAGACATAATTTACCTCCTTCTTAGTCCTATTTGGATTTATGTCGTGCCAATCCAACATAAGCCCCTATTTTATTTACTTTTTCTATCTAATTTGTTTTCTTACCATTGTATTTCCATTGACAAAGGTCTATTGAACAAATAGAATTTGTAGATATATAGGTCTCTTTATCCTCGCTGCATATTATATTTTTCTGCCTAGACTTCGCTCAAATGACCAGGGTGTTCTTCTTGCATGTATTTTCATACAATGTTTTTATTTCATTAAAATAAAAATTGCTAAAAAAAGGAGCATTTTGCCATTGTAATTGGGGTCCTTCTTTTTTTTAACCTTCTCCTGGAACCCGCTAGAGAGAATCTGACGCCGGTGAAGCCCTTACACAGAGAGCGAGGGACTCTTGGGCATCCAAGACCCATGACACACTCTAACACATATGTTATGGTATAAAATGGGATTTTGTGGCATTCACACGATCTGGAGCCACCTCCCCGGAGAAACCATAGCCCCGTTGGGGAAAAAGACGGAAATGTCGTTGTGCCCCATCTACGTGTGCGTGAAGAGGGTAGCAAAGTGGAAATAATTGTTTGGTTGTGTTAGGTTAGGACCAAGGAACACCCAATAGAATGGTAGGGAACACCTCTTGGCAAGATTCCCCCAATTTCGTCACACTCGGGAGTTTCGGGCTCTCATTAATTAGTCCTGGAACCCGCGAGAGAGAGAATCCGACACAGGTGAAACCCTAACACAGAGAGCGAGTGAATCTTGGGCATCCAAGACCCATGCCACACTCTATCACACGTGGTGTGGCGTGTAATAGGATTTGGTGGCATTCAGACGATCCGGAGCCCCCTCTCCGGATAAACCATAGCCACGGTGGGAAAAAGATGGAATTGTCGTTCTGCCCCATCTACATGAGCCGGAAGGAGGTAGCAATGTGGAACTAACTCCTTGGTTGTGTTAGGTTAGGCCTAAGGAACATCAAGAGAATTGTAGGGCCCACCTCTTGGCAAGATACCCCCAGTTCTGTCACACCCGGGAGTTTCCGGCTCTCATTAATTAGTCCTGGAACCCGCGAGAGAGAATCCGACGCTGGTGAAACCCTAGCACAGAGAGCGAGGGAATCTTGGACATACAAGACAAATGCCACACTCTATCACACATGGTATGGCGTGCAATGGGATTTGGTGGCATTCAGAATATCTGGAGCCACCTCTCCGGAGAAACCATAGCCCCGCCGGGGAAAAAGACGGAGTTGTCGTTCTGCCCCATCTACGTGAGCCGGAAGGGGGTAGAAAAGTGGAACTAACTGTTTGGTTGTGTTAGGTTAGTCCCAAGGAACACCCAAGAGAATGGTAGGGCCCACCTCTTGGCAAGATTCCCCTTGTTCTGTCACACCCGGGAGTTTCGGGCTCTCATTAATTAGTCCTGGAACCCGCGAGAGAGAATCCGACACCGGTGAAACCCTAACACAGAGAGCGAGGGAATCCTGGGCATCCAAGACCCATGCCACACTCTAGCACACAAGGTATGGCGTGCAATAGGATTTGGTGGCATACAGATGATCGGGAGCCCCCTCTCCGGATAAACCATAGCCCTGCTGGGGAAAAAGACGGAACTGTCGTTCTGCCCCATCTACGTGAGCCGGAAGGGGGTAGGAAAATTGAACTATCTGCTATGTTGTGTTAGGTTAGGCCCAAGGAACACACAATAAAATTCCAGGGCCCACCTCATGGCAAGATTCCCCCAGTTCCGTAAGATCCGGGAGTTTCGGGCTCTAAGTAGTCATGGAACACGAGAGAGAAAATCCGACGCCGGTGAAGCCCTAACAAAGATAGCGAGGTAATCTCGGGTATCCAAGACCATGACACACTTTAACACACATGATATATCATACGATGGGATTCGGTGGCATTCATACGATCCGGAGCCCCCCTCCGGAGAAACCATAGCCCCGTTAGGGAAAAAGGCGGAACTGCCGTTTTGACCCCTCTACGTGAGCCGAAAGGGGGTAGAAAAGTGAAACCAAATGTTTGGTTGTGTTAGGTTAGGCCCAAGGAACACCAAAGAAAATTTTAGGGTCCACACCTCTTGACAAGATTCCCCCTAGTTACGTCAAATCCGGGAGTTTCGGGATCTAAATAGTCATAGAACCCGCTAGAGATAATCCGACGCAGGTGAAGCCTATTATACAGAGAGCGAGGGACTCTTGGGAATCCAAGACCCATGAAACACTCTAACACACACGGTATGGTATACCAGGGGATTTGGTGGCATTCAGGACAATCTGGAGCCACCTCTCCGGAGAAATCATAGCCCCGCTGGGGAAAAAGACGGAATTGTCGTTCTGCCCCATCTACGTGAGGCGAAAGGGGGTAGCAAAGTTTAAATAATTGTTTGGTTGTGTTAGGTTAGGCCCAAGGAACACCCAAGAGAATGGTAGGGCACACCTCTTGGCAATATTCCCCCAGTCGTCACACAGGGGAGTTTCGGACTCTCAATAATTAGTCCTGGAACCCGCGAGAGAGAATCCGACACCGGTGAAAACCTAACACAGAGAGCGAGGTAATCTCAGGTATCCAAGACCATGGCACACTCTATACATGTGGTGTGGCGTGTAAAGGGATTTGGTGGCATTCAGACGATCTGGAGCACCCTCTCCGGATAAACCATAGCCTCGCTGGGAAAAAGACGGAATTGTCATTCAGCCCCATCTACATGAGCCGGAAGGGGGTAGCAAAGTGGAACCAATTTTTTGGCTGTGTTAGGTTAGGCTGAAGGAACACCCAATACAATGGTAGGGACAACCTCTTGGAAAGATTCACCCACCTTCGTCAGATCTGGGAGTTTCGGGCTCTAAGTAGTCCTCGAACACGCCAGAGAGAATCCGACACCGGTGAAACCCTAACACAGAGAGCGAGTGAATCTTGGGCATCCACCCATTCCACACTCTATCACAAGTGGTGTCGCGTGTAGTGGGATTTGGTGGCATTCAGACGATCCGGAGCCCCACTCCGGATAAACCATAGCCCCGTTGGGAAAAAGACGGACGTGTCGTTCTGCCCCATCTACATGAGCCGGAAGGGGGTAGCAAAGTGGAACCAGTTTCTTGGTTCTGTTAGGTTAGGCCGAAGGAACACCCAATACAATGGTAGGGCCCACCTCTTGTAAAGATTCCCCCAGCTCCGTATGATCCGGGAATTTCGGGCTCTAAGTAGTCCTGGAGCACGCGAGAGAGAATCCGACGCTGGTGAAGCCCTAACACAGAGAGAGTGAATCTTGGGCATCCAAGACCCATTCCACACTCTATCACACGTGGTGTGGCGTGTAATGGTATTTGGTGGCATTCAGACGATCCGGAGCCGCCTCTCCGGATAAACCATAGCCCCGCTGGGAAAAAGACAGAATTGTCGCTCTGCCCCATCTACATGAGCCGCAAGGGGTAGCAAAGTGGAACCAATTTCTTGGTTGTGTTAGTTTAGACCGAAGGAACACCCAATACATTGGTAGGTCCCACCTCTTGGAAATATTCCCCCAATTCCGTCAGATCCGGGAGTTTCGGGCTCTAAGTAGTCCTGGAACACGCTACAGAGAATCTGACGCCGATGAAGCCCTAACACAGAGAGAGAGAGGTAATCTTGGGGATAAGAGACCATTAGACACTCTAACACACATGGTATGTCATACCATGGTATTTAGTGGAATTCATACGATCCGGAGCCCCCCTCCGGAGAGACCATAGCCACCCGCTGGGGAAAAAGGCGGAACTGCCGTTCTGGCCCCTCTATGTGAGCCAGGAAGAGGGTACCAAAGTGGAACCAACTGTTTGGTTGTGTTAGGTTAGGCACAAGGAACACCGAATAAAATGTTAGGGTCCACCTCTTGGCAAGATTCCCCTAGTTCAGTCAAATCCATCAGTTTCGGGCTAAAAGTAGTCCTGGAACCCTCTATAGAGAACCCGACGCCGGTGAAGCCCTAACACAGAGAGCGAGGGACTATTGGGAATCCAAGACCCATGACACATTCTAACACACACGGTATGGTATACCATGGTATTTGGTGGCATTCAGATGATCCGGAGCCCCCCCCCTCCGGAGAAACCATAGCCCCGTTAGGCAAAAAGGCGGAACTGCCGTTTTGGACCCTCTACGTGAGCCGAAAGGGGGTAGAAAAGTGAAACCAACTTTTTGGTTGTGTTAGGTTATGCCCAAGGAACACCAAAGAAAATGTTAGGGTCTACACCTCTTGGCAAGATTCCCTCTAGTTCCCTCAAATCCGGGAGTTTCGGGCTCTAAGTAGTCTTGGAACCCGCTAGAGAGAATCCGACGACGATGAAGCCCTAACAGAGAGAGCGAGGAAATCTTGGGCATACAAGACCCATTATATTCCACAATCTAACACATATGGTATGGAATACCATTGGATTTGGTGGCATTCAGACGATCCGGAGCCCCCCCCCCACTCCGGAGAAAGCCATAGCCCCAGCTGGGGAAAAAGACGGAACTGGAACCCGCTAATTCCCCTAATTCCGTCCAATTCGGGAGTTTTTTCTCTAAGTAGTCCTGGAACCCGCTAGAGAGAATCTGACGCCGGTGAAGCCCTTACACAGAGAGCGAGGGACTCTTGGGCATCCAAGACCCATGACACACTCTAACACACATGTTATGGTATACCATGGGATTTACTGGCATTCACACGATTTGGAGCCACCTCTCCGGAGAAACCATAGCCCCATTGGGGGAAAAGACAGAAATGTCGTTCTGCCCCATCTACGTGTGCGGGAAGGGGGTAGAAAAGTGGAAATAATTGTTTGGCTGTGTTAGGTTAGGCCCAAGGAACACCCAAGAGAATGGTAGGGCACACCTCTTGGCAAGATTCCCCCAGTTCCGTCACACTCGGGAGTTTCGGGCTCTCATTAACTTAGTCCTGGAACCCGCGAGAGAGAGAATCCGACACCAGTGAAACCCTAACACAGAGAGAGAGTGAATCTTGGGCATACAAGACCCATGCCACACTCTATCACATGTGGTGTGGCGTGTAATGGGATTTGGCGGCATTCAGACGATCCGGAGCCCCATCTCCGGATAAACCATAGCCACGCTAGGAAAAAGATGGAATTGTCGTTCTGCCCCATCTACATGAGCCGGAAGGGGTAGCAAAGTGGAACTAACTGCTTGGTTGTGTTAGGTTATTCCTAAGGAACATCAAGAGAATTGTAGGGCCCATCTCTTGCCAAGATTCCCCCAGTTATGTCACACCCGGGAGTTTCGGGCTCTCATTAATTAGTCCTGGAACCCGCGAGAGAGAATCTGACGCTGGTGAAACCCTAGCACAGAGAGCGAGGGAATCTTGGACATACAAGACAAATGCCACACTCTATCACACATGGTATGGCATGCAATGGGATTTGGTGGCATTCAGAAGATCTGGAGCCACCTCTCCGGAGAAACCATAGCCCCGCCGGGGGAAAAGACGAGCTGTCGTTCTGCCCCATCTACGTGAGCCGGAAGGGGGTAGAAAAGTGGAACTAACTGTTTGGTTGTGTTAAGTTAGTCACAAGGAACACCCAAGAAAATGGTAGGGCCCACCTCTTGGCAAGATTCCCCTTGTTCTGTCACACCCAGGAGTTTTGAGCTCTCATTAATTAGTCCTCGAACCCGCAAGAGAGAATTCGACACCGGTGAAACCCTAACACAAAGAGAGAGGGAATCCTGGGCATACAAGACCCATTCCACACTCTAGCACACATGGTATGGCTTGAAATGGGATTTGGTGGCATACAGACGATCGGGAGCCCCCTCTCCGAATAAACCATAGCCCGCTGGGGAAAAAGACGGAACTGTCGTTCTGCCCCATCTATGTGAGCCGGAAGGGGGTAGGAAAATTGAACTAAATGCTTTGTTGTGTTAGGTTAGGCCCAAGGAACACACAAGAAAATGGCAGGGGCCCAACTCTTGGCAAATTCCCCCAGTTCCGTCAGATCCGGGAGTTTCGGGCTCTAAGTAGTCATGGAACACGACAGAGAAATCCAACGCCAGTGAAGCCCTAACAAAGATAGCGAGGTAATCTCGGGTATCCAAGACTATGACACACTTTAACACACATGATATGTCATATGATGGGATTTGGTGGCATTCATACGATCCGGAGCCCCCCTCCGGAGAAACCATAGCCCCGGTGGGGAAAAAGGCGGAACAACCGTTCTGGCCCCTCTACGTGAGCCGGAAGGGGGTAGCAAAGTGGAACCAATTGTTTGGTTGTGTTAGGTTAGGCCCAAGGAACACCAAATAAAATGTTAGGTCCACACCTCTTGGCAAGATTCCCCCTAGTTCCTTCAAATCCGGGAGTTTCGGGCTCTAAGTAGTCTTGGAACCCGCTAGAGAGAATCCGACAACGATGAAGCCCTAACACAGAGAGCGAGGAAATCTTGGGCATCCAAGACCCATTATATTCCACAATCTAACACATATGGTATGGAATACCATGGGATTTGGTGGCATTCAGACGATCCAGAGCCCCCCCCCCCACTCCGGAGAAACCATAGCCCCGCTAGGGAAAAAGACTGAACTATCGTTCTGGCCCCTCTACGTGAGCCGAAAGGGGGTACCAAAGTGTAACCAATTGCTTGGTCGTGTTATGTTAGGATCAAGGAATACCCAAGACAAATGGTAGGTCCCACCTCTTGTCAAGATTCCCCCAGTTCCATTAGATCCGGGACTTTCGGGCTCTCATTAAGCTTTCCTGGAACCCGCGAGAGAGAATTCGACGACGGTGAAACCCTAGCACAAAGAGCGAGGGAACCTTGGGAATCCAAGACCCATGCCACACTCTAACACACATGTTATGCCATACCATTTTTTGTGGTGGCATTCAGATGTTCCAGAGCCCTCTCTCCGGAGAAACCATAGCCCCGCTAGGAAAAAAGATGGAACTGGCGTTTTGGCCCCTCTACGTGAGCCGGAAAAGGGGTAGAAAAGCGGAACCAATTGTTTGGCTGTGTTAGGTTAGGCTCGAGGAACACCCAAGACAATGGTAGGGTAATTTATTTATTATTAGTAATAGTTTATGTCAGTAATTTATAGATGTCTTCCCACTATCCTTAAATAACATATTTCAATAATGGTTATCTTTTTAGGCCATCCATCATGTATCCGACGGCCAGCAATGTTCTCCAGCCAATGTACCAAAATCTGGCGGGCACAGAAAATTTCGCGCCAGCCACCCAAATTATCGACCAAAAACTTTGCCGCCTAGGCCGCCCTAAATTTTGAACCTCTCCCTCTTATCTGCCCCCTAGCCGAAATTTCCCCTCCTCTTCTTGTCTGAAATCCCCCTTTCCTTCTAAACCCCATCTACTCGGCCCCGGACTTCCACCTCGCCCTGTAGCTCGCCTTCCTGGGCTTCCACCTAGCTGTCCCCGGTCTTCCACCTCGCCGTGCAGCTTGCCTTCCCGGGCATCCACCTTGCCGTCCCCGGTCGTCCACCCCGCCACTCAGCTAGCCTTCCCGGGCATCCACCTCTCCGTCCAGGACGCGATCCAGATCTGCCACCTCGCCGTCCAGATTTGATACCTCGCCGTCCAGGTCGCCGTCAACATCTGCCACCTCGCCGTCCAGGTCGTCCTCAAGATCTGCCACCACCTGGTAGCCGTCAAGTTCCTTTGGTCAGAGTTTGCTTATTTTCGAGCTTGTATAAAGCTTAAGATCAGTTCTCCTGCGATCCTATCATACTTAGGTCCACAAATTAGATTACTGATATGATATGGTCAAACAGCGAATTGCAACACTAAGATTTTCTAACTCTATGTTGTCACATCCCAATGAAAGATAAGGCTATTTGTAAAGAACATGTATGCGCTATTTATTTTCATTTATTCGCATAAATCATCAATTCTAGAATTATATTGTAAGCTATTTATTTCCATTTATACCATGTCCACCATCTAGATAAGGCATGCCCTGCATGATAGCTCAACAATAAAGGTACTTATGTTGTGTGGAACTGCTGGCTTAATTAATGTTCCTAGTTGATTTGTGCTACTATCCTAGTTGATTTCGTACATATGAACCGTGCAGCTTCGGAACATTAAAGTCAAGAGTACATCTGGTAGGACAAAGATGCCTCGTGGTGGACATGGTTGTAAACGCAAGCGCGTCAAGGCCCATCGTGAGCATGCAGTTGCCCATGTCCATCCGCATGCAGATGACGAACTCAAGCGACGAGTGGTCCAAGACGAGGAGGCAGCTCCCCAAGGCCAGGAGGAAGCTGCCCAAGGCGAGCAGGAACTTGCCCATGGCCAAACGGAAGCTGCCAACATAAGACCATCGTGAGGAGGTAGCCGCCCAATGCGAGCAGGTACCTCCCTATGGTGAGCTGCCAGGTGTGCAAGGCGAGCTGCCATCATTCCTAGGCGAGGGGAAAGGTTCCCAAGTCGAGGAGCAAGGTCCCTGCAACGAAGAGCAAGATGTCATATCACAGAGATTACATGCTCTACGAGGGGCCATGTGTGGAGGGAAATCCTAAATGCAGAATATTAACTCTAGCAATGCCACAATTTCTGTATATTACCCATGTGAAGACATTGTTTCGAGTGGTGTGGCTGGGAGGAGAAGAAACATGTCCAAAGGAAACATGATCAGAATTGTTATTCCTCTGGGAAAGACAAGGCCAGTGGACCCAAAGGTTGCTGCCATGTATGCTACTGCGTGTTCATTAGCTGTGAAGCACACTATCCCTATCTTCCCCCATTGGAAAGAGTACAAGGGAAGGGAAGATATATTTTCCTCCTACCACGGCCATGTGTCTGTAAGTTTTGTAACCCAACCTTCTAGTTCATTCCATTGCTATTCATATAACTGAAAAGTGCTCTTTCTTTTGTTTCTGTCAAAGTTTCATCTGAACCCCAGAGACCCTGTTATTCGTCAATCTCTTCTAATGCATCTCAAGAACTGTACAAGACAAAGACGCCATATTTTGAAGCAAGAATTTTTTGACAGCGTTAGAGACAAGAGTAGAGTTGTACGAATGCCTCCTGGTGTAGTTGGGAACATGAGCGAAGCAGAATGGTGCAGGCTAGTCAATAAATGGTCCTCAGTCAGGAAACATGTACTGTCTTTGTTAACTCTACCTTGCCACTGTTTCTATTCCATAACCTGGACTGGGTTTAATCAGTTCATACTTTGTTTATGTAGATGGCTTGTATGAAAGCCAGGCAAAGTAGACAGGCCGTTCAGTTCCATAGCGCCACAGGTTCTCGTAGCCATGAGGTTTGCTGTGACATGGGGGAAGATGCCTTTGAATTCTTCAAAGCTACGCACAACAACATGACACGTGGATTCTCTTCGCCCGTGAAAAGAGCAATTGAAAGTCCCTTAGAATACCGTTTATCTCTAGGATCAACAATTAGCTCAATAGATTCTTCTAGATACGTACTGATGCTTCCCTTTGTGAATTCTGATGTAAACTCCTGCTATTTCACCTATGCTTGTCATCTCATAGTTCATGCACATGCATGCTCCTTGCTTTTCATCTGCTAGTTCATCTATCCTTGTGAGCTGCTATTTTCATCTATGTTCTGTACATGCTTGTCGTCCGCTATCTTCAGCCATGTTTACTTACATGCCTTTCATGTGACATTTTTCATTTATGTTCCTTACAAGCTTGTCATGCGTGCTTAATTGCTTGTCATCTGCTATTTGCATCTTTGTTATGTACAAGCTTGTCATGATATTAATGTTCCTTAAAAGCTAGTTCAACTTCTATTTCATCTAAAGCTTTTACATGCTTTATAGGAAGAAATGCAATATCATATGCTAGAACGTACTTCAGTAGATGGCGTTGTCAAGGAACCTCTTTCTGCCACCGAAGTTGTCGCTGCCGTGCTGACCAAGAACCGTCTAAAGTCTTTGTTTCTGAATACCATAGGTGGGGTCAAAACCAGTGCAAGAGCAACAAAGTCTCAGCTTCACCTTCAACTTGATTCTGAGAGAAAACAGAGGCAGGACCTGCAGTCTGTAGTTGATGAGTTGAAGCAGGCCAAGGAACAAGTTGATGCAGATAGGATGAAGCATCGACGAGACTTGCTGCGAATGACGGAGGAACATAAAGGTATGAAGAAGAGTCAAGAAATGTACAAAACCCTTATTGGTGGCATGTTGGCTCAAGTTCATCCGAGATATGGAACTGAGTAGCCCTTTGTAAAACTGCTTGTTGTCTGTTGAACTGTATTAGACTGCCTTTGCTGGCGAGCTATGTTGTGACCTTATTCGGAATTTAT
This sequence comes from Alopecurus myosuroides, assembly GCA_028641055.1. Classification (NCBI taxonomy): domain Eukaryota; kingdom Viridiplantae; phylum Streptophyta; class Magnoliopsida; order Poales; family Poaceae; genus Alopecurus; species Alopecurus myosuroides. The sequence continues at coordinate 380,789,740 of CM054057.1, read as the reverse complement.
GTATTTGTTGTGTTTGCTTTGCTGTGAAAACAAGTATAGTATTTTCCATGCTTATGAATACGAGGACACGTGGTACTATATGGTAGGTCTATGAGGCGGCACCTTATTGGATGGAAATCGCGACGAAATAAAAACGTCACGGAAACGTTTCGACGTGGACATGTCGTGTTGGTACACGTGCTGGCTCATGATTCGCAACGTCTTACGACGAACTAAAATGTCGCACCGTCGGACAACGGTATAAATTCGTCGGGAATAAGCGTATACGTGGAACATTATTAGAGCGACACGTGGCACCTTATACTGCTTGTACCCGCGACGAGAAAATAAACGTCGCACATATTATGACGTCACTAACAGAGGTAACGGTAGTTCCAATCGCGACGTTTTTAAAATTTCAAGATGATGATGACACCAGGAACGGTGGAAGTGACGTCAGTAACGGGTAACGGGAAAACGATGCCACGTGTATGCACATTGCGACGAAAAAAAACATTGCTCCTTGTTGGGCCTTGTGCTGGCCGGCCAGTAGCTCGCAACGGTTTAGTGTTCATTTAATCGTCGCAGAATCGTCTGTGACAGTCGATCAGGGACGTTCTCACTCTGTTGCGTAAACCGTCATGGATGTCCCTTAGCGACGGTTTGGAGCCCATCCACAACGGTATTGAAACGTCACAGACCGCGCGGAATTTGGTAGTGAGAGGGGGCTCTGGGTCGTCTGAATGCCACCAAATCCCATGGTATGCCATAAAATGTGTGTTAGAGTGTGTCATAGGTCTTGTATGGCCAGCATTCCCTCGCTCTCTGTGTTAGGGCTTCACCGGCGTCGGATTCTCTCTGCGGGTTCCAGGACTACTTACGGCCCAAAACTCCCGGATCTGACGGAACTAGGGAAATCTTGCCAAGAGTTGGGCCCTACCATTGTCTTGGGTGTTACTTGGGCCTAACATAACACAACCAAGCAATTTGGTCCACTTTCCTACCCCCTTCCGGCTCATGTAGAGGGGCCAGAACGACAGTTCCGTCTTTTCCCAGCGGGGCTATGGTTTCTCTAGAGAGGGTCCTCCGGATCGTCTGAATGACACCGAATCCTACGGTATGCCATACCTTGTGTATTAGAGTGTGTCATGGGTATTGGATGCCCAAGATTTCCTCAGTCCCTGTGTGATGGCTTCACCGGTGTAAGATTCTCTTTTTCGCGGGTTCCAGGACTACGTAGAGCTCGAAACTCCCAGGTATCACAGAACGAGGGGAATCTTGCCAAGAGGTGGGACCTACCATTTTATTGGGTGTTACTTGGGCCTAACCTAACACAACCAAGAAATTAGTTCCACTTTGCAACCCAATTTCGGCTCACATAGAGGGGCCAAATCGGCAGTTCTGTGCTTTTTCTCCAACATGCCTAGGGTTTCTCCGGAGAGGGGCGGCTCTAGAGCGTCTGAATCCCACCCAAGGCTAGGTTATTCCATACCATGTGTGTTATAGTGTGGCATGGGTCTTGGATGATAAAGATTTCCTCGCTCTCTGTGTTAGGGTTTCATCGGCGTCAGATTCTCTCTGGCGGGTTCCGGGACTACTTAGAACCTTAAACTCAAGGATGTGAGGACTGGGGGAATCTATCTAAGAGGTAGGACCTAAAATTTTCTTGGGTGTTACTTGGTCCTAACATAACACAACCAAGAAATTGTTTCCGCTTTGCTACCCCCTTCCGGCTCATGTAGATGTGCCAGAATGGCAGTTCCATCTTTTTCCCACCGGGGCTATGGTTTCTCTGGAGAGGGGGCTCCGGATCGTCTGAATGCCACCAAATCCCATGGTATGCCATACCATGTGTGTTAGAGTGTGGCATGGGTCTTGTATTACCAAGATTCCCTCGCTCTCTCTGTGTTAGGGCTTCACCGACGTCAGATTCACTCTGGCGGATTCCAGGACTACTTAGAGCCGAAACTCCCGGATCTGACGGAACTAGGGAAATCTGGCCAAGAGGTGGGCCGTACAATTTTCTTGGATGTTCCTTGGGCCTAACCTAATACAACCAAGAATCTTGTTCCACTTTTCTATCCCCTTCCGCCTAACGTAGAAGGGCCAGAACGACAATTCCGTCTTTTTTCCCTACGGGGTTCTGGTTTCTCCGGAGAGGTGCCTCCAGATCGTATCAATGCCACAAAATTCCATGGTATGACATACCATGTGTCTTATAGTGTTTCATGGGTGTTGGATGCCCAAGATTTCCCTCTCTCTCTCTATTAGGGCTTCACCGGCGTCGGATTCTCTCTCGCGGGTTCCAGGACTACTTAGAGCCCGAAACTCCCGAAACTGACGGAACTCGGGGAATCTTGCCAAGAGGTGGGCCCTAACATTGTCTTTGGTGTTCCTTGGAACTAAGCTAATACAACCAAGCACTTGCTTACACTTTGCTACCCCCTCCCGGCTAACGTAGAGGGGCCAGAAGGGTAGTTCCGTCTTTTTCCCAACGGGGCTACGGTTTCTTTAGAGAGGGGTCTCCGGATCGTATGAATGGCACCAAATACCATGGTACGCCATACCATGTGTGTTATAGTGTGGCATGGGTCTTGTATGCCCAAGATTACCTTGCTCTCTCTATGGTAGGGCTTCATTGGCGTGAGATTCTCTCTAGCGGGTTCCAGGACTACTTAGAGCCCGAAACTGATGGAACTCAGGGAATCTTGCGAACAAGTGGGCCCAACCATTGTCTTGGGTGTTCCTTGGGCCTAACCTAACACAAAAAAGCAATTGGTTCCACTTTTCTACCCCTTTGTGGCTCACGTATAGGGGCCAGAACGATAATTCCGTCTTTTTCCACATGGGGGCTATGGTTTCTCCGGAGAGGGGGCTCCGGGTCGTCTGAATGCCACCAAATCCCATGGTATTTCATACCATGTTTTTTAGAGTGTGTCATAGGTCTTGGATGGCCAACATTCCCTCACGTAGAGGGGCCTAATCGGTAGTTCCGTGCTTTTTCTCCAACATGCCTAGGGTTTCTCCGGAGAGGGGCGGCTCTGGAGCGTCTGAATCCCACCCAAGGCTAGGTTATGGCATACCTTGTGTGTTAGAGTGTGGCATGGGTATTGTATGCCCAAGATTCCCTCACTCCCTACGTCATGACTTCACCGGCGTCAGATTCTCTTTCGCGGGTTCCAGGACTACTCAGAGCCCGAAACTCCCGGATCTCACGGAACGGGGGGAATCTTGCCAAGAGGTGGGACCTACCATTTTATTGGGTGTTACTTGGGCCTAAACTAACACAATTAAGCAGTTGGTTCCACTTTTCAACCCCCTTCCGCCTAACGTAGAGGGGCCAGAACGTCAGTTCTGTCTTTTCCCCAGCTGGGCTATGGTTTCTCCGGAGAGGGGCCTCCAGATTTTCTGAATGCCACTAAATACCATGGTATGGCATACCATGTGTGATATAGTGTGTCATGGGTCTTGGATGCCCAATATTCCCTCTCTCTCTCTCTCTCTGTTAGGGCTTCACCAGCGTCGGATTCTCTCTGGTGGGTTCGAGGACTACTTAGAGCCTGAAACTCCCGAAACTGACAGAACTCGGGGAATCTTGTGAATAGGTGGTCCCAACCATTTTCTTGGGTGTTCCTTGGTCCTAACCTAACGCAAACAAGCAATTGGTTCCACTTTGCTACCCCTTTACGGCTCACGTAGAGGGGCCAGAACGGCAGTTCCGTCTTTTTCCACATCGGGGCTATGGTTTCTCCGGAGAGGGGGCTCCGAATTGTCTGAATGCCACCAAATACCATGGTATGCCATAACATGTGTGTTAGAGTGTGGTATGGGTCTTGGAAACCCAATATTCCCTCACTCTCTTTGTTATGGCTTCATCGGCGTTAGATTCTCTCTGGCGGGTTCCAACACTATACTCAAAGCCCGAAATTCCCGATATGACAGAACGGGGGAAATATTGCCAAGAGGTGGGACCTAACATTGTCTTGGGTGTTCCTTGGTTCTAACCTAACACAACCAAGCAATTAGTTCCACTTTGGTACCCCTTCAGGCTCACGTAGAGGGTCCAGAACGGCAGTTCCGTCCTTTTTCTCCTGCGAGCATAGGGTTTCTGCAAAGAGGGGCTCAAGAGCGTCTGAATCCCACCCAAGCCTAGGGTATGCCATACCATGTGTTTTAGAGTGTGGCATGGGTCAACAAGTAAATGTTTTGCAAGTGGGGGCTTTGGAGTGTCGGAATCCTATGTAAGCCATGGTGGAGCCCTAATAATATACTTATAAATGTGTGGTGATAGATGGGGAGGGACAATATCCTACTCATAGGTGTGAACGGTTTCACCGACATCGCATAGGAAGGTTATGCATTACCTAGGGGGAAACCATCGATGCTCCCCTTCAGGCGAAATGGAGGGAATCTTGTTACAAGTAGATCTAGATTTGGGTTATCCATGTAACTATGGCCTAACTAAACAGAACCAAGCAAAAAAGAATAGTGGTCTACCCCCTTCCGACACCGGTGATAGGTGTAGACAAAAAAGTTGACTAACATCTAACGGCTGGCATAGTTTAAGCCACCTATCGACATGTAGTAGTATTCCACATAATTGACCCTTTCCGGGATTTTAGGTCAAATACTTTCGGGATTTTTTCACAATATTTAGTAAATAATTGCATAAATTTTCAATTTTTGTAAGCCATCCATCAGCATCAGACGGCTAGCAAAGTTTCCCACAGTTCTGCCAAAATTTTGCTTCGCTCCGAAAAATTCGCGCCAGGATAGCCCGCCCAAATTTTTTCGTGCAAGGATATTTTACTTCTCAGCCCTCCCGCACACAACTGGCAACTTTTAGCCTGGAGGGCATTTCTGTAATCGTTCCGAAACCCTGCTGTCGTGGGATAATCACGGCAGATGTTACCGGGGGTAACTGATCTAGGGGCAAGTCGACACAGGTATTTGGGAGAGGATTTAGCTTGAAGGAAGACATGGCGAAAAGCAATCTAAGAGCCGGAACACAACTCGCCGGATCTCGATATGATTATACTGGATACTCGATAATAGGTGTTACAGTTATGACTTGAATCTCTCTCAGGCGAAGCCTAGGGGTTGGTTTATATAGTACTCATACCCCCTTTGGCTTGCCATACAAAGCGCTCCTTGAGTCCTACTCGAACTCTACATACGTATCCTAGCTTTCCTTATCGTAACCCACAATCCGGGTTACGATCCTTACAAGCCCTGGGCCTTCCGGAAGCTTCTGCGTCCTTAGCCGGATTTGGTCCATACGCCGTTTGGGCCGGATTACACCTGGGGTTGGCATACCGAGTTACTATCCCCTCATCAGTAGTCCCCAGAATAGCTTGGGCTTCCAAGATTTACTCTTCGAAGCGCTGGCTATTCCCTACAGAAATATCAGATGCAAACACATGAGGATTAAGACGCAGCGCGTCTATGAATAGCCGAGACTGGCGCCAAGGAAGCCAGGTAAAAACCCGGCTCTTCTTTTTAGGTTCTTCCTTAATCTCTCAAACTTAAATCTCAATAGGAAACTCCCTGACTCCACATCCTTCTTGATAACTACCGCTGATACAGGGAAGGCAATTTCCCCTTCCTTTTTCTCTGGATCATATTGGCCTGCGCATAAAATGTGCCTTTCAAATTTCGAAATCACCAATTACTCCGCATTCCCCGGGTCTCGACCGTTAGGCCAAGCCTTTCCACCCGGACGGTTATAAATAAAGACCAATGAGCAAATCCAACTCTTAACGGCTCATTTCCCCCATTCCACTTCTTCCCAAGCTCGAGCTCGCAGAGTGCCACCACGGGAACCCCACGCATCTCGCCGGAGCCCATCCGACTTCGTTTGCGCTCCGCCACCGCACGAACCGCTCCAGCTCCCGAATCCGCCGCCAAGCCTCCGATTCGCCGGCCAACGGTCACGAAAGGGCACGAATCTTGCGCTATCTGTCTCCGCAAGGCCTTACTCCAATCCTCTTCGGTAAGTTCCTTACACCCTCCAGCTTATTCTCGCAGTTTCTTAGTTCTTCCTCAGATTGGATCTGAATCGAGCGGTCCGCGATTTCTCGGGCTGCGCCAAATTAACTCACCGATTTCCACTATAATCACTCCCATAGATAGGATTTATAGCTTGTATTGCTCCCCTAACTCCAGTAATCACTAATTTGGTCACAAATTTAGAAATAAGATCCCCAATCTAGGCTCGGGCCATCTAGAGTTTCCGCCTTTGCTCTCCCTCCTCAGAAAATCTTACTTCTCCGGCTCATTCGCAGATAGTATGCGTATAAGTATCCCCCTAGCTTCTCCAAACATTTGCTTTTGCGGAAAGCTCTTTGGGTTTTGTAAAGTCACTTGATACCCGGACGAACCATACTTAACCCGGCGAGGCAATAGCCGGATTACGTTTAAATTGCCGATAGCTGCTTACCTGCTAACTTCCAAGTTTTTGTTTCTTACGTCCTTTTCTTCAATGTTTCACCAGGTCAATCCCATGGCGCCCAAGAGGCAGGGGAAACAGCCGGCTAAGGCTAAATCCACAAACGCCATTTCAGCCAACTGGGGGAAGTCCTCCATCACCAAGACCAAACTGGAGGAATTGGTAGAGCTTGGAATCCTACCTCCACAGGAATCCATCCGCTGGAGAGCACCTGGCAACGAAACCCGGCCTTCTCCAGCCACGGATGAGGTAATATGCTTCGTTGAACACGTGACCCGGGGCTTCAGGCCTCCGGGTCATCCCTTCTTCCGTGACGTCTTAGACCACTACAAACTCCGTATCTTTGATATAGGCCCGAACTCCATTTTAAACATCTCCCATTTTATCGTTCTTTCCGAGTCTTACTTGTGCACTCCGCCAAGTCTGGCTCTTTTTGTCGAACTTTTCCAGTGCAAGCCGTGTCGCGAAAGCGGCGACGGCGCACTTCTTACTTGCGGCGGGGTTTCTATCCAGCGCCGCAAGAACTCCCTTATGCCTCCCATTTCTCTCAATTCTCACGTAAAACACTGGCAGCTTTCTTACTTCTACTGCCAGGATACCTCTCCACCCGGCGAAAAAAAGTTGCCGGGTTACTCGGAGGGTCAACTTGACATCTCCGAGAAATTCAACGCCTTCGCCCCTGACTCAGACAGGGAGGCGATCTTGCCTTTGTTAGCTAGGATCTCCATCTTGTCCGCCCGAGGCCTCATCGGACTAAACCTGGTGAAGACCTGGGTTAGCTTCCGCATTCAGCCAAACTCCCTTCGTGAGAAGCTGATGTGCGAATACTCGGGTCAAACCACGGACCCAATCCGCTTCTCTACCAGCACCCTTGCTCCGGGTGACATCAACAAAACGATTAAGGGTTTCCTGACAGAGAAACTCGAGGTAATCCGGGGCATAGCCGGATTAGAACCTTTTACCCTCGAGAATCCAGCCCCCGCAGTAAGTTCCCTGCCTTTTGATTTTGACTTCTGACAGCTTACTTTTATCCGCTTCTCTTGTCTTGATATTAACCATTACTCTGGCATTCTCTCCTCAGGCCGATGACGCCTTCTGGAAGGTCGACACCTCTCCTAGTTCCGAAGACGCGGAGGAGGAAGACGATGTCATTGACTCGAATGAAGGTACACACTTGATTCCCTTGCACACGTTATATCCTGCCACTTCTTCTTCTTTATGCGGGAACTCGGATATTTTTCAGAGCGAGAGGACCAAAGCGAAGAAGAAGAAACAGACAGCAGGGGCGGGTCCACCAGCGAGGAGGAAGAGCCGGAGCCGGCCACCAAAGCCGGAACAAAGAGGAAATCCCAGAGGATAGCCCTCCAGGTTTTTACTTCATCTCCTCACACTTTGGTTTTCTGTTTCCATAACGTCACTCCGGGGCTAACCCCATCTCCACCCCTTTTGATCGTAACTGAAGGAGCCGCCCGCGACTAGGCGCCGAGTAACCCGGAATCATCCGGGCAACGAGACCCCTAACCCGGTCGCTTCGCCGCCCCCGGTTCAACACCCTGGTATTTGTTGTAAACAAAATTTCTTTCCGATCGTTCCTTTGTAACATAATCCCAGGTCTTTCTTGCCATTTTCCAGTCTCTTCCGGGTCTAGTGACGGCTTTCCCTCGGACTTCCCGGTGAACACCGGGTAAGCGCCTTTTCCTGATATTACACCGAACTTTCATCCTTTTTTTTTTTTTTTTTTTTTTTTTTTAAAATCAAAGACTAATTGCGCCCTTGCGCCTTCTTCAGAGCCACGGTTATTAGTAGCGACCAGGAGGACTCCGGGGCTAGGGTCCGGGTCGAGAGCGAGCCGGCTGATGATGCCTTCACCACGACTGGCGACGAGCAAGTGTCGCCACCGGAGCCAGCTAGGCATGACGCCGAGTATCCAACTGCTTCGCACGCAAGCGAGAAGGAGAAGGGAGCAGCTTCAAGCGCGGGAGGGGGACCAGACTCCGACATTCGGATGACCCGGGTGCCACCTCCTGTTACAAGAAATGCTCCTTTTCCCACTTTCCAGGTACCCGAGCCATCTAACCCGGATAACGCTGACTTTAACCAGCTTATGAGCGCTCTTCTCGCCATGAAAGCTTCAGAAGGGACTGTCTTAGAACGTATGGCTGCAGCACATCAGGTAACTTTCACGTGATACTCCTTATTATACGTCCAGTCCCCAAGTCCCGAGTATAATTTTCTTTAATTATCCTCGGTACTTCGCATAGTACTTTCCGGTACTCATTTCCTCAGATGAAACACTCTCATGATATCCGGCTCACAGCTTTACCCGGCCTTTGCAGGCAGAGATTACTCAGTCAGATGAAGCGTTACTTAAAGCTGAGCAGCTCTTGCTGGCTGAAGTTAAGCGTAGGGAGGCCCTTGAAGCGGAGATAAAGACATTGAAAAAAGATGTCTCCATTTACAAGAAGAAGTACAATACTGCCCAGTCTTCGCTGAATAACCTGTCGACTCAGCTTACGGACACTTACCGTATCTTGCTAAGTAAGTTTGCTATTTGCGATTAATTTGCGTATCTCTATCTTGCTGCTGTAATAACCAACATTACTGATATGCTCTTGCATGTTTCGATTGCAGGTGCTAACCTTGCTGCCCCGGAGGAGAATGCCATTACTCAAGTTAAAACTCTGAAGACTATGCTCCGGACGTTTTTTGCCGGCACGAAACTTTTGCTGGATGCTATCAAGTGGCCTTCTGAGGTATACCCGGGAGAAGATAATCTTATGCAGGCCTTCTCAACGGTGCCTGGATGGATTGAGATAATGAAGCGCTCAGCTTGCCGGATTGGAATGACCCGGGCCCTTACACTGGCGAAGGCTTATTTTCCTAAGCTTGACCCGGCCAAGGTAACATCCGGGTTTCCAGAATTCAAAGCTGACGGGTCCAAGTTTGAGCCCAAGGACTTCAAAGATATTCAACGTGCTGTACGCCCCTCAGCCACTACCTTGGCCGACAAAATGGAGCTGGACCAGATCATGAGTTCATATGACGCTGAGGGCAAAGTTATTTTGGTGGATGCACCTCCTCCTTTTGATATGGTGGAAAGATGGTCGACTGACCTGGCCAGGAGGAAAGAAGAGGCCGCAAAGAGAGAAGCAGAGCTAGGCGCAAAGCCGTCCACCTCTACACCGGCCGTGCCTCTGCCTGTCCGTCCAGATGTGAAGAGCCCGAGCAAAACTGCTGGCAAGGCCAAGGAGCAAGTCCAAGATCTAGACCCGGAGGGCCGCTCTCAGGATGCCGAGTAGGATGCTACCTTGTGCTTTTCGTTTCTCGATACTGATATGATTTTTGTAGTGCGCCTGTGCGCCATTGATGCTGATACTATGACTGTATGCTTTGTTAATTCATGATAACTCTTTGCCTTCCCTGGCTTTTGATAATATCCATCCTTGTGTTACTTATGAGCTTATTCTCGATACTTCGAACTCTTGCTTTCAATTTCCTTTTGAGACTCGGTTAACCGAGTATCGTAGGTTTTGATAGATGGACTTTTCTTTAAGTCCCCAATACTCGGCAACTAAGGTTTACAGACCTTGGTAGTTAAATAGTTTGTTTCTGTTTCGAAGTCCCCAGTCCCCATGACCCAAAGTACGAGCTATGGGGGCGTGGGCTTTCTCAGATGACATACTGCTGTTTACCAAGCTGAAGACCAATAGCTGTTCTCATAAATACTGAAGTCATGCTTAATATTTGTTGAGTTTCCGGCTATGTTAGCCTTATACTCTGCATGGACTTGTGGTTTAGATGACCCTTTTGATTACCTTGTACTATAAGCCGGCTTTCGCGTGGATACCATGTCGTTGCATCTATACGAAAAACAAAATCAAGCACGCTCCATTGGGCTGCATAGTTTGATTGTAATCGTAAGTGAACAGATCATGCCACTTTGGTGCGAGTCACATCGAGCTTAAGTAAGAATAATCAAGAAAATTGGCTCCTTCGTCCAGTTATAGGATTGTAGCCGCACCCGTTTGTACGAGTAACCAGCCCCCATAACTTATAGGCATCATGGCCGGGTCTCCGGGTTTGTGATTACTTATTGAAGTAGATCAACCCTCCGGAGACCTATATTCACGTAATGTATTTCGATGATATTGATGTATTGATAATAACAATGTTACTTACTTGTAACTGAAGCAAGGATCATGATAAGACTCGAAACCATCTTCTTTTATTGATAAAAATTTCTTATTTGAATCAGCAGGCCGCCTCATTAAAAACCTTCCAGTCCCCTTAGGTACCCTGGATAGGAAAAGAGTGCGTATGAAACCTGCCGCCCATTACACTGCTTTAGTTATTCTCGAGAATCGGCCTCGCGTTGGTACGGCCGATACACATTCTCCACTTGCTATGCCCTTTCGTAATGAGTACCGGATTTGCTAGCCATTCCGGGTATATCGCCCTTGACACGTGATCAGCTGCGGATGGTGGTACGTCTTCTTCTTCCCTACTGAGAGTTTTGAAAATATCGTTCCCGATGAAGCCTACCATCTTAGGGTTTTGTTCTGCCCTAACTTTTGCTTTGTCCCCCTCAGGAGTTGGCTTTTTTGACGTTGCTCTCTCTTCTAGGTCCACCTGAGAACGGTAATGTTTGAGCTCTTCCTTCCTACAGGCTTGCTCGGCCATTGCCGCGTCTCCTTCATCACACTCAGCTGCTATATCTCGGTTTCCGTGTACGGTGATGGTCTTTTTAGGACCCGGGATCTTCAGCTGTAGATACACATAACATGGTCTTGCCATGAACTTGGCATAAGCCGGCCTTCCAAACAATGCATGATAAGGGCTGCGCAACTTTACTACCTCAAAGGTAAGCCACTCGATTCGATAATTGTCCTTTGACTCCCCGAAAGCTACCTCCAATGCCACTTTTCCTTCGGGGCATGCCGAATGACCCGGCACTATCCCGTGAAAAACTGTTGTACTTTTTTGCAACTGTGATTCCTTTAAGCCCATGCGCAGAAAAGTTTCCCAGTATAGGATATTGATACTACTCCCTCCATCCATCAAGACTTTCTTCAGCTCGTAACCATTGACCTGTGGCGCCACTACCAAAGCCAGGACTCCCGGGTGATCAATCCTATCCGGGTGATCTCTTCTGCTCCATGTTACCTCTTGCTCTAACCACCTCAAATATCTTGGAACAGCGGAGGAGACTGAATTAACTGCTTGTTTCAGTATCTTCTTGTCCTTGCTAGAACCTCCAGTAGTGTGCACATGATACTGACCCAGCTGTTTGGGGTTAGCTTGAAATCCTCCCGCTCCCCCTTGATTGTTACCTTGATTTCCAACTGGCGGATTGCCGGCTGGGGGCGGCCCGTTGCCCGAATTTCCACCTAGACCCGGACCTCCTCCTCGGCCCGCACCTCGCATGGCCCTGTTCACTTCCTCGTTCTTCCACCTTTGTAAGTCGGCACACTGCTCCAATGAATGATTGGCCGGCTTGCCATTCCTGCTATGCTTCGGGCACGCCATCCTAAATATGTCCCAACTGTTGCTTGGTCTTGGGGGGTACTTGGTAGTGTCCCCCATTGTGATTTCCGGTATTAAAATTCCCTTCGGATCTAGGTCTCGAAGACCCGGCCTCTGTATTGGCCACAAACTCGGAACTCCCCTCAAACGGGCGCTTGTTCTGGCTATTTCCATTGTTGTTTGGGTGCCGATCCATTGCCGGTCTTCCCACTGCTACTTGCGTTTGCTTTTGCCTTCTTGTCATCAACTTCCTCTTCTGTAGTATCCGTTTGCAGCGTGTTTGTTGCATGCATCCATTAACTCTCCCATCGTAACCTCCGCTGCATTTCTGCTGGATTTCATGCGGGTTAGCTTTTGTACTAAAGGAACATACTTACATGTTTTCGCCATAGCTTGTAGTGCGTCCTTTGGTTGGATATCTGTAGATGAGTGGAGTATCTCCATAACCCGGCGTACCCAGCTTCGTGCTGACTCTCCTTTCTTCTGGACGCACCTTTCTAAGTCATCAATAGTAAATAACTTCCTACAGGTCCCATGGAAGTGCTTGATAAATGCGGTTTTTAGCTCCTCCCACGACTTGATCGACTTTTCCGGTAAATTGGTGAACCATAACTTTGCTGCTCCCTCTGACATCATTAAGTACATGAACTTGGCTTGGAGATTCTCGGATGCGTTGCGAATTGACATTGCCATCTCGTAGCTGCTTAACCACGTTTTCCGGATCCATCGTTGGCTCGTAATTCACTACTTTCCCCGGTTTCTTTGAACTTTTCCGGGTAAGGTTTCCGCTCTGATATCATCCGAGAGACACTTGGGTCCCGCAAGGGTGGTTGGGGGCTGGTCTCGCCCGGGAAATGCGTGACCCGGCCGGGGGTGCCACGGGGTGAGGAGCCACCGGTGGATCGTGTGCTGCAGACCCGGCCCCGGCTCTTCTGGCCCTGGAGCTGTCCACTACTGCCTGTGCTGCTGATACTGCCGGGGTATTGTCTGGACGCGCGAGTGGGGGTGGCATCTGCTGTGCTCTTCCCTTCGTCGTGCCGCGCTTGTTTGGACGTTGCCCTGTTGTTGACTCACGTATGGCGTCCCATGCATCCCACTTCTGTGATCTGGATAATTGACTTGCTGTGCTACCGCGGTGTGCAGCAGATCTATCGCTCGCCGGGTTTCTTCTGCGTGCGGCGAGTCTCTTACAGGAATCTGGTTAATGCGAGTGTTGCTGCATACACGTTGTCCATGGGGTTGTTGTAGTGACCTGCTGGGGTACGGAATCGCGATGGTGGAGGGCGGCATGATGTTGCCGGCTGTCGCCCCCGTCCGAGGCAAGGGTAACCCGGCTGGGCGCGTTTACCGGCTGCACTCCCGTTGCTGGTTGCGGTATGGTCCCTTGGTTCGCCGGTGGGATTGGCTGATCTTGAGGCGTGAACACCAGGGCAGTCGGGTTGATAACCCCTCCTGTTGCCGGTAACATAGTTCGGTGCCTTTGGTGAATCCTCGTCGTTTCCTCCCGAAGCCGGGTCTCTAGGTCATCCAGTTCCCGCTGCCGCGCTGCCATCCCCTGCTTTTCTGCTTCTACCTGCCTTCTTTGCTGCTCCAACGCACGACGAGCCACGTCCAGATCTCTTACACGCTCTGCTGCGTTTTCTGGGGTGATAACTGTAGCTAGGACTGTGGGATCCAAGATCAAATTATTATCAAACAGAGCTGGGTGACGCGGATTCGAGGGGCCCGCCCCTGGTGTCCGGTTTGCTTGGAACCCAAACATATTTGCGTGTCGCTCCTCCTCCGCTGGGCGACTGGTGACTGATGCCGATTCTCCATCGACCTGGGCCAAGATCGGGCCAGCCGTACCTTGTTGCTGAGCCAGCACCTGCGCCGCCCCGACTGGCGCCGCGGCTGCGTTTCCTTGATTGGTATTGATTGCGGGGGCCGCATAAACTGCAACCCGGCGCATAATGCTTGGCGTAGATTCGTACCGTTCTTCCTCTTCGCTATTTTCCTTCTCGTATCGGTCCTCCGATAAATCCCGTATAGACTCGGCACCTTCCTCCCTCTCTGTCGGACCCGTTGTTCCGATCGATTCTTCTTTTTCCGATTGAACACGCGTGTCCTCCCCTGACACAGAATCAGATTCAAGATTATCACGGCTTGAATTGGAAGCACATACCATACCGATGAAGACGTTGATGCGGCCGACTGTCACGACGGATCCGGTTTCGAGGTGATCCGACTCTGGCCCCCAGCCAGAATCGTCTACCATCTTCTCTCCTTGGTTGTTGACGTAGATTTCTCCGACGACGAGGTTCCTCATGTTCTTCCGAGCTTCTCCCGTGATGTAAACACCTTTGGACGCATGCCCCACGGTGGGCGCCAACTGTCGTGGGATAATCACGGCAGATGTTACCGGGGGTAACTGATCTAGGGGCAAGTCGACACAGGTATTTGGGAGAGGATTTAGCTTGAAGGAAGACATGGCGAAAAGCAATCTAAGAGCCGGAACACAACTCGCCGGATCTCGATATGATTATACTGGATACTCGATAATAGGTGTTACAGTTATGACTTGAATCTCTCTCAGGCGAAGCCTAGGGGTTGGTTTATATAGTACTCATACCCCCTTTGGCTTGCCATACAAAGCGCTCCTTGAGTCCTACTCGAACTCTACATACGTATCCTAGCTTTCCTTATCGTAACCCACAATCCGGGTTACGATCCTTACAAGCCCTGGGCCTTCCGGAAGCTTCTGCGTCCTTAGCCGGATTTGGTCCATACGCCGTTTGGGCCGGATTACACCTGGGGTTGGCATACCGAGTTACTATCCCCTCATCACCTGCCTTATCCCCTTGATCGGCCCTCTCGCCGAAAGAGAAAGCCAATACTCCGTAATATCCACTCCCCCTTGTACTCCCAAAACAGATCCTCTATTCCCCCGGTCTCACACCTCGCCATATAGCTCGCTTGCCAGAACTCCCTCGTCGCCGTCGAGATCGCCCTCCAGATCTGCCACATCACCGGCCTTTTCGCCGTCCAGATCCCCCACCTCACCATTGTGCTCGCCTGTCTGCCACATTCTCTCCAACCTCGCCGTACGTTATCTTCCAGCTCACCGTCGTGCTCGCCAGTCAGTCACCTCGCCACGGTGTTCGCCGGTCAGCCACCTCGCCGCCAACCTCGCCGCACGTCCAGATGCCACCTCGTCTCCAACCTCGCTGCAACATCACCGTCAATGTTTGCAAGCACGCTGAAATGAGTGAAGATTGAAGGCGAGAAACGCAACAAGACAGAAGGCCCTAAAGCCGTAGGCAACTATTCTTTCTAAATTGCTTGTCTATTTAATTGTATGTTTGATGCTTCCTTATTATCCTGCTTATGTTCGATGTAGTTAATATTTCTAAATTGGTTGTCTGTTTAATCGTATGTTCGATGTTTCATTATTATCCTAATTATACTGATAATGTTTGATGCAATAAATTTCTCTAAACGGTTTACTATAAGGGAAATAGGAAGGGGGGCCTTCTTGCTTGGTAAAACTTTCCTCATTTGCAGCGATCTAGCTTGTATACTACGTATTAGGTTTAAGGTCACTTTTCTTGTGATCCTATCAGTCTTAGGTTTTCTTATCATGTATTAGGTTCTTATGAGTGCCTTAATTTTTGATCATGTATTAGGTTCTTATGAAGTGTTATATGTGTAGTTTACTTTGAGTTCTTTATTCTTGTTAGGATCTCCACTACAACCCATTCAAGAAGAGCGTGCCAGAACTATCATGGCAAACAATGCAAAGATGCATGAACTGGGCGTAAAGCCAGCAAGTTTCCTTTCATGTCCTACTGTACCCCCCCCAAAAGACCAAGAAGCAAGACTCTAGATCGCAGTACATGCATGTGTATGATGTTGAAGAGGAATCAGATGCCACTTAAGGAGACATGTCATATGAATCACTATCCAGTGTGGACAATGAGCTGCAGGTTATTCCCTAACCCGGTAGCTCAACATTCTTTCATGATACCGCAACAACTAGGGTGCAGCTTTCTTATCTTGTGTTGATCTGTTTGATCAATATGGCGCCATATATTTTGTGCTACTTCCTGTATTCCATACTATACGACGTTTTGGCAAGCTAATTAAGGCCGTGAAATCCTCTTATAGTAATTAAGGCTGTCGTTGTCATCTCAACATGGTTTCCATCTATCTTCCTCACATGCTTGACACATGATATTCCATCTATGCTTCTCATCTGCTAGTTCATTACACACACAGTTGGTTGACCATAATCTTCTAGTTTTCATCTATTTTTTGTACATGCTTTTCATCTGCTATTTTCATCTATCTTCCTCACATGCTTGACACCTGCTATTTCATCTATGCTTCTCATCTGCTAGTTCATTACACACACCATTGTTTGACTATAATCTGCTAGTTTTCATCAATTTTTTGTACATGCTTGTCATTTGTTAGTTTCATCTATGTTGTGTACATTCTTGTCATCTTCAATTTTCATCTATTTTCTTTGCATGCTTGATAGGCAAGAAAGAAAAGGGTGATGTCTCGGTCTGCTTCAGAGAATGAGGATAAGGATGATAGTGAAGTTGTCATGCTGAAGAGTGAAAAGCATACTTTCTCAAAGAAGGCCCATGTGGAATCAAGTCTTTCAAAGTCCGAGCTTGAACCGCAGCTTGATGTGAATATGCGCAGAACAATTGCTGATATGAGGACGGCGAAAGCAGAATCCGAGCAACTGAGGCTGAAGTTTGTAGTTGATATGGAAGACATTCAGAAGCAACAAGCTGCGCTACAGAAATCTCAACTAGAAGGAGTTGCCCTACTTGAGGTGCTGGATGAGCAGATGCGTGGTCCTTGAAACTGTGGTTCTGTATGTTGGTTTGATATTCTGTGAGAAAAACGAAGTATTTGATGCCTGTTATGTGGTTTGCTTTTCTTCCCATGTACAATTGGCAACTATAACGATGATGTAACCACCCAAATAGCACCAAAACCAACATCGTAGTAACGTAACGTAAAAGTCCGTCAAGGTAAATACCGACACGTGGCGATGTATGCCCAGCCCACGTGTCCTACTATGAGTGGGCGATTAGACGACGTAAATATAACGTCCCGGCACGGTGATGACATCACCCAAATCCGAGACGGGAAAAAACGGCATGGAAAAGACGTTGCGTGGCACCATTCAGTTGGTGCACGTGCCACGAGTTTAGCGACGGAAAAAAAACATCGCTGGGTAGTCCGCGACGAGCAGATCTCGTCCTAGAAGAAGGCGACGTGGCGCTATTTTTTTTCCATGTGGCGTATGTTTATTGGTACACATGGTTTCGCCTGATTGGTCAAGACTCGCGACGGAAAAAAACGTCGATGGGTAGCCCGGGACGAACAGATTTCGTCCCAGAAGAAGGCAACATGGCACCATTTTGTTTCCATGTGGCGTATTTCGATTGGTCAACATGGTTTCGCCTCATTGGTGAAGACTCGTGACATAAAAAAACGTTCCCACGTTTGCCTGATTACGATAACGGCTGTTAGAACCTCGTTTGCCACGTGTCGCCTCGTAGCGACGAAATAAAAACGTTGATGCTTATTGGGCCTAGGCCGGACGGCCCAACTGGTGGTGACGATTTGCTGAACGTTGCGGATAGCGTTGATGTTTTTAGGTTGATATAAACGTCGCAGACTCGTCCCTGACATTCGATCTGATATGTTTTCATTCCGTCGCGCAAAACGTACCGGATTTCACTTAGCGACGATTTGGAGCTCATCCGCAACGTTATTGAAATGTCCCAGACCGCGCGGAATTTGGTAGTGATGGTACTTGCTCAACTCCTTAAATGTTTTTGCAAAGATTTGAGAGTCAAAACCACAAACAACACTAACATTATAGAAATCATCAATTCCCATAAAATATTTAATGCATTCTTAATCGTTATTTATACCTGACTTTCTACCTTTGTCATTCTCCCATCCTTGAGTGCTTTCTTGAATATGGTCAAGAAGATCCCATTTAGCTTCTTCCTTCATACGCGTGAATGATCCAGAACAAGAAGCAGCCAATAAATCATTATCATGAAGAGAAAGGCTTGCATAAAAATTATTGATAACAACATTACTGGGGAGTTCATGAACGGGACATTTGAGCATTAATAACTTCAGTCTCCCCCAAGTTTGGGAAATAATCTCTCCATCATGAGGCTAGAAATTATATATTTGATTCTGATATTGATGTATCTCACTGGGAGGATAAAATTTAGAATGAAAGAGAGGTACAATTTACTCCCATCCAATAGATTTACCATTCTTGAACATTTTAAACCATTCTGCAGCTCTACCAGTCAGTGATAAAGAGAACAATTTCCTCTTAACTTGCTCCATTGTAATACCTCCACACCTGAATAACTCGCATAATTCATGTATAAAGAGTAAATGATCACCGGGATGGACAGTTCCATCTCCAAAATAACAGTTATCCATAACACGGTCAACAATTTCCATAGGTATTTTAATAGGATCCAATTGAGCAGACAGCGGGTCATCTACTACATTAGCAGTAGTAGCAGTACTCTTAAATAGAGAACCAAATGGATTCTCCATAATAAAATAAAGCAGTTGACAGAAATAAAAACAACACTCATAGTAAAAGTTTTTCTTACCAATTCCACTTACTAGTAGCGCTTCACTCCCCGGCAACGGCATCAGAAAATAGTCTTGATGACCCACAAGTATAGGGGGTGTATCATAGTACTTCCGATAAATAAGTGTGTCGAACCCAAAAAGAAGCAGAAGGTGTTGACAAGCAAGTTGGATAGAGGATTCACTCTAAACACTAGCAAACAGGTTTTTGGTGGTTTTGATATAGCAGATAAATAAAGTGCGAGTAAGTAAAAGACAGTAATAATAATTGCAGCGAGTGGCCCAATCCTTTTTAGAGAAAAGGACAAGCCGATTGGTTTACTTATGATTACCAAACGTTCTCGAGGACACATGGGAACTTTGTCAAGCGC
This sequence comes from Alopecurus myosuroides, assembly GCA_028641055.1. NCBI lineage: Eukaryota > Viridiplantae > Streptophyta > Magnoliopsida > Poales > Poaceae > Alopecurus > Alopecurus myosuroides. The sequence goes on along the minus strand of CM054057.1, from coordinate 380,770,783 downwards.
TTTCGTTTCATATAGTTGATTAATATTTATTGTTTTGATGGGTGATGTGAGGGTGAACCTATCATAATGCACCGCCCAACTAGGTCTAATACATACTTGTGATTATACGCCTTTCAAGCATCCGCAACTAGAAGAAAGTAATTAAGATAAATCTAACCACAACCTTAAACTCTAGGATCCTACAATCCCTCGTGCATCAGTTTCTGAACGAGGGTTTAGGTTTCTGTCACTCCGGCAACCCCACAATTAGTAGCCAAAAACACAATGCATCCCTCTAGCCCCATAAAGGTGAAGTGTCATGTAATCGATTTTCACATGACACCACTAGAAGAATAACACCACAACTTAAATATTAAACCATTAGATTTTACTTCAACATAAATCCACTACTAACATCTTGACTTCTCCCATGTACTCAAGAACTAAACGAACTACTCACAAGACATCATATGGATCATGATCATAGGTGATATAATGGTGAATAACAATCTGGTCATAAAGTGCAAACACTGATAAATCCTGTAAGCGTCAACTAGTAACAAGTAATCCACACTGGTAGAGGAGATCTAGTGGAAAAAAACAATATAGAACCCTAATTGTTACAGCGGGAAGAAGGTGTATGGTGAAGATGTGGGTGCTGGTGATGATGATGATGACGATGATGATCTTGATGGTGCCCGACATGATGACTGTGACGATGACGATGATTTCCCCTCTCCGGCGAGGAATTTCCCCGGCAGATTTCTCCCTCTGTTGTATTCCAGCCCAAGGAGGCGGCGAAATATTTCCTCGATGGTTCTGTAGGTCTTAGGGTTCTCTCGGGATGAAGAATGTGAAAGGGGTCGGCCAGAGGTGGGAAGGGTGGTCATACCACCTGGCGGCGCTGCCAAGGGGAGGGGCGCGCCACCTGGTGGTGTGGGCCCCTGGAGTTGTGGGCCCCTGGTGGCCCCCTATGGCTCCCCTCGTGGCTGGCTCCCTCAACTGGACTTCTAAGACTCCTCTGATTCCCCCTTCTTCCGGTTTTCAGAAATAGGGTCTCTTGACGGTGCGTTTTCCATCAGATTTCTGGTCCCGGTGATTATTCTCCAATAATTATTAAACATGAAAAATAAGATGAAATAACATAATTAATGCATCATAATATGAAATATATCGATGAATAACAGAAAATTAAGATATAAACTAGTGATGCAAAATGGACGCATCACCGCGCAATCAATAGTTATTTTTGGATGTCTTTAAACATATACCATAATAGGAGATTCTAACATTGACATCTGGGTATAACCTAACATGCAATGGATCTGAGATTGTTCAAGAATACTTCTTAAATCCTCCAGACGATAGAGAGATACATCCTCTAGGCGCTCCCAGTATCACTGATGTCAATCAATCGTCTGGCCAGACACAATGTGATTTATCACAAAGACATCAGGGAGATATGAATGAGAAAAAGAGAATGTTATGGTATGAGTTTTATATGTGTTATGGTAAAAGAGTTTGATCATACTAGAGAACACAATCTCACCTCATGATATCATTGGTATCGTGAAGTTAAGGGGATAATTTCAATGAGTAACTTGGAGGTTACCTCATTTTTTGTGGACACAAAGGACCCATGGGCATCCACGGCTCTACTTTTTATTATTGTTCGGTAAGTTTTCGAACATGTTTATGTGTTACCTAACCTTTAAGGATCACACGCTTAAGCCATGCCAAACTTTAATTGAGAGGATAAATATGTTGTTAATGGTTTTATGAATGGTCGATGTCGTTACGATGTCAGAGAAAGAAGTCCGGTGTCAATCGGAGGTGTTTCAGACAAGCTACTATGAGAGTGAAATAATGTCGAGAGAGGGCAGAATTATATCGGAGAAATAATGGAGAACATTAGATGTCCCGGGATGTTAGAAATATGTTTCTAACATCAATAGATAACTGCGATGACTTTATCTATATGGTTCATGGGGTTCCGAGGGCCACATGCATGGGAGTGTCGGAGGGGGCAGATCTGCCCCATGGCTGCAACCATTATTTGTTGGCTGGAAGGTGGGCCCAAGGGCCATATGCATGTCACATTTCTCCCCTTGCGCCTTCCTTTTTTAGTTTCGGAGAGAAAAGAAAAAGGAAGGGGAAAGAAAAAAGGGGATGACTCCTCCCACTAGAAAATGACTCCTAGTTGGACTATGAGTCCAATTCGAGATGGGGGAGGGAGCCAATGCGGTCACCTCCTTGATTGTCCGGATTGGGGAGGGGATTCCCCCCCCCCCCCCCGGCCAAGGCAAGTATCCCCTCTCCCACTATATAAAGGAACCCACCCCTATGAGATCAAACACATCAATTGTCCTCATGCCTCTATTCTCTCTCTCTCTTGTAGAATTATAGCGTTTTCTAATTGGGTTTTTGAGGTGTTCTCTGCCAATTAGAGCTAACTCTAATCTATAATCTCTCTCATGTGTTGAGAACTTCCAGATTCATATAGCTCTAATCACATTTGATTATATCTACCAATTAGCAATGCCAAAAGGTTGTCTCTCTTTGTCGGTGCCGAGTCCTGGACGATTGTTCAGAATCCTTGCAACTAGGCCTAGTTGTGAGGATCTACGATTGTTCAAAATCTAGTACAACTACATCGTTCTTCCGCTGCCGGTAAGTAGTGGTACTAGATCATTGCATGTAAGACATGTGTTGTTAGCTCCATGTGATCGTGGCGGTTACGTTGGACGCAAAATTTTAAATTCTAGAAAGTACATCAGTTTCTCCTGATACGCTGCAAATGTATCTAATTTTCCAAACAATTCTATTGTTGTTTCTCCTCCTATTTGCATGATTTCGATCAAACTAATACGGACTAAGACTGTTTTCAGCAGAATTACGCTTGGTGTCTAGTTTTGTGCAAAAAATCATTTTCCTCAGAAAATTTCAGAAAAATTACAAAAATTATATTGCCACAGAAGACTCCCAGTGCCCGAAGGACAGATGGAGGGGGCCACTAGGCCCTCATGGGGGTGCCAGCCGCGGATTTTCCCAAATATGGTCCACAACAGAGAACCCACGAAGGATTTTTCCCAAATACGATCCACATCTCCTCCGATACCTAAAACCCTAGTGTGGGAGACAGAAGTTCATGTTCTGGCACCCTGCTCGGACGGCGATTGGAGGGAGATCATCGCCATTCTCATCGCCAACACCTCTCCATCAACCATCCATGATTCCCCCTTTGATGTGTGAGTAATTCTCTGCTATAGGCAGAGGGGATGTTATAAATTGGATGTGATTAGTCATGTAATAGATCACGAGATTGTTAGGTCTTGATGCCTAGGATCCAATATTGTTGTTTATTATCATTGTTGCAACTTGGAGTGCTTAATTCTTGTCACTTAGGGCCCGAGTGCCATGATTTCAGATCTGAGCATTTTATGTTTACATGAGTATAATTGTTGTTTTGGATCATAGCTACGAGTTGTATACACTTATTATCGTCCGGAATCCAAGACCCCAACGTGACAGGTTGGGATATCGGAGGGGATGGATTTTAGTTCGAGGATTACATATTTCCATCGTATGTTAGTGCTTTGCTCTAGTGCTAGGTAGAAGTACCTTAATCATCATTAGTTCTTTTTTATCCCTACAACAATGGATGGTAGGACAAAAGACGTCGTGCAAGTTCTTATTGCAAGCATGTACGACAATTTCTGGGAAACGTTCCTATGGTAGTCAGTGACTTGGATACTCTCTTATATATTTTTGCTTCCCTTTGTTACCTCTATTACATGATTAATCTCATTCATGCAACGCCCGTACATCTATCCCTACGCCTACGGTGTTTTTAGCACTACTACTTACTTTGTTTACATTCGTTGCTACTATTGTTACTACTTTTTACTACTACTGTTACTATGAAACAAATTTTGCCATTATATCACCGTTACTACTAATAAATCATGTGAAGCAAGATACTTTTCAGGTGCAGCTGAATTGACCACTCAGTTGTTAAGTCTTATAAATCTTCTTTGACACCCCTTGTGTTGAATCAATAAATTTGGCTATATTTACCCGCGAAGACTGTTGCGCTCCCCTACACTTGTGGGCCATCAAGACTATTTTTTGGCGTCGTTGCCGTGGAGGATAGCTTCATTTCTAAGCTCACTTGAGAATTATATTATTCGCCGCAGTTTATTATCCATCATGGGAAATATTACCGATCCTAAGGTTCCAATATTACCTTCCACCACAAGGAAAGGTACAATTGTGAACACCCTTGTTGCTCTTGATTCACCTTCCGTGTTAAGTAAGCTTGTTACTCCACCACATGCTTCACGTGCTATTACTATTGTGTCTGATACTTTGTCTGATGATTTTCTTGACGCTTCTACTGTCCTTGGTACCTCTGGTTCTCTAGGTTCCCTTTTAGACACACAAATTGCTAGAGCGAAAGAAATTGAACATGTTGAAATTTTTGACAAACTAATGTCTACACATGAATGACCTGATCTTAATAATTATAAGAGTGATTATTTAGATGATACTTATACACTTGATGATGCGTTATGTAAGTAATACATAAGTCATCAAACTGCTCCTGATCCTAAGACTTTTAAGAAGCTGCTTGAGAAACATTCCATGAAAAACAAGTTTACTCCTGATCCTGAATTTGCCAAATCTCATGTGGACATTAAAGATAAGAAGTTTGATTTATCTATTGATTTTTCACTTATTCCTATGGTTGAAACTGAACCCTTTGATGGTAAAGAAAATAATGATGTTGTAGCCCACATGAGTGAATTATTTGAGATTGGCATGGTGTTTTCTTATGAGAATTTGACAACAGTCTATTATGTTGTTAAGTTGTTCCCTTTCTCATTAAAAAGGGATGCTAAAGTTTGGTATGATAATTTTCGTTATGGTTGGATTAAGCTCCTCAATGCTTAACTCTTGTGTTTTCCAAGAAATATTTTCCTGCTCATAGGCAACATGCTGCATTACAAAAGATTTTTATATTTCAAACAATTGGAGGATGAGAAACTTCCTAAAGATTGGGGAGGTTTTGTGCTACCCTCAAGGGTAGTCCTGATCATAGTATACCTAAGAATGATCTTATTGATATATTTTATAATGGACTAGCAATTGAATCTAGGACATACTTGGATAGTTGTGTTGATTGTATTTTTAGGGAAAGAACTATAGATGAAGCTGAAGAATTATTTGGTAATATAGCCAAGAACCATGATGATTGGGGTATTCCTGAACCTAAACCATTTCCTACACCCAAGAAGAGATGATTTATTTTCCTCAATCCTGAAGATATGCAAGAAGCTAAGAAATCTATTAAAGAGAAGGGTATTAAACCGGAAGATGTGAAGAATCTACCTCCAATTGAAACACTATGTGAGCCTACCACTCACCCTCTTGTGGTAGAGGTACATTCTCTTTATAAATTTAATTCTAGTGATATTCCTTCTGATAAGTTCCTGAACAATGCCTAGACGAATTTGATGATTTCATTATTAAACAAACCCACCTTAATGCACAAGTGCAAAATCAATTGAATGACAATTCTCTTTGTATAACAAAATTGCGTGCTACTTTAGGAAGAACAGTTAATGTTGTTAAAGTTCTTGTTAACCACTTTGAAATGATTCAGACTCAATTAGAGCAACTTACAAAAGTACATAATGATTTATTTGTTGAAATGTCTAAAGAACAAGCTTGTAGTGTTTAAACTATCGGTGGTGCTTTCACTCAGGATCCTCTTTATCCCGAGGGACACCCAAAAAGGCTTGAACAAGATTCTCAAATGCTAGATGAGACTTTTGTTAGCTCTCCTAAAAATACAAAGAAGAAGAAACATAAAAGAATTAGAGAGGATAATGATAATAGTAATTATGCTAATAAAGAACCTGATAAAGATCCTAATAGTATATCGATTTCTGATACTGAAACTTAAAGTGGTAGTGATCATGATAATGATAAGAATGATGCTCCCCATAAGGAAGAAAGTGAAGTAGAATCTGAAAACCCTCCTAAAAACAAAAAGTATGATAAAGAAGATTTTACTACTAGGAAGCATGGCAAAGAAAGAGAACCTTGAATAAAAAAAACTTATGACGTTTCCTAGTAAATCTATCAAACATAAAGAAGAAGAACATTATAACAAATTTTGTGAGTGGATGAAACCTCTCTTCTTGCAAATTCCTTTGACTGATGCTATTAAGTTGCCTCCTTATTCCAAGTGTATGAAAGATATTGTTACTAATAAGAGGAAACTTCCTAATGGGGAAATTTCCACTATGCTTGCTAATTATTCCTTCAATGGTAAAATTCCTAAGAAACAGGGAGACCCAAGTATTCCTACCATTCCTTGCTCTATCAAAATAATCATGTGATAACTGCTTTATGTGATATTGGTACTGGAGTTAGTGTTATGCCTCTCTCTTTACTAGAGACTCTATTTTGATAAATTAATTCTTATTGATATCTCTTTGCAAATGGCTGATAAATCTGCTGCTATGCCCATTGGTATTTGTGAGGATATCCATGTCCAAGTTGTTAATTGTTTAATATTAATTGACTTTGTTGTGTTGGAATTGCCTGGGGATGAAAATATGTCTATTATTATTGGAAGACCTTTTCTTAATACTGCAGGGGCTGTTATTGATTGTAATCAAGGGAAGGCCACTTTCAATGTCAATGATAAAGAACATGCAGTTTGTTTTAAAAAGAATATTGATAAGAAATATGGTCTAAATTTAATTGAAAATACTGAGACCATCAAGATTGGAGAATTCTATTATCCCATTCCAGTGCCACAAAAACAGTATTAAAATACTGTGATTGGGACCATGTCTATCAAAATGTAGGTAACATGGTTGTCGTAGTGAAGTGCAAAGTATTACTTCATATAAAATTGGCTTGGTGACAAGACTTAATCAACCTAGTTAACAATTGGTTTTGGATGAATGAAACTATGTTTCACTCTATTTTCTTATTTTTTCACATGTTTCCCGCTTATTTTCCTCTATTTTCTCCACCTTCTCCCATGTTTCATTTTTTCCATCTTTTCCATCTTGTTTAAAAAAAAAATCACATGTTTTCATCATGCCCAATCATATTTTCTCATGTTTTCACCTTGTTTTCTATGTTTGCACTTGTCTTAGAACTCATGTAGAATTAGTGTTGAATTTGTTTTCCATCATTTCTTAAAAAAATTTCAGTGTTGTGATCATTTATTTAAAGTTGGAATTGCCCAAAAATAAAGATTCGCGAAAAATTATAGAAATTTTATATTAGATATTTATGCATAAAAAGGGGCAGAGAGGCACAGGAGACAACCCAGGGGGACCCACCTATCACCCAGAGAGGAAACATGTGCGGCCACCCCCTAGACCGCGCCCAATGGTCACCTGGGGGCCCCAGGGCCCCACTACTTGAGTGGCTGCTTCCCCATTCTTTCTCTCTACCGAGAAACCACCTTGATCTAGGAAAATTTTGTGTTATTGATATTCTTCCTCGGATTTCTTCGGTCTCCTCATTTAGCCCACCATTTATGTTGAAATTTGATACATCTCTTCCCCGGTATGTGACTCCTCCTCATGTACTTGTAGATTTTTTATTGGCATTGTATATCTTGAGTCTTTTGCTGCACTAGATGACTGGATATTTGAGCTTGCATGATTCGTTTTAAGTTTATTTAAGTTTATATGATGCATGTAGTAGTTGTCCTAAGGTTGTTAGAGTGGTTCCCTATAATATTTATCCTCGTAGATGATTTTTTTATTGGACTTGCTAAAAATTTCAGATTGAGAGTATCAGGAGAGCAAGGCGATGGCTTAGTAAATCCTGCAAAAGCATATAAAATGAGGTGCCTCCCCTTGATGAAGATGTTATAGACTTAATCTCGTTTTATTTTTCTGAATTTCGCAACGATCTTCTGTTAGCACTGGGAATTCACAAGCAAATGACTAATGCATATTTGCTGGATTTCACAACAAATGAAGTGGACCAATATAGGAAGCTCACTTATATATTTGTGCAGAACTTGAAGTTTTATTGTATGGATGACCCGTATGTTAAATTTTGTTTCTATGACAGGAAAAAAATGTCTCTTAATGATTTATGCAGAATTATTGGAGTGACCAATCAAGGATACTTTGGAAACATAACAGATCCTATAGAACTTCATGATTTATATTCGAGACTCTGTTATCAACACAAGAAGACTAAGCAACATAGTAAGACTTCCTGTTTTCAACATCATGCAGTCAGGTATTTTCATACTATCTTTCTAAAGGAGTCCTTGCTAGAGAAAATACCAGTACCACTCCTAGTCCTGATCTTGCCAGCATGCTCGATGTTGTAGATAATAATTATTCTTTTAGTATTGGTGCGCAAATTGCTAGACTAATTGATAAGAATTCCGCCAAAGGGCGTACTTTTGGAGTCATTGTTGCCTCATGCATTTTCTTTGCTCAAACCACGGTACCTAATGATATTGATGATGAATTCCTGCCCCCCTAGAAGGCTAGATTTTAATGCTTTTATGTCACATGGCTTCTTTAAATCTAAGATAACCTTCGGGGATTTTAATTATAGAATGTTATTTGCGGCGGGAGATGTTAAAACCCGCTATGTTACTATGTCGGCGCCTTCTTTGTTGGATGTTCCTAGGTACAAATGGTCCATCTGCAAGGATACTTTAGTGGAGTACCTCAGGCCGGCGTTCGACCCGAACCCCAATACCCAGGAGGAGGCGTACGAGGAGGAGCCCGCGAGGCCATCCTCATTCACATACATGGGAGAGCCACCCTTGTTTTACCATGGGGAAGGATCTTCATCTTAGCCACCTTCGATGGACAGACTCTCGCTGCAGCAGACGACGTGGGATATGCATCTCACACCATACCAGCAATATGAGTATATGTAGCAGCAGCCATCGTCGAGATGGAACACGTGGGATCAGCACTACGAGTAGGCCAAAAGCCTAAGCTTGGGGGAGTAGGTATAGACTAACACTTTCTTTATGATTCCTACTCGTTATTTATGTCGGAATATTACTTGGTACTTTGTATGTTCTTTTAGACCTGCTATTATTTATTTCTTATTTTGTTTTTGTTTTTTAGTTGTTTTCCTTTTGTTGTTCTCGCTCTTTTTTAGTTTTACCTAGTTTTCCCTCTATTTTTTATTCATGTGTTTCTTGCTGAAAACCCAAAAAGATTTGTAACTTGTTGTTTCCGCACTTATTCAGAAAACACCAAAAAAAGTATTTGTTCTCTTCGTTTGATTTTCTTCTCTCCGCATTTTCTCTTTCTGCTTGTTTTCTTTTTTTTGAGTTTTTGTCGTTCTTATTCTTTCGTGTCTCTTTCTTTGTGTTTCTCTACTCTTTGTTTGTCGTTTCTTAAAAAATCACAAACAACAAAAACTTTTCCTCGTTTTCTCTTTGAGTCACCTTTCTAAAACAACAAAAATATTTTCTCCTTTTCTTGTTATTGTGTAGTTATTTGCAGAGTTCAGCTCATGTCCACGGTGGCGCTTGTGCTATATTATTATTTTCATACATCCGGTTGCGCAAGTGGCAAGGCAATAATTACGATATATGATGAAGTGGGCGAGATTAGAAAGCTGGTATGAACTTGTCATGGATGGGAAAAGACAGATGCCATGGGATGGCTAATGTTTGGGGCCGATGGACGTTGTAGGTATCCGGGGAGGGATCGCACGCCTAGATAGCGTGCTTAGGACCATTGCAAACACAACAATCTACCCAGGTTCGGGGCCCTCGTGTGGAGGTAACACCCCTACTCCTGCCTTTCTCTCTGTATTATGCTATGCCGAGTACACAAGTTCCTATCTCTCTCTCCGTGAGTAGCAAGCCTCGCAATAAATGAGCCAGTGAGCAACGCCCCCCACACAGGAGGGGTTAAGCCACCTTATATATCGGTGGCCAACCACTATTCTATGAATAAAAGAACGGAGTAGACAACTCCACTGTGCAGCCGCGCACGCATCCGCGCATGCCTCGGTTTCTCTGCTGACAGCGTCGCCGAAAGTCTCCACGGTAGGCCGCTGACATGTCTTGTCCACATTGTCAGTCTCTTACGGTAGGCCACTGACATGTCATGTCCCCACTTGTCAGAGACATGACTTGACAGCGCCCATACCGTACTATACCCACGTCTCTATACAGATTACCACGCACCTGGTAAGTTAAACCACACGCTGGTACGACCCCTGGATACGCGAGATTCACCTCAACGGCTCCATTGACTTTGCTGCCCAAGTAGAACAGCTTCTCGCCTATCCGGATCACCCGAGCGCTACCCGGCTGATCCAGACTGACACTTTGAATGTTCCCTTGTCCGCTTATGCTTCCTGCCGAATAGCCCCAACCGGGTACCATCCTATCGGTAGCACCTCTACAACGCACGTACCAAATCGGTACAGCCGAACTCGATTAATGATGCCTTGAACTCCATTCTTCACTTATCTTACCCCTACTCGGAGGAAGCCCCCCGACATTAGTCCCCGAAGCTGGTAGGGCCTGATGGACTTGGACATTGGGCCCTGCCAGTTTAAACCAAATAACTTCCGCGATGAATCATAGTCGAGGTGCACCTCAACTCGGTTGCTCACAATTTGAACTCGGATCTTCTCCATTGTAGTCTGTGGGGTTTTCCTCATTGTGCCGGGTAGGCCAAGCTGACCTGGATCCAGCCGAGATCCCAACACTTAGCCAAATTTCCAAAACTTTGCCGCTCGAACCAGAGCGTTCCTATCTTCGCGTGCATGTCACGCAACCGCTGCCCACGACGCCTCGGGTCTAATGCTGTTGCGTGGCACGCGCCTGCCACAGCACGCCGGGCCCACAGGCTGTTGCATCGCTTCGCACAGGTACTCGAGTACTCCGTAAATGTGGAATTTACTACGTCGTTACGCGCGAATCATTCGCTATGTGTGTTTCTAACGGGCGTGGTAAACGCCCACGTCGCACGATCTTCTCCGCAGTTAATCACTGGACATAACTACACTTTGGAGGCTTAAATATCCCCGCGCCGCCCACCGTCTGCGCGTCCTCGCCATTCTCCTCTGTGCCCTCTCCTTTCCTTCGCCGAACGCACAGAGAGCACGCCACCGCACTGCGAACCACTAGACTCCACCGCTCACCGCCGTTCCGCACACAGAGAGGGGACAGATCCATCGCGCGCTGCCGCTCGCCGGAGAGCATCCGAGAGCGACAAGATCTTCCTCGTGCAACGCGGTCATCCTTGATCTCGCGCCACCGTCACTGTTCGACTGCACCGTGCCTCCATCTCCATCTCCGTCAAGGTCTTCCTCACCGGAGAACCTCCGATGGAGATCGAGCCCGCCGCAGATCTTCTGGAGGGCCCTTCCTCGACGCGCGCCCACTGGGAAGGCTCGGATGTCAAGGCCAGCGACTGTCAGTGGCTGGTCAATACCCGATGGGTGCCTCCCGGCGTCATATGTAGGCCTCCAGGCAAGGAGCTGGAGCCAACTCCTGGACCCGGTGAGTATGTCGTATTCTTGAGCCATTTCAAACGCGGGTTCGGCCTTCCCGTCTCCAAATTTATGCAAGATTTCTTCTGCCATTTCGGCATTCAACCCCACCATCTCCCGACCAACGCCATTTCCATGCTCTCCGCATATGTCACTTGCTGCGAGGCGTTCCTCGGTGTCTACCCCACGGTAGACATTTGGGAAAAATATTTCTTCTTCCATGAGCAAGTCCTTCCCAATAAGGCCAACCGGACTGCCCCCAAGTGATGACACAAATAGAGGTAGCTATGATCATTCAACGGACTCCCAGTACCCATCCGCGGATACTGGGATTGGACGCATGCCGGAAGTGGCAGAGAGGGTTTTTGTATGTCAAGAACCCCACTCCGGCCGAAGGTGAGCAGCAGGTCGACCTCATCAAGCTGCCGGAGTTCAGGAATGTTATGTGCCCCCCACCGAGATGAGAAATGGGGGCTATCATCCCAGGAAGACCGTGGCAGATGTGAACCAGGCAGATGACCGGCTGAAGGAGTTGATTGCGCAGGGACTCCGAAAGGACGACCTTATTGCTACCTGGGTAGAGCGTCGGGTTCTGCCTCTCCAAGAACGAGCGCACAAGATGTGCTTCATGGGTGGAGCTCGTGACTGCACCCGGACGACCACCTTTGAGCTCACCAAGGAGGAGATGGCGATCTGGGCCCGATCTATCCTCAAGGCCACGCTCTCGGACACTTGGTTCTATAGTTTTGCGCCGTATAGCCGAGATAATCCAGCCCCCAAAGTGAGTACTCTTCTGTATGCACCTAGCTGCTTATGTTTCCTGTTTCTCATACTCCACCGAGTAGGTTGTACCTTGGACCCTCTGGCTTAGACTTAGCCCCATATGCTTTGTGTTTACATGCCATGCTGAGTAGGATTCTCCAGATAGGACTTAGCTTAGTATGCTTTATGTTTGCATGATATACCGAGTAGGACTCTTCAGATAGGACTTATCTTAGTATGCTTTATGTTTGCATGCTATACCGAGTAGTTCTCTTCAGATAGGACTTAGCTTAGTATGCTTTATATTTGCATGCTATACCGAGTAGAGCCTCAAGCTGGCTCCCTTTAAAGGTCTTAGCTTTGTATGCTTCGTGTTTGCATGCTAGGCCGAGTAGAGCCTCAATTCGGTTATCTTGAGTGTAATCTATCCCTTATGCTCTGTGTTTGCACCTTTAGGTTATCCCTCGCCAGAAAATAGAGGATAAGGTCGTCCACGAGCATAACTGGCAGCCGGATAGGACCGAGGACGACAGAGAGGCGTTTGATGTCCAGGCCACGCTCTGCGTTCCGCTCGCCGACCAAGATGGTAAGTCTCGAGTCTCCACCTCAATTCGGGACTGGTCCGAGGACGATGAAGGTGACCGAGTCCACTATTTTCTGCCCTTTAATTTACTCTGGTTTCCTCTCTTACTTGAATTGGCATTCACCCTTCTTGTTTGCAGATGAGGTGGAGGAGGAAGAGCCAATAGACGCGCAGCCCGTGTCCATGGCTGCCCCCACCGAACAAAGAAGAGGCCGGGCAGCAGAGCAGTTGAACCCCTTGCCAAGCAGACGAAGAAGACCACCAAGCGCACCACTGGGCGCAAGAAGCGCCCTGTCATGGACGGGTAAGTCCATCCGAGAAGCTCTATGCTTTGTGTTTGCATATCTTTGTCTTTTCTTATTCTTGTGCTTTGTATTTGCAACGTTCTCATTCTTCATTTCTTTCTTCTTAGTGACGCGCTTGATGCTGACGCTACCAATGCGCCACCCAAGCCGAGTGCGCCTGAGAACGTCGTGGACCTTGATCCCGACAAAGAAGAATACCAGCCGGAGGAGAGGACCAGGGTGTCTCCTCCCGTTAAGGACGAGCAAGACCTCGGTGCCGACAACACTGGTACCGAGATGGAGGATGATCGGGTTCCGGTGCAGCCGGAAACCAATATTGAGCAGCCAGCAATGGAGCCCCCCACTGAGACGCGGCAGCCCACACCAGAACCTGCCTGTGAGCCGCAGCAGCCCACACCGCCAGCACCAAAGCCGAGTGGAAGCCAACACCACCAACACCACAACCAACTCCGCAGCAGCAACCTCAAAAACCTGCCACCGAGAAGCAGCCTACACCGCCAGCAGCAAGACCGACTCCACAACAGCAGGCGCCTAGGGAACAGCCCAAGCGAGATGCAGGGCAAGGCGGGGCAGCAGCATCCCGAGAAGTGGCAGGCTGGGCAGCAGCAACCCGAGAAGCCATAGCAGCAGCCACAGCATCAACGGCCAGCACGATCCTCCGAGTACCCGCTACCAGGTGCCAAGGAGGTCGGGCAGCCACAGCAGCAGCAGCCCCCAGCTAAGAAACAGGCTCCTTCGCTAGTACCGAAAACAGACTGGCCACTCAACAAGCCAAGACAACCCAGACCCCTGGATGTTGCGGCCTGCATCCGAGAAGGCCACCACCAAGACCACTGCGACTGCCCAGAGCGGCCCTATCACTTGTAGAACCAAGTTGGTGCAGCCCAAAATCCATTTCGGGCCCAAGGATCAACAAGTTGCATGAGCAGGTATCAGCGGAACCGCTTCCCCTACAAGCTTCCTGGATCACTAGCGCGAACTGCAGGAAGAGCACAAGCAGCGGTAGGAGCGCGAAGCCGAGCTGCGAGAGGAGCTAAAGAGGAGGAAGAAGCTCAACGCCACCGGATCCAAAGGCAAGGAGGGTACTCTGACCATCCAATCTGCCGTTCCAATAATGGAGCTTGCCCATGAGCTCCGAGAGGACATAGAGAATGTCCTGGACCGGATAGGCCATATCGAGTCAGACTGGGACAGCAACAAGCATGGCCGTCCGGAATGGGACGACACGAGACTTAGCAGTCTGGACAACTACTGGCAGGCCTGGAACAAAGCCGATGTTGGTCCTGTCTCGATGGCCGTAGCCGCGTCCAGGAGCACCTTGGCGCACAAGATGTACTGTATGCGCAAAGCTGCTGAGGTTGCCGAGAACACCAACCGGGTAAGTGCATTTCCTATCTATCCGGATTTCTGAGTTGTAACCTTTTCCATCTTTCTTGTATCTGTTCTCTTATCTACTATCCAGTCCCCGAGATTTGGGCCGAGTAGGCAAGACTCGACCGAGTTGCAGTCTACTCAGGCCGAATCTTCCCACTCATACTTTCTCATTTTTCTCTTCAGGAATGCACCATAGCCCGCACCAAGCTCTTCCGCCAACTCCTTTGGTCGCACCGGGCTGTCAAGGCAAAGAACCGGGCACTGGAGGAGGAGAAGGGCGAAAGAGGTAACCTTCATACTCACCGAGTTACTTCTTATGCTTTATCGGCATCAGTTTTCTAACTCGGTTCATACTTCCCAACTCACAGCTGTCCTCGAGCAAGGTATCATGGATGCTACTACCAAGATCTCCTCTCTAGAGAGTAAGTGTCAGTACTTTGGTTTGTGCGTTTCATGCCTACGCCCATCTTTTTATTTCCGCTCAATTTTTGCTTCTCTGCAGGTGAGTATAAAGCCCTTGCTGACAAGCACCAGGACTGCGAAATCATGGCTCTATCACAGCAGAGCAAGATTTCTTCTCTAGAGAGTAAGTGTAATTCCCTTCTCTTCTATTCACTTTCTGTCTCTTCCTTGTAAAACTGGTTGGGTTTCTCTCTTCCTACATGAGCGCAAGGCCTTCCTCGAGCAGCACCAAGGGTGCGTTACTCCAGCTGAGGTGCAGCAGCAAGTGCAAGCCAGGGAGGCCAAGCTGGAGAAGGATCTAGCCGCCGACAAGGAGGAGGTGCTCAAGCTCAAACGCGAGTTCGCTGAAGCCCTCAAATCGGCACTGCAAGCTGAGACCGTCAAGAACGAGGCGCTGAACCGGGCAGCTGTTGATAAGTTGGAGCTGGAAAGGGAGATTGATTCCCTCAAAGCCCGGAACAATGATCTCGACACCATACTGGTCAGCTCTCGGAGTCGGCTGGATAAAGAGCTTCCTCTTGCAGAAGGATGGTCTGGCCGGCTGAAGGATCTCGTCACTGACCTGCGTTGTAAGTTACTATTCCTATCTAACTTGTTCCATCCGACTTCTTCTACTTGGTTTTTCTTCTCATCTGGCTTCTTGACTCTACCCAGCTTCACCTCTCTCAGGGACCTTCCCGGATCTCAATGCTCCTGCCGAGGAAGCTATGGCCAAGGTCCGGGCGTTGCGGAAGGATCTTGGTCATGATGTCTCCAACTCGGTTTTCATCGATGACCAGATTGAAATTATCAAGACCCGGGTTCATCTCCTCAAAGGCCTGGGCACCACTCTTGTCTCCACTGGGATGCGCCTCCACAAATTCTTCTGGCCTGATACCGAGCTCCCGATCACCATCACCAAACTGGCCTCCGACTTGGACTACGCCAAGGTGGAGCTGAAGAAATGGCACGCCTCAGCGGCCCGAGCTGGCGAAGATGAAGCTCTCCACTTTGTGTTGTCCTGGTACGAGAACTTGGACCTCTACAGGCTCAAGGAGCTCCGGAACAAGTCAAAGTGGACCCACCAAGATGAGTATATCCAGCGCCGCAAGGAGACCCGCCTACCGGCTCGCCTCGTACGCCGACACCGCCGAGTTCATCGACGGTCCCACAGAGCCGGATACGGATGTTGAAGACGATGAGGATGAAGATGATGACGATGAGGCCAGCGAGGAAGGAAGCATTGGTGATGAGGAGGAGGAGCGGGACTTCGAAGAAGCTGGCTCCGATCAGGCGGCGATCGAGTCACGAGCTGGCTCCGAAGAAGCCCGGACTGACCCGCAGCCCACTGCCCCCTCCGGAGCTGTTACCACCAAGATGGTGATTACCACTCCTGCTCCCGAGTTGGGCACAACAGGGACCGTAGCCGAGGACGTCGCATCCGGGTCCGATCCTCCGACCTCAACTTCTGCCTCCGAGCCCGTCTCCGCGCTCGCCTTCGAGTCTTCGGATCTGTCCAGCGCAGAAGCCAATTCCACTCCCTCGACAATATCTTAAGCTCCTATTTCTAAGTCAACTCCAAACTTTTTATCAGATCCCTGGTATGCCGGGTGCAGATGTATCCAACATTTTATGTTTCAAGTGCTACTCTGGTTTATTAAGTTTCCTAGCAAGACTGGCTCAATGCCGGATTGCGTTAAATGCAAGTCCCCGAGTTGCTTTCTTATCCATCCAGTTCTTTTGTCTTTGCTCTTACCTGCCACTTGTGTCTTTTTGGTAGTCGAGTCACAAGATTTCAAAAACCGAGTTTCTAATACTTAACCACTTTGATATTTGAACTTAACACTGCCCAACACTTAGCCGAAAACACAGAAGGAAAAAACACCCAACTCGGTTAATACACTCCCCTTTTCCTTAGCAATTTTTCGTGTGTTCATTGACCTTTGGCTTGTTCTCTTGCTTGCCATGAAGCCGGGTTGCGGACAGCAGCAAAGTGGAAGAGTTGACCCTTAGGTTTAAACACATTACTAGACATGCGCGTGAAATCTTGAGTAGACTAACCGAGTAGACAAAGTAAAGACAATAAATAACACAGATCAAGTTTGGCACAGGCAGTCCCCAAGTTCGAATTCGGAGTGCCGACTTGGAAATTAGCTCGGTTCAAGAGATACATACAATGTTTGTTCAGGAATGAAAACGGCAGAGTAGAGCTTCATTCCAGGGACGCTTGGATTCCTCTCCGGATTTATTCGCCATGTTCTTCTGCGATGCCTATGCGTCGATGAGGTAATAGGCATCATTATGTAGAGCCTTGCTCAAGATGAAAGGACCTTCCCATGGAGGGGAAAGTTTGTGCATCCCGTATGTGCGCTGCACAAGCCTCAGCACTAAGTATCCTTCTCGGAAAACCCTTGGGTTTACTTTCCGGCTATGATAGCGTCTCAGATTCTGGTGATATACAGCTGAGCGCGATAGAGTTAACTCTCTTGCTTCTTCGAGCAGATCAACATCATCTTCTCGGGCTTTCTCTTGCCTCTGCCTCAGTATAGACGGGTTATTCTCGGTGAGTCATTCTCAAGGTCAGTGGGCAACACAGCCTCTGCTCCATATACCAGGAAGAATGGTGTGTATATGGTTGATCGGTTACGGGGTAGTCCTTAGACTCCACAACACCGCCGACAACTCATCTAGCCAACACCTAGGTGTTTTCAGCAATGGCTCAATCAGCCTTGGCTTTATTCCGGATAGGACCATGCCATTTGCTCTTTCAACTTGCTCATTTGAAGCCGGATGGGCGACTGATGCAATGTCAAGCCGGATCTGCTTCTCCTTACAGGACCGAGCAAAAGCTCCTTCAGCAACGTTTTCCCCATTATCCGAGATGATCCCATGCGGATAGCCATACCTCAGGATGATGTCCTTCAAGAAACTCACTGCTGTGTTTCCATCACACTTCCAGATTGGCTTCACTTCAATCCATTTGGTGAACTTATCAACCATGACAAGATGTGAGTCATATTGCCCTAAGCTGGTTTGAAAGGACCCACCATATCCTAGCACCAGACAGCAAAAGGCCATGTGATGGGGATTGTCTTCAACTCGGAAGCTGGCATGTGAATCTTGCTAGCATACCTCTGGCACCCATTGAACTTCCTCACTAGATCTTCTGCTTGTTGCAAGGCAATGAGCCAAAAGAATCCATGCCAGAATGCTTTCTTGACTAGGGCTCGAGATGAGGCATGGTGCCCACATTCTCCCTGGTGTATCTCTCTGAGAATTTCTTCTCCTTCCTCGGGCTCAACACAGCGTTGGAGTACGCCAGTGGCACTTCTCTTGTGCAGCTCTTTGTTGATGATGGTGTAGCCCTTGGATCTTCTTTGTATCTGCCTGGCTGTGACCTCGTCATTCGGCAAAGTGCCATCCATCAAAAAGGATAATATGGGCAAAGCCCAACTCGGTGTCTCCCGAATAGGAAACACCGGTTCGTCCACTTCCATTGGATCAGCTGCCATGACTTGCTCTGAGTTGGAGACGAGTCCCCGAGTCCCCGAGTACTGAGAAATTATCCCCTCGATGAATGTGACAGTCCCCGGGTTTGCGGAGGCAGTCCCCGGTTGGATGGAGCAGTCCCTGGGTTCTCTTTTGAGCTTTCCCAATGAATCTCCATGGGGACAGCTTCTGAGTCCGGCAGAGCCGGGATGAATATGGAATCCGAGTTGGGGGATGGCTTGATAGAGGGCTTCCTCAAATGTTCTAGAGCAATCCCGGGCGGGATGAACTGCCGAGAAGACCCCAACTTGGACAGAGCATCTGCTGCATCATTTCAGCTTAGTGGATGTTATGGAACTCACACCCATCGAAGACTCCGGTCATATTCTGGACGAGGAACCGATAAGATGCCATGTTGGCATCCAGCGCGTCCCAAGTCCCCGAGACCTGTTGAACCACCAGGTCTGAATCGCCATAGCATACTCCGCCGGATTCCAATCTCCTTGGATACTTTCAGCCCATGGACCCAGGCATCATACTCGGTAACATTGTTGGATGCGGGGAAGTGAATCTGAAGCACATACTTGAGCTGGTCCCACTTTGGTGAAGTGAGTACAACACTAGCACTGAGTCCCTCTTTTACCTTGGAGCCATCTAAATGCATCCTCCAGAAGTTTGTTTCCGGAAGGGAGGCTCATACTGAATTTCGGCCCAGTCAACAAAGAAATCCGCGAGGGCCTGGGACTTGATGGCTTCTCTTCTTGCATACAACGGGGTGTAAGAAGCTAGCTCAATCGCCCACTTGGCCACCCGGCCACTTGCATCCTTGTTGCCCATGATCTCCGAGATGGGAGGAGTGCTCAACACGATCATTGGGTGCTCCTAGAAGTAGTGCTTGAGCTTCTTGGCACCCAGGTAAACCCCATAAGTCATCTTCTGGTAGTGCGGATAGTTTTGCTTGGATCTGGACAGCACTTCGCTCAGATAATAGACCGGTCTCTGCACCGATTTGCCTTCTTCTTCTCGCTCCACCACCACCACCATGCTCACAACTCGGTTGATGGCTGCAATATAGAGCAGCATTTGCTCCTTAGGCAGTGGGGATGCCAGGATTGGAGCATTGCCCAGCATGGTCTTGAGCTCCTTGAATGCCACATCACCTTGTGGGGTCCAGACAAACTTGTCACTTTTCTTCATGAGCTGATAGAGAGGCTAAGGGAAGCCAGGCACCCGGTAAACTTCTGCACATCCTTCAATGACCTCGGCAAAGGCATGCTCTCTATAGCTTTTACCTTTGAAGGATTGGCCTCAATGCCCCGACTGGAAACCAAGAAGCCGAGTAGCTTGCCAGCCGAGACGCCAAATGTGCACTTGGTTGGATTCAACTTCATCCGGTATTTGCGCAAGCTGGCAAATGTCTCCTCAATATCGCTCAGCAGAGTGTGTTTTTCTTTTGTTTTGATGACAATGTCATCTACATACACCTGCACATTTTTGCCGGTCTGCTCATGCAGGCATCTCTGCATGCATCTCTGATAAGTGTCCCCAGCATTCCGCAAGCCAAAACACATAACACGATAGCAATAGGCCCCGTACGGGGTAATAAAAGCAGTCTTTATTTGATCGCCACACCACAGCGACCATGGGATCATGCCTTCTTCTTCTCCACCATGACCAGATTGGCCAGCCAATCCAGATGCAGCACCTCCATGATGAATCCACTTGCGAGCAGCCTTGTGATCTCGTCACCAATGGCTTTCCTCCTTTCAGCCGCAAAGCAGCGCATAGCTTGCTTCACCGGCCCTGGCATCCGGACGCACATGTAAAGAGTGCTCAACCAACTCCCTCGGGACACCCGGCAGGTCCTGGTTGGACCATGCAAAGACATCCCGATTCTCACGGAGGAAGTGGATGAGCTCGCTCTCCTATTTCTCCTCCAACCCGGCGTCAATGATGGCCACACGCTCCGGGAACTCCGGGTCAATCTGCACCTTGTTTCTCTCTTGGGAGGCCTGGAATGTGGCTCCATGCTGAGAGCTCGGCATGCCAGGCATACCGAGTTGAGCTGTCTGTGCCAGTGCCACCACCTCGTGTATCTTCTTCTTCTCAGCAGCAATGACCATGGACTCGGCAAGCCGAGATCCAGCAGATGCACAGTCCAAGGAGCGCTTGTAGTCGCCCGAGATGGTGATGATGCCATTGGGATCGGGAAGCTTCATCTTCAGATAGGCCGCATGAGTTGAAGCCATGAACTTGGTTAGGGCAGGGTTGCCGAGCAGAGCATGATAGGGGCTCTGAAGATCAACCACCTCAAACTGCATGCACTCGGTCCGGCAGTTCTCCCTTGTGCCGAAAAGCACATCAATCCAGATCCGGCCAATGGGAGCACAAGAAACTCCCGACACAATGCCATGGAATGTAGTCCGACTGGGTAGCAGCATCTTCTCGGCAATGCCGAGCTTCTCCATAGTATCTCGGTACATTATGTTGATGTTGCTCCCGTTGTCGATCAGCACCTTGCTGAACTTCACATTCTTTTTGGTCCCCAAGAAAGTAGGGTCCACCACCAGAGAATATGTACCCGGGTTGGGAATTATCTTGGGATGATCCTCTCTAGACCAGACAATGTCCTGGTCGCACCAATGCATGTAATCCGGCACCGCCGGCATCACAACGTTCACCTCCATCGCGCGCATGCGCTGGCTCTGCTTGTCATCTGGCTCGGTGGTGAACACCATGTAGCTCTCATGATGCTCCTGGTACTGGTTCCGGTCTCCACCACCACCATTGTTGTTGTTGTTGTTCTGGTTGGCATTGTTGTTGTTGCGATTGTTGTTGCGGGTGTAGTAGTTGTTGTTGCGATTGTTGTTGTTGTAGTTGCGGTTGTAGTTGTTGTTGGCTCCCTGTGCCACTTGATTCACATGTTCCCTCCTCTGGTTCTCGGCCGGCCTGGGAGCAGCTGCCCGGATAGGCTGCACATTGGAGCCTGAGAGCGGAAGAGGAGGAGGAGGCAGCTGACCAAAGCCCTCGCTTTTGATCTGGTCCAACCAGCTGCACTGCCGGCTAGTATGGTTGGCTGGCCTACTCGGATGCCGAGTATGAAAGCTGCATGGGCCATCCTTCATGTTCTCAAAGACAAACCTCGGAGGACCTCCGGACTCCTTGGGGGCATTATTCCGCTAAGGAGCATTGTACTGCTATGTCGCACCCGGACTTCTAAAGGATACTCGCCGTTCCGTTGAACAGTAGTAGATTGGATTACGGGGCTTACCGGCACCCGCGTCCTCTTACGAGTAGGCCAACACACGTATGTGTGACAACCAACCCCTATCTGTTCATCGTCGACGTAAACTATCCCATAGAAATCAGGATACTACCATTGACGTACTTCATACCATACACACATGGTACGTCAACGGCTTGTAACAGAATGATAGCACAACATATCTCTAAGACACAAAAGATTGAAATAAGTTGCAACTGGCTCTCACTAGAGCAGAGATAGCAAATACAATCATCCAGAGGACACATGTCCCAACATAACATCATTACATCTCAGCGGAAGCATTCAACGGGTCTGAGTACAGACAAATCCAAATAGGCTTAAGAAGCCGGGAACTGAAAGAAAGACGGAGCCCATCCACGTAGTCTCGGATCCTGCCCGGGTCCGCTACGTACTCGTCAACAGCCTCGTCGAACTCCACGTAGTAGCCGTCACTGGGATCCTCGTAAGCGTAGTCTGCGGAAACCACAGCCCCAAAGGGGTCAGTACATCCAAGTACTGGCAAGCAAGACTCACAGTTCACCAAAGTGTAACCCGTCAACACCAAGTACAGATGCCTTGGGTTCAACGGAAGGAAGGGGATATAAAAGATGCTGCAACTGGCTGCGCTAACCAACTACAGAGATTCTACCACTTCCGGCTAACAGAAAGAAGATAAGATAGCGTATAGTAACCAACTGAAAGATAACCTCAAACAAACCCATCCTGGATCTCGCCCCTTATCCAAAGAAGCAATCCGAGGATAACTCACACAGTTGGATTAATGAATAATGAATCAAGTTGTTGTGGCAATAAGTCTATTACTAGTCAAGTTATCAATAGTTAGGTGTAAGTTGTTCTGAGTACTTGTTAGCCAATACTTTCACCAAGTCAACCATAACCGCGGAAAACACGGCTTCTCGAGAAGATTTATCCCTGCAGGGGTGCACCAATTTGGCCGTACACGTAAGAATAACCCGCCAGATGGGATACCTCCCACCAAGCGGGGCACTCAACACAACCCAACTCTTCTTCGCATCAAGCCCAAAGCACTTTGGGCGCACGGCTAATCGAGCCCCGAAGAAAGGGGACCCTCATAGCACTCTAAGAACGTGTCCCCCTATATGCCGACTACAAAAGTTCCACCCTGCGCTGGGCTCGCAAAAACATGCATGCGGCAAATGGAAAACACGAACTAAATGAGATGATTTGGACGAGATGCGAGTCGAATCAAATTGAGGGGGGCGCCCATACACGCTTCCCACATGCGGATAGTGCGCTCATCATGGATCAGTAGACAAGACCCTTTTCCTATTAGGGTCGACACTAGCAGGCCTCAAAACCACACAGGGCCTCCTGCCGGTGCCTTATCAGCATATTATTATTAACATGTTGATTGATTAACATCGAGCCCCCAGAACATAATAGAATATAGTAACATAAATTAACGGGTAACAGACTCGAGCAAAACAACCTAAGCATGCTAGTGAGACACTGGCTCAAACAATGGGGTTGTAGGAGTGGAGGTGAGGCAATATCAGGGTTAAGGGATTCATGTGATAGGTTCGTAACAGAAACAACTACTACTAAGGCTAGCAGAAACAGACAACAGAAAGTATCGGTAACCAATGTTGAAAGGAACACAATGGTTTATGTGAGTGATAACTTGCCTGCAAACTCAGCAGCCTGGTACTGAGCTAGATCCTCAGAAGGGGTGTCGTAAGTATCGTATGTCTCAACGTCGTCGTCTATCCGAGAAGAAAGCAAACAGACAATGCAGAAAGATAAGCAATCAATATCATGGCATAGTGCACAATCATGGGATGATGCATGTCAATTTAACTGATGCACCAAAATAAAATAGTTGACATGGGAAACAATTTAAATGGACACATATGCAATTTTGAGTTGCATATGAAAAGCCCATGGATTTTGGTGGAAACAATTGTTTTCCAATTAACCAACAGGTGAAAGTGGATTAGTATGATGCATGGATGAGGAAAACAACAAAATAACAACAACAGAACCAATTGGAAATAAGGGTTACCAATTTAGAAATTTATTTATTAAGTTAGGGAATTTTTGGTTCCTTAAAGGAATTACACAAATAGTTGTTGTTTTCACCTATTTAAATTGTGCAAAATAAATAACAAAATTCATATTTGAAAATAATACAAAATTTTAGTTGGATTACATGTTTCAAATATTGAAAAAGGAATTACAATGATTTAATTATGAATTAAACCAGATTAAACAAGTTTTAAATGAATTTAAAACAAGTTTGAATATTATTTGAATTTTATTTGTTCAAAACATAAATTCAAACTCACATTTGAAAAGTTTATAATTTTCTAGTTTGAAAACATATTTTGCATGTTCAAAAATAATTTAATTTGAGCAAGTTATGAAT
The DNA here is from genome assembly GCA_028641055.1 of Alopecurus myosuroides. Lineage (NCBI taxonomy): Eukaryota > Viridiplantae > Streptophyta > Magnoliopsida > Poales > Poaceae > Alopecurus > Alopecurus myosuroides. The sequence continues at coordinate 380,746,646 of CM054057.1, read as the reverse complement.
TTAGCAAATTTAAATGATTTAAACAAGGTTCAAAATATTTAAGCAATTTAAATTATTGAATACATGAAACAAAATTTATATTTAAAAAGGTTATTTGAAATAGCATGGAAAACATATTTTATTTGCATTATTTGGATTAAGTAGGAATTAGTTATGGATTTTAGCAAATTTCAAATGATTTGTTTCAATTCAAATTTGAATTGCATTTGGAAAATTCAAAACAGAAAACAAATGTTACCAATAGGTAGAGAATTAAATTTGGGGCAGTGCACATATTTTATTTTTGTTATTTGGAATTATAAAACAAAAGTTATCATCAAATTAGTTTCAGTGACCAATCTGTAAATCAAAAGGGCTTGTTTTGAAAACAGAAAAGGTTAAAAAAACATTTGTTACCGCACACAGAGCTACCCTAGCCACTGCCAGTGGGCCTAGGGCCCCTGTGTGCTTGCGTGGCAGCGGAGTGGCTGACAGGGGGGCCACCCTGTCAGCACTGCGCGTAATAAGGTGGGTTTTTTCTCCCGGGGGAGAGCCAGGGATCGAACCTGTGAACTGCCCGTGCGCGCGCACTGCACTGCACCAGTGCGGTGTGTTTCGTTTGTTGTCAGTAAACGCAACGCGACCAAGGTAAGCTGTCGTTCGCGTCTCTGAATTTTTAACTGACAACGAAACGCTTCTGCAACCTGACGGTGAACTACGGCGTAACGACGACGAGCAACGCGGCGACTGGGCTCGTGGTGCTTGCGTGAGAACGGCACGGATGCGTGCGCGTGCGTGTGCTCGTGCAAGGCAGAGAGGAGGGAGAGGTGCACGGTGGGCTCACCGGCGGCTGGAGTCGCTGCAGAGGCCCGAGGGAGACGGTGGCCGGCGACAGGTTCGTGGACGGCGGCGGTGATCCAGTTGGTGGCGAGCTCACCGGCGGTGTCGATGCTGTCGAGGACGGTGCGGCGGATTCGTTCCTGCGGTCAGCAAGGGCAGAGGTGAACGGGAGCGGCGCCGGCCATCGGAAGTTCAGAGGGAGCTCGCCGGTGTGCGGTTGCAGTGAGGGCAGAGGTGGAATTCCGGCGAGGGAGAGGGGAAAACGGCGGCGCGAGGTAGGTAGGGGGGTAGGTTAGGGCTAGGGCTGCTGCGCGGGGTCCAAGGTAGGTTATATAGGGCTGCGGGAGCGAGGACGGCCGTCGGAGTGCCACGGCGGCGACGTGGCACCGCTGCGATCGCGGCCGTACGCGAGAAAGAAGAGGGGCGCGGGGGTGAACCGGTACCGGGCCGCGCGGGTAAGGTGAGTGGGCTGGGCTGCGGCCTGCCCTTCTCTGCTGCGCGCCTTTTTTTTATTTTTTGAATTTTATTCTCCTGTTTTTTTTGCAGCAATTAGAAAAGGAAGAAAAGAGAGTTTTGGGGGTTAGCAAAAATTTCAGAAAATTTTGTTTCCACTCCTTAATGGAATATTAACCAAATGCAAGTTTTGAATTTCAAAATTATTTGAATTGTGGTGCTGTTTGGATTTGTTTCAAATTTAAATGGATTTTATTATTAAGTAAATATTTTTGAAAACAACTTTTAATAGGGTGAACCCTATGGTTTAAGTAGAACAAATGTGATTAGAATTTGTTTGGTACTTTTATAATTTTCAAATTAGGTGCTGTTTGATGATTTGATTTGAATTTGAATGCAATTTGGAATTAATTAATTGAAATAAAACCACCATTTTATTAGTTGATCAATATGGAATAATTGGAAACAAAAGGTTGTTTGAGTTGAACTTTTATTTGAAAACAAGATTGTAACATGACAAGTATTATAACAAAGTTGAATATTGTTTGGATTTGAAATAGAAAACAAATAAAAAACAGTTGCAAACAAATAAGAAACAAATGCAAGCAAAGAATAAATATGATGACATGATGCAATACTTTAATTAAACAGGAAATCAAACATTCTAGGGGTATTTCATACTTGGGATGTTACAAAACGCCCCCCCCCCTTTGAAGGAATCGCGCCCCGAGATTCGTTACTGAGAAGCGAAAAGGTCCGGATACTTCTTTCAAAGATCCTCTTCGGTCTCCCACGTTGCCTCTTTATCGGAATGATGCGACCACTACACTTTCACACCAAAACGATGAGTGCCTCTGAGGGGAGTTACACGGAGATATGCCTTGTCACCAGGTGCATAGATCATATCCCTGTGCTTGCTGTCATAATAGCTCTTCTGACGAGACTGAGCAATCTTGAGATTGTCACGAATGATACGAACTTTCTCTTCGGCTTCCTTAACAATGTCAGGGCCTAAGAGTGAACGTTCACCAGCTCCAGACCAATTGATTGGACTCCTGCATCTGCGGCCATAGAGTGCTTCAAATGGTGCCATACCTAGGCTTGCCTGGAAGCTGTTGTTGTAGGAGAATTCAGCATATGGAAGGCAATCCTCCCATTTCATGCCAAAAGAGATACCACATGCTCTGAGCATATCCTCGAGAATCTGATTGACTCTTTCGACTTGCCCCTGAGACTGAGGGTGATAAGCTGTGCTGAACAGAAGTTTGGTGCCCAATGCTTCTTGGAAACTCTTCCAGAAATGAGAAGTGAATATGCTTCCACGGTCTGAACTTATTTCCAATGGAACACCATGAAGAGGAACAATCTTTGCTGTGTAGAGCTCTGCTAACTGGCTAGCTGAGATTGTTTCTTTGACAGCAAAGAAGTGAGCTACCTTAGTGAGACGACCGATGACAACGAAGATTGCATCGTTGCCCTTCTTGGACTTTGGAAAACCAGTGACGAAGTCCATTTAAATCATGTCCCACTTCCACTCAGGAATTTTCAGAGGTTGGAGAAGACCGGTTGTTTTCTGATGGACTGCCTTAACACGTTGACAAACGTCGCATTCAGAAACGTATTGAGCAATTTCACGTTTCATGCCAGGCCACCAATACAGAGTCTTAAGATCCTGGTACATCTTTGTACTTCCAGGTTGGATGGAGAGAGGAGTTTCATGAGCCTCCTTGAGAATGACATCTTTGAGACTTTGAATCTGAGGAACTGCAATGCGTCCTTCGAAGAACACAGTTCCCTTGTCATCTATTGAGAAGGACTTGAATTTAGCATTGCCTTCTTTGATGTGCTCTAGAATCTTCTTGATTTCAGCATCACGAAGTTGTCCCGAACGAATCTTGTCCTCGAGAGTTGGACTGGCTGTCAAGCTTGCAAGATATCCTTGAGGAACAAGACCAAGGTTCAGCTTCTGGAATTCTTCATGAAGTGGAGGTTGGCTTTCCATGATCATGAGATTATTGCAATAGGACTTGCGACTGAGAGCATCGGCCATAACATTAGCCTTGCCTGGAGTGTAAGAAATGGTGAGATCAAAGTCTTTAATCTTTTCAATCCATCTCCTTTGCCTGAGGTTTAGATCTGGCTGGGTGAAGATGTATTTCAGACTCTTATGATCGGAAAAGATTTCAGTGCGGTTACCCAACAAATATTGCCTCCATTTCTTGAGGGCAAACACAACTGCTGCAAGTTCTAGGTCATGAGTGGGATAATTTTGCTCATGTGCATTCAACTGACGTGAAGCATAAGCCACAACTTGACGTTCTTGCATAAGAACTGCTCCTAGACCTTGGAGAGATGCATCGCAGAATATCTGGAAAGGTTTGGTAGTATCTGGGCCAACCAGAACTGGGGTAGAAGTGAGTTTAGTCTTCAGGAGATTGAAACTCTCATCGCACTGTGGAGTCCAAACGAACTTCTTGTCCTTCTTTGTCTGATCAGTGAGAGGTTTGGCAATCTTGGAAAAGTTTTGGACGAAACGAAGGCAATAGCTAGCTAAGCCAAGAAAACTTCTGACTTGCTTTACCGTCTTAGAAGGTTTCCAATCAACAATTGCTTTAACCTTTTCTGGATCAATGGCTATGCCCTTGGCAGAGATGACATGACCAAGGTAAGCAACTTCTAGAATCCAGAACTCACATTTGGAGAACTTGGCATATAGACGATGCTCGCGAAGTTTCATGAGAGTGAGACGAAGATGTTCTCCATGCTCTTCCTCGGATTTTGAGTAGACAAGAATATCATCAAGATATACCACAACGAACTTGTCGAGGTATTCATGGAAGACAAAATTCATGAGTCTAGAGAACGTCGCTGGTGCATTGGTGAGACCAAAGGACATGACGGTGTATTCATATAGACCGTACCGAGTGGTGAAAGCTGTTTTTGGAATATCTTCCTTTCTGGTCTTTATTTGATGGTACCCCATCCTCAAGTCCAACTTTGAGAATATTGAGGCTCCAGCAAGTTGATCAAAAAGATCATCGATACGAGGAATTGGATATTTGTTTTTGATGGTTTTCTCGTTGAGAGGACGATAGTCAACCACGAGTCTTTTTGTTTGATCCTTCTTGGCAACGAACAGAGTTGGGCAACCCCAAGCGGAGGAACTAGGCTGAATGTAACCTTTCTCCATGTACATATCGATTTGCTCCTTCAACAATTTCAGTTCAGGAGGAGCTATCTTGTATGGATGCTTAGAGATTGGAGCAGTACCTGGCTCAAGCTCGATCACGAACTCAACTGCTCTGTTCGGAGGCATTCCTGGCAATTCTTCTGGAAAGACGTCAGGGAATTCACAAACCACCGGAACATTTTCGAGTAGAGGTAGAGGTTTTGCATCGAGTGTGCATAGCTGAATAGACCTTGATCCATATGGAGAATAGACTATCTGGCCAGAAGGGTGGGATAGAGTTATTGACTTTTGAGCACAGTCAATTTTAGCTTCGTTGGTCTTCAACCAATCCATGCCCAGAATGACATCAATGTCAGAATTTCCCAGCAACATGAGTGAAGCAAGGAATATGCGACCTCCAATTAGGATTTGATTGTCCTTACTTATCTTGGAAGTCAACATTTGAGATCCCGGAGAGTGAACAGTGATTTGATTGCTTAGTGGAACCAGAACTAGGTTGTATGTTGTAGCAAAGATCTTTGACACAAAAGAATGCGATGCTCCGGTATCAAACAACACTTTAGCTGGAAAAGAGTTTACGGGTAATATACCGAGAACGACGTCAGCAGCTTCCTCAGCTTTGTCGGCCTTGATATGATTCACCCTCGCGGTCCTCCCGACAGGCCTGTTGTTGGAGTTGAAGGCTTTAGCCGGGGGAGCACGAACCATTGCCTGGTTGGTGTTGGGGCGAGGAGGTGGAGGTAGCTGCCTCTGAGTGCACTTGTCGGCGTAGTGTCCAGTCTCCTTGCATTTGAAGCAAGTGACGACACGAGGAGGACCTGGCCTTGGCTACCCCATTGGAACCCTCTGACCATGCATCTGAGATGGGTTGGGTGGGCGGGGAGCAAAGCCTGGAGAAGCTTGGGCATAAGGAGCCCGAGTGACAGCACCATTTGGCACCCAGATGCGGCGCTTCTGCGGAGGGGTGGTCATGTTGGAGGAGGAACCACCCTCACGCGAGTGCTTACGAGACTCCTCGAATGCCTTGCGCCCATTTTCCTCATTGAGCGTGGTGTTCACGAGCTCCTCGAAGTCTTTGCACTTGATGTTGGTGAGTGCGTACTTGAGTTCCGGGTTAAAACCTCGGCGGAACCTTGCCATCTTCTTAGCCTCAGTGGACACCTCATCACCAGCGTATCGAGCGAGGCGATTGAACTCATTCTGATAGCCGATGACGTCCAGCTTGCCTTGCTTAAGAGAGCAAAACTCTTCACGCATCCTTTCCATGAGACCATCTGGGATGTGGTGCTTCAGGAAGGCATCCTTGAAACAACCCCAGGTGATTGGGTATCCAGCTCTCATGGTCTGGTAGTTCTCCCACCAAGTAGCTGCCTGACCCTTCAGTAGGTAGGTGGCATACTTGATCTTGTCTTCCTCGGCAACGTGAGCAATGTCCAGAGCCCTGGCCATCTCCCGGATCCATTCATCAGCATCCAGAGGCTCGCGTGTTGCCACGAAAGCTCTCGGACCCAGACTGAGGAACTCCTTGATGCTGACCCGTGGAGCATTCTGGTTGTTGTGCTGATTTGCCTGGAACTGGGCCATCTGCGTCACGACCTGAGTCATCTGAGTCAACAGCTCCGTGATTGGCGGTGGCTCAGGCGGGTTGTTCCTTGTTGGCGGCATCCTGAATAGACATGCATTTTAGCACAACAACAGAAAAGGGGTAGACTTGGTAACCGAAAGCGAGATTATTCCGACGCATGAATAGATAACCAACAGGTACATCATCACATGTTCAAATACATCAGAATATCCAACACACCAATACATGGTTCGAAAGCCAAAGGATAACTAAACATAGCTAAGAATGGATACATCGGTACTCTCATGCTCATCACGCAGGACGGCGGTGAGTAGTACGATGAGGGGTACGGTGAGGAGCACGCCCACGAAAGTAGGTAGAACGATGATCCACATAGATCTGACGTGGTCTGAGAGCGACTCTAGGTGTGGTGAAGTACATAGCGTCATCTCCCTGTGCTCCAAAGCGTGGAATCCCAGTGTAACCAGCACCGAGGTTGAGGAGTGGACCTCTGATCGGCCCGTAACCTCCAACATCTGGCAGACGACGACCAACTGGCTGATCGAAACGTGCAAAGCGCTCATCTCCAACAAAGTCTGTGGTGTAAGTCGCCAGACGAGTCAAAGCAAGGTAGAGCTGCTCTCTGACTGAAGCCAACTCCTGAGAAAGTGTGGTGGCAATTGCGTCACTGTGCCTCACAAACTGAGCGGTGGTGTGCAGCCTGGTGTTATCATGCTCGTAGACATCCCGGTTTTCGTAGAGAGTGAAGTGAGCTCCCTCCGAAGTGATGTAACCACGGGGGATGTGGCGATAGATAGAATCGTCAAATCCCCAGTAGTCAGCACGAAGGACGGTGAGACTCACATAAGCTGCCTGCTGCACGGCCATATCCACTGTGGAACCTACTGCCTCGTAGCGGTGGACAACGCTCATGCCATCATCTGACAGAATGTAGACGATAGCCTGGTAGTAGGTCTGGTCAAACTCTCGCTGCTGCTCGTAGACCTGGTACTCTGGTGCCCAACGGAACCCCAGATAAGTGACCATGTCTCTTAGCATCTCCGGATAACCGGCAGTGCTCTCGCAACGAGTCATCCGAACCACCTGCGGGAAGAACCTGAGATCCATCTGCAGATGATCGGGGAAGTTTTGATTAGACGCCGGTAGAGAACTGATGTGGAAAGCAACAACAAGGTTCAACAGACGATAAGGATGTTGAAAAGAACTGGATATTGAAGCAACATCGGGAAACACGAGACCAAAAACTCCTGAGGTACTACGGAGAACCCAAAACACGTGAAAACCTAACTTGAAAGTTTGGGTGAGAAGAGAAAACAACGTTGCACTTCCTTACCAGAAAAGGGTGGGTGGGTGGGGAAAGAAGAAAAATGGCAGAATTCCTACTCTCACGTTTCATTTTTCCTATATAGATACAAAATAGTTTCTAGACTCAACTGCGACCAGTAAAAGGGATCCTACAGGCAGACAGACTCTGATACCATTTGTCGCACCCGGACTTCTAAAGGATACTCGTCGTTCCGTTGAACAGTAGTAGATTGGATTACGGGGCTTACCGGCACCCGCGTCCTCTTACGAGTAGGCCAACACACGTATGTGTGACAACCAACCCCTATCTGTTCATCGTCGACGTAAACTATCCCATAGAAATCAGGATACTACCATTGACGTACTTCATACCATACACACATGGTACGTCAATGGCTTGTAACAGAATGATAGCACAACATATCTCTAAGACACAAAAGATTGAAATAAGTTGCAACTGGCTCTCACTAGAGCAGAGATAGCAAATACAATCATCCAGAGGACACATGTCCCAACATAACATCATTACATCTCAGCGGAAGCATTCAACGGGTCTGAGTACAGACAAATCCAAATAGTCTTAAGAAGCCGGGAACTGAAAGAAAGACGGAGCCCATCCACGTAGTCTCGGATCCTGCCCGGGTCCGCTACGTACTCGTCAACAGCCTCGTCGAACTCCACGTAGTAGCCGTCACTGGGATCCTCGTAAGCGTAGTCTGCGGAAACCACAGCCCCAAAGGGGTCAGTACATCCAAGTACTGGCAAGCAAGACTCACAGTTCACCAAAGTGTAACCCGTCAACACCAAGTACAGATGCCTTGGGTTCAACGGAAGGAAGGGGATATAAAAGATGCTGCAACTGGCTGCGCTAACCAACTACAGAGATTCTACCACTTCCGGCTAACAGAAAGAAGATAAGATAGCGTATAGTAACCAACTGAAAGATAACCTCAAACAAACCCATCCTGGATCTCGCCCTTATCTAAAGAAGCAATCCGAGGATAACTCACACAGTTGGATTAATGAATAATGAATCAAGTTGTTGTGTCAATAAGTCTATTACTAGTCAAGTTATCAATAGTTAGGTGTAAGTTGTTCTGAGTACTTGTTGGCCAGTACTTTCACCAAGTCAACCATAACCGCGGAAAACACGGCTTCTCGAGAAGATTTATCCCTGCAGGGGTGCACCAATTTGGCCGTACACGTAAGAATAACCCGCCAGATGGGATACCTCCCACCAAGGGGGGCACTCAACACAACCCAACTCTTCTTCGCATCAAGCCCAAAGCACCTTGGGCGCACGGCTAATCGAGCCCCGAAGAAAGGGGACCCTCATAGCACTCTAAGAACGTGTCCCCCTATATGCCGACTACAAAAGTTCCACCCTGCGCTGGGCTCGCAAAAACATGCATGCGGCAAATGGAAAACACGAACTAAATGAGATGATTTGGACGAGATGCGAGTCGAATCAAATTGAGGGGGGCGCCCATACACGCTTCCCACATGCGGATAGTGCGCTCATCATGGATCAGTAGACAAGACCCTTTTCCTATTAGGGTCGACACTAGCAGGCCTCAAAACCACACAGGGCCTCCTGCCGGTGCCTTATCAGCATATTATTATTAACCGGTTGATTGATTAACATCGAGCCCCCAGAACATAATAGAATATAGTAACAGAAATTAACGGGTAACAGACTCGAGCAAAACAACCTAAGCATGCTAGTGAGACACTGGCTCAAACAATGGGGTTGTAGGAGTGGAGGTGAGGCAATATCAGGGTTAAGGGATTCATGTGATAGGTTCGTAACAGAAACAACTACTACTAAGGCTAGCAGAAATAGACAACGGAAAGTATCGGTAACCAATGTTGAAAGGAACACAATGGTTCATGTGAGTGATAACTTGCCTGCAAACTCAGCAGCCTGGTACTGAGCTAGATCCTCAGAAGGGGTGTCGTAAGTATCGTATGTCTCAACGTCGTCGTCTATCCGAGAAGAAAGCAAACAGACAATGCAGAAAGATAAGCAATCAATATCATGGCATAGTGCACAATCATGGGATGATGCATGTCAATTTAACTGATGCACCAAAATAAAATAGTTGACATGGGAAACAATTTAAATGGACACATATGCAATTTTGAGTTGCATATGAAAAGCCCATGGATTTTGGTGGAAACAATTGTTTTCCAATTAACCAACAGGTGAAAGTGGATTAGTATGATGCATGGATGAGGAAAACAACAAAATAACAACAACAGAACCAATTGGAAATAAGGGTTACCAATTTAGAAATTTATTTATTAAGTTAGGGAATTTTTGGTTCCTTAAAGGAATTACACAAATAGTTGTTGTTTTCACCAATTTAAATTGTGAAAATAAATAACAAAATTCATATTTGAAAAGAATACAAAATTTTAGTTGGATTACATGTTTCAAATATTGAAAAAGGAATTACAATGATTTAATTATGAATTAAACCAGATTAAACAAGTTTTAAATGAATTTAAAACAAGTTTGAATATTATTTGAATTTTATTTGTTCAAAACATAAATTCAAACTCACATTTGAAAAGTTTATAATTTTCTAGTTTGAAAACTTATTTTGCATGTTCAAAAATAATTTAATTTGAGCAAGTTATGAATTTAGCAAATTTAAATGATTTAAACAAGGTTTAAAATATTTAAGGAATTTAAATTATTCAATACATGAAACAAAATTTATATTTGAAAAGGTTATTTGAAATAGCATGGAAAACATATTTTATTTGCATTATTTGGATTAAGTAGGAATTAGTTATGGATTTTAGCAAATTTCAAATGATTTGTTTCAATTCAAATTTGAATTGCATTTGGAAAATTCAAAACAGAAAACAAATGTTACCAATAGGTAGAGAATTAAATTTGGGGCAGTGCACATATTTTATTTTTGTTATTTGGAATTATAAAACAAAAGTTATCATCAAATTAGTTTCAGGGACCAATCTGTAAATCAAAAGGGCTTGTTTTGAAAACAGAAAAGGTTAAAAAACATTTGTTACCGCACACAGAGCTACCCTAGCCACTGCTAGTGGGACTAGGGCCACTGTGTGCTTGCGTGGCAGCGGAGTGGCTGACAGGGGGGCCACCCTGTCAGCGCTGCGCGTAAAAAGGTGGGTTTTTCTCCCGGGGGAGAGCCAGGGATCGAACCTGGGACCTGCCCGTGCGCGCGCACGGCACTGCACCAGTGCGGTGTGTTTCGTTTGTTGTCAGTAAACGCAACACAACCAAGGTAAGCTGTCGTTCGCGTCTCTGAATTTTTAACCGACAACGAAACGCTTCTGCAACCTGACGGTGAACTACGGCGTAACGACGGCGAGCAACGCGGCGACTGGGCTCGTGGTGCTTGCGTGAGAACGACACGGATGCGTGCGCGTGCGTGTGCTCGTGCAAGGCAGAGAGGAGGGAGAGGTGCACGGTGGGCTCACCGGCGGCTGGAGTCGCTGCAGAGGCCCGAGGGAGACGGTGGCCGACGACAGGTTTGTGGACGGCGGCGGTGATCCAGTTGGTGGCGTGCTCAGCGGCGGTGTCGATGCTGTCGAGGACGGTGCGGCGGATTCGTTCCTGCGGTCAGCGAGGGCAGAGGTGAACGGGAGCGGCGGCGGCCATCGGAAGTTCAGAGCGAGCTCGCCGGTGTGCGGTTGCAGTGAGGGCAGAGGTGGAATTCTGGCGAGGGAGAGGGGAAAACGGCGGCGCGAGGTAGGTAGAGGGGTAGGTTAGGGCTAGGGCTGCTGCGCGGGGTCCTAGGTAGGTTATATAGGGCTGCGGGAGCGAGGACGGCCGTCGGAGTGCCGCGGCGGCGACGTGGCACCGCTGCGATCGCGGCCGTACGCAAGAAAGAAGAGGGGCGCGGGGGTGAACCGGTACCGGGCCGCGCGGGTAAGGTGAGTGGGCTGGGCTGCGGCCTGCCCTTCTCTGCTGCGCGCCTTTTTTTATTTTTTGAATTTTATTCTCCTGTTTTTTTTTGCAGCAATTAGAAAAGGAAGAAAAGAGAGTTTTGGGGGTTAGCAAAAATTTCAGAAAAATTTGTGTCCACTCCTTAATGGAATATTAACCAAATGCAAGTTTTGAATTTCAAAATTATTTGAATTGTGGTGCTGTTTGGATTTGTTTCAAATTTAAATGGATTTTATTATTAAGTAAATATTTTTGAAAACAACTTTTAATAGGGTGAACCCTATGGTTTAAGTAGAACAAATGTGATTAGAATTTGTTTGGTACTTTCATAATTTTCAAAGTAGGTGCTGTTTGATGATTTGATTTGAATTTGAATGCAATTTGGAATTAATTAATTGAAATAAAAACCACTATTTTATTAGTTGATCAATATGGAATAATTGGAAACAAAAGGTTGTTTGAGTTGAACTTTTATTTGAAAACAAGATTGTAACATGACAAGTATGATAACAAAGTTGAATATTGTTTGGATTTGAAATAGAAAACAAATAAAAAACAGATGCAAACAAATAAGAAACAAATGCAAGCAAAGAATAAATATGATGACATGATGCAATACTTTAATTAAACAGGAAATCAAACATTCTAGGGGTATTTCATACTTGGGATGTTACATGCTACTTGAAATTCTGGCCCTGAGTCTGGTTTTGACCGTACTAGGCTCCAGCAGTTTTTTCCCTCTAGCTGCTCCCGGCAGCACCTTGATCCTGAGTAACCGCAGCCACATGGTCCGATCCATAGCGGATATCCGGACGATCTTCTCTTCTCTTGTTGTGGAAGTCTTGGCGGTCATTGCGCCGGGCTCCATCATGATGTCTTCTCTTCGATTCTTTCGAATCGAGCAGAGGCTGAGTTGGGTCGCCGAGAGCATACATATTTGCAATCTTGATTGTCTCGGCGAGCGTACTCGGCATCTCCCTCTGCAGTTTCTGCCACAGCATGCTACCATGTCGGCAACCTTGAGCGAACCAGGAAATTGCCTGTGACTCATTCACACCTTCACAGGTTGACGAAGGCATGGATCCTGGGCCCTACGAATAAGGGCACCCCCTCTCGCACCTTCTAACCAAGGCCCAACAGGAAGCGCCCTTGGAGTACTCTAGAAGGCCCATGAAAAGCCCACTCGCATCAACTTGCGGGCTAAGTTAGGAACTGTAACCAACTCAAGCTAGGGTTTGTATCCTCTCCGGGTTGGACTCGAGACCTGGCTATCTATATAAAGCCAGGAGAGCCTCAAAGGAGAGGACCAAGTATTACCGCACGACCACAAAAGCCTTGAAACTCGAGATCTACTCTCGATTCGAGCACCTGTAATCGATCTCATCGTTTAATACAGATCAGCAGAAGGCAGGAGTAAGGGTTTTACCTCTTCGAGGGCCCCGAACCTGGGTAAATATCGCCTCCCTGTCTAGCCGACGATTCCACCAGCGCCTATGACATCTCCTAGTCGAAACCCGATAGGGTCACCTGAGGGATTTGCGGAGCCAGAGCTTCGACAATTGGCGCCGACCGTGGATGCAGATGAACCAACCAACGGACAGCGATCCTCGGGTGGAACAATACAAGCACATCCGCAAAGGTTTAGGGCTGGCCGCCGCAAGGCTCGCCTCCCAAGATCGCAAGGAACAACTGGAGAAGGCGCGACAAGAGAAGGACAAAGACAAAGACGCGCCCCGCAGGCATAGGAGCTCCTCTCCAAGAAAGGATAAATCGCCACGTCGTGGCCGCGGAAAAGAAGCCCGGCGCCGCGGCGACAGCCGAAGTAGCAGCGAAGACAGCCCGAGAGACAAAGATTCGCGGCATCACAGCAGCCGCTCGAGAAAAAGAAGCAAAGAACCAAGAAAAGATAGCGACCGCGACCGGTCCGGGTACGACGCGCGATCCGATCTCGCCCAGAAGAAAGTGGATAAAGCAAGGGCCTCACGGTACCGCGAACGCTCCTCATCCGGGTCTTCGGACGACGAAACTTGCGGAGCACTTTGCTTTGCTCGCAGTATTCGCGAAGCGCCTCTACCCAAGAGATTCAAGCTCAGCTCGGAGGTGACAAAATACGATGGCTCACTTGAGCCCTCCCAGTGGTTAAGCGACTACCTCACGGCAGTAAAATGCCAACGTGGTAACAAGAACACGGCCATGCAATACCTCAATTTGCACCTGGCCGGAGCGGCCCGCAGCTGGCTGGAAAGAAGACCACGATCTTGCTATGCATCATGGGACGACCTGCATCGCGATTTCTGCAAAAACTTCCAGTCGACCTATAAAAGACCAGCTACAATCGAAGAGCTACGGGCTTGCAAACAGAAAAGTGGCGAATCCACGCGAGAATACATCCAACGGTGGAACACACTCAGGAACACCGCAGGGACAATCTCTGAAGAAGTGGCGATTGAGGCTTTCGCCAAAGGAGCAAGAAGAACCGCGTTTCGAGAAGAACTCGGCAGAGCTGCGCCCAAAACCATAGGGGAGCTCATGGTTATAGCCGAAAAATGGGCCAACGGAGAAGACGCGGTACGCAATGAAAGAACATCATCACCCACACATGACGAAGACCGTCATGGGCGAAGAAAAAGAAGAAAATACTACGACCACGACGATAGAGAAGAACTAGTGGCGGCAGAGTTCACGCGAAGTCGCGACTCCGGTCGTCGTGGAAGTCGCGAATGGAGGCCAAAGGAAGAAGAAAAGTCACCCGAGGAAGACCTCGATGGATACTGCTCGCTACATCTGTTCACAGACAAGCGCACGGGCAAGACTAAGGCAACACACCTTCTCAAGGATTGCCGAAAGTTCATCGGAATCTCGGACGCGCTAGCCAAGAAAAGATTCGCCTCCACCCAAAACTATCCACCGCTACCAGGAGGCGGACAACAATTCCAGCTACCACCGCCACCACCTCCACCAGCCAACCCAAACATGGCACTCGCCGCACTGCCAGCACCACAGCAGCCAAACACGGGAGCAAATACATACCCGACTCCGCACGGACAACTCCTCGGGATGATACAGAAGGTATGCCCCTCTCGCAGAGCTCAAAAAACTAACTCGAGACAAATATGCATGGCAGTGCAGACGCCACCAACGAAGCCCGAGTACCTGAAGATGGCCGAACAGCCAATCACGTTCTCGAAGGAAGACCACCCGCCACGAGTCTATCGACCAGGACACGCCGCCCTTGTCATTCAAGCTCAAATTGGCAATTATGACCTGGCCCGCGTATTCATGGACGGCGGCAGCGGCATCAACATCATCTACGCGGATACACTCCGTCGAATGAACAAAAACCTGGACGGCCTAACGGAATCAGAAACATCCTTCCACGGGATAGTTCCGGGCAAGGCAGTACGTCCACTCGGAACAATCAACCTCGAAGTTGTGCTGGGCTCCCCACGCAACTACAGAAGGGAATTTCTGGACTTTGAAGTCGTCGACTGGCCCTCGCAGTACCACGCCATTCTTGGTCGAACAGCGTTCGCCAGATTCATGGCAGTACCACACTACGCGTACCTGAAGCTCAAGCTACCTGGCGAATACGGTGTTATCACCATCGACGGCGACTTCCAGAAGTCAGACAAGTGCGACATAGAATTCAACGAAATCGCGAAATCTTTCGGGATGCAGGAAGAACTTCAGGAGCTGGCAAAAACAACGGACCACTCCGTTATGCCCCTCACGAAGAAAAATGCACCTGAGCTGGAATTCAGTGCCAACAGCGACACTCGCAAACATCAAGTGCACCCGACAGATTCCGCCAAGACCGCGATGGTCTCCTCGACCCTCTCGCCAGCATAGGAAAGCGCGCTCGTCAAGCTCCTCCGTGAGTACTGGGAGATTTTTGCCTGGCAGCCTTCAGATATGCCAGGTATACCCAGGGAGTTTGCCGAGCACTCACTCGAAGTTTTTCCCGACGCTAAACCCATCAAACAGACGACTCGAAGATTCTCAGAGCCCAAGCAAAAGGCGCTTGGAGAAGAAGTAAATAGGCTGCTAGCCGCCAAGTTCATTAGGGAGATCAAGATATCAACCTGGTTGGCAAACCCGGTGCTGGTCCCCAAGAAGAATACGGATATCCTTCGGGTGTGCATCGACTACACGTCATTAAATAAGCACTGCCCCAAGGATAACTTCCCTCTACCACGAATCGACCAGATAGTGGACTCTACGGCAGGTTGCCAACGTCTCTCCTTCCTAGACGCCTACTCGGGATACAATCAGATCCGAATGAAAAAGGAAGATGAAGAGAAGACGGCATTCATCACACCCCACGGTGTATACTGCTACACGACAATGCCCTTCGGGCTGAAGAACGCAGGCGCAACATATCAACGTTGCATGCAGAGATGCCTCGCCAATCTCATTGGCAAGAATGTACAAGTATACGTCGACGACATCGTCATTAAAACTCGAGTAGAGGACACACTCCTTGAGGACATCAAAGAAACATTCGACGCCCTCAACGCATACCGGATCAAGCTCAACCCGACAAAATGCGTTTTCGGCGTCCCTGCAGGAAAACTTCTCGGATACCTGGTTTCTGCCAGAGGCATCGAAGCCAATCCGGAGAAAATACAAGCTATCCTCACCATGAAGGAGCCCACCAATCTACGCGGAGTTCAGCAGCTCGCAGGGCGATTAGCCGCCCTAAGCAGATTCATCGCACGATTGGGAGAGCAGGCGTTACCCTTCTACAAGTTACTGAAGAAAACAGACAAATTCGAGTGGACACCTGAAGCCAAACAAGCGTTCGCAGACTTAAAACGATCACTGCAGAGCAGGCGCGTTCTCGCAACACCGCAAGAAAAGGAGCCACTCTTTCTTTACCTAGCCGCCACAAACCAGGTCATCAGCACTGCAATTGTAGTCGAACGACCTGAAGATGGCAAGGCATATGGAGTCCAACGCCCAATATATTACATCAGCGAGGTACTCTCGCCATGCAAGCAGCGATACCCCCACTACCAGAAGCTCGCATATGGAGTTGTCCTCACAGCCCGGAAGCTCAAACATTACTTCCAGGAACACGCCATCACAGTGGTTAATGATGCGTCACTCGGAACAATCATGAACAACCCTATGGCATCCGGAAGAATAGCGAAGTGGAGCATCGAGTTGGGCGCTTGGGACATCACCTATGCGGGCCGCAACGCAGTCAAGTCTCAGGTTCTTGTGGAATTCATCAGCGAATGGACAGAACTACAAACACCCGGACCACCCGAGTACACAAGCAATTGGATCATGTATTTCGACGGGTCTAAAAGAAACGAAGGGGCAGGAGCTGGAATCGTTCTTATCTCGCCTCGTGGAGACAAACTGCACTATGTCCTGCGACTAGACTTTCCACCTGACGACCCAGCATCGAACAACGACGCGGAATATGAAGCACTGTTGCACGGAATGAAGATGGCGATTGCTTGTGGAGCTACCCGGTTGATGATTTATGGCGATTCCAACCTCATAGTGCAACAAACAATGAAAGAATGCGACGCCGTTGCTGAAAACATGATCGCGTACCGCGACATGTATAATATACTCGAAGGAAGCTTCAAAGGATGCGAGTTGAAGCATATCGCAAGATCCAGCAACGAAGAGGCGGATAGACTGGCAAACATGGGTTCCACGAATACACCCATACCGCCAGGAATATACTTCGAACGGATGGTCAAGCGATCGGTCAAATTGAAGAAAGCTGCAGAAACACCGGCAGCGCCAGAAACAGAGGTCAGCCCGCAGGTCGCGCTTATCGAGCTTATTCATAATATATCACGACAGGTTTTTCTGGTCGAGCCAGTCTGGACGCAGAAATATCTCGACTACCTGCTCAATAAACAGCTCCCAGCCGATCCACGCGAGGCTCGACAGCTAATCAGGCGTAGCAAATCCTTTCGGGTAATCAACGGAGAACTGTACAAGCAAAGCATCTCGGGCATCCTTCAGCGGTGCATCGCACCCGAAGACGGCAAAGAGCTACTCCGGGATATACACCAGGGTGACTGCGGACATCATGCTAGCTGGAGAGCAATACTGGGCAAAGCCTTTCGAGCAGGGTTCTACTGGCTAACGGCAGCCAACGATGCAAAAAACCTGGTCGACAGATGTGGCGCTTGCCAGCGATTTTCACCCAAGCCACACGCGCCAGCTACAGAGTTGCACATGATACCCATCGCCTGGCCCTTTGCCCAATGGGGGCTTGACATGGTTGGCCCACTGCGCAAATCTACTCCAGGAGGGTACACACATTTGCTGGTCGCGGTCGACAAATTTACCAAATGGATCGAGGCTATGCCAGTGACTTCGGGTAGCGCCCAATGCGCAATTAAGTTCCTCGACTCCATAGTATGCAGATTCGGGGTACCACACGACATCATCACAGACAATGGTACGAACTTCACCGCAAAGGAGACACAACAGTTCTGCGAGGAGAAAGGAATCAATCTGAAGATCGCTTCCGTCGCCCACCCGCAAACTAATGGCCAAGTCGAGAGATCCAACGGATTAGTTTCAGCTGGAATCAAAAAGAGATTGCTGGATCGGCTACATCCCGCTGCAGGACATTGGGCAGAGGAGCTACCCTCCGTACTTTGGAGTCTCCGAACAACTCCCAATAGGTCAACGCAATATACACCATTTTTCATGGTATACGGGGCAGAAGCCGTCCTCCCCGAAGAGGTTCGATTCAGCGCCCCACGAGTTGTAGCCTACAGCGAAGAAACCTCCAACAAAGCTCTCGCAGAAGATATGGATGCACTCGACGAAATCCGAGACATCGCACTCGCAAGATCCGCAGTCTACCAACAATCACTGCGCAATTATCACAGTCGCCGCATACGCCATAGATCATTTGTGGTTGGCGACTTGGTGTTGCGACTGAAGCAAAAAGAAGGACACAAGCTCGAACCTCCTTGGGAAGGACCTTTCATCATACACGAAGTCATCCCAGGAGGAGCCTATCGACTGAAGAATCCTGAGACTGGAGGCATATACTCCAATCCGTGGAATATCGCGCAACTGCGCAAATTCTACCCCTAGGTTTATTTTGCAACAATAAGGCTATACTAGCCAAACTTGTAGCTCGAACACATGACTTCTCAGTCATAGCAATAAAGACATGATTCCCCTCATCATATTTACCCGACAGCTTTCACAGTTTACTACATGCTGAAAAGTTACAGGTACAAACACCCCATAAAATACACGGGGGCTACACCTACAAATATGCATCACGGAAAAAATTACAGAATACAAGGTGGCACACCTTAAATACAGTTCCTACAAACTCAAGACAAACATACAGGATATTTACATCCGATCAAATCAGTCAAAACGCTGGGCATTCTTAGCCGCCAAGACCCTATCCACTTCTTCAGAGGTCATTTGGATAATCTTCTCGGCCGCAGGACGGACAGCATCATAGTACGGCGCAATATCTTCGATTGCATAATCTGGACGCCGAGCTACGGAGTTCAAGTCTATCTCTGGTTGCCATATTCGGACAAATGAGAGAGCAACAACCGCGCCGCAGGTCATCTGATTGCGAACGCACGCGCGAACCTCTCCTTCTCGCCCAAATAACCTGAGAAGATAACTCCAGTCTTCGGGACCTCTCTCGAGTGGATAAAAAGCAGCATTCACCGCAATCAAGGCTTCGTGGAAAGAACCCACGAGAATTCTCGCCTGGCGGACTCGAAACTTCAAGGTGGCCATTACAAAACCTCGACTGCGATCAGACCAGAAGTTACTCGCATGAGGATTTGTGTTGTTAGCCCCTTGGTGAATGTGGTTTTCCACCCACTGCTTTTCTTCCCTGTCATCTGGTCTCACAACTAAGAAGCAAACGCACTCAGTAAGATCACAAATACAGCAGAGGAAAAGGCATAGGGGGCTACACTACTTACACAGTAAGTCCCTTGCAATCGAAGACAATTCACCAATCAGAAATTGCTCGCGCTCAGCCGCCAATTTCTGCTTGGAAATCGCCACGTCAGCGACTCCGCGCAGTGCTTTCAGCTTACGCTCGCCTTCCTGCACCTTATCACGAAGACCAGCTAAAGTGCCCACGGCAGCCACTAGTGGATTTACTGGATTACCACGTCCACTCGAAGATTCAGCGGCAGACACAGTCGCCTGGAAGGAGTACACGGAAAAGAAATGAGACGCCCTACTAGAGTTACTTCTAGTCGCACATTTGACTACTCGCTCGGGGGCTACTCCCATCGGGAGCCAAGGCATACACAACAAGGACGAATTCCAAATGCAAAACGCTTCGATTAAAGATCAACAAAGGTACGGGAATGCATCCCAAAATTCGTTACATCCAAACAACAGAAACAAAGGAAAAAGAGTCTACGAAGCCACGTTGGTGCTGCCACTAGCGGCAGTCGACCCTCCCTTCTTCCGAGCAAACATCTCAGATAATTTCCGAGCAAGAACAGTGGCTTGCTCGGAAAAACGAGATAGCCGTACCTTCTTGCCCGTGGAAGGGTCGACCGGCATGGACGAATAAGCCTCCTCCAGACCTTCGACTCCGTTCGCCAGAGCGAATTGAATCGCAGTCTTTGCGCCAGCTTCTGATTGAGCAACCGCAAAGGCCTCCAGGAGATCGCCTTCCGAGAAGACCTTCGACAACTCGCTCAGCGCAGGCGCAGGAGTACCGCTGGCGACAAGACGGCCATGCACTCGTGCCAAAGCTTTGGAAGCATTATCAATCAGGGAAAATATTCCCTCAGAATGCCTCCTGAGCTGCGCGAGAGTGTCGGTCAGCACGTCCACCCGCTGAATCCCAGGAATTTCCAGAGGAACATTCAGAAGATCTACGGACAGACAAAATGATGCTTAGCAAAGATCAGCAGAATGAAAAATTCAAAAACCTAAGATACTTACCCGCAAAGCGCTTGGCGAGAGGACGAAGGAACGCGACAGTGTCGTTGTCAGCCTTACTGCCGGCCTCCTCCAACTCCTTCACGGCCTTCCGCGACTCCGCAAGCTTCGTATGGAGTTCCTCCGATTGCTTACGGGAAGCTTCCAGTTCTTGCCGGGTAGTCGCCAGTTCAGCTTCCTGGGCAGTTACCTGCTCTGAAAGTTTAGTCTTTTCAGACTCTGCGAATTCGGCTCGAGCTGCACAAAGGATGTTAATCAGAAATCAAGAATGGATGACACACGAAAGCCAACGAGATAACGAAACTTACCTTTAAGGAGGTCGCCTTCAGATTTGAGTCGGCTAACTTCTGATCGAAGCGACTCGCAATCTGTTTCGGCCAGAACGACGCGGCGACCGATCGCCGCAAGGGAATCGACGAGCGACTGTGAAAGCACGAAGATAAAGAGTTAGAAGAAAAGAGGTTTGAGCCTGTACCCGATTATTTACAATCGACTACAGCCTCGGGGGCTACTCCCATCGGGAGCACTGCCGTGCACCCGAAGAAGACAAAATAACGGAGAAGTGAAGAAAGAAACTTTTGAGCCTGTACCCGATTACTTACAATCGACTACAGCCTCGGGGGCTACTCCCATCGGGAGCACTGCCGTGCACCCGATAAAATTTTTACTGGGCAGATCAAAGAGATAGAAGATTACCTGTCCGGTGGCGCGGGAGAGTGGATCCGCAGAGCTATCCGTCGCCTCCTTCGAGACCGAAGTTCTAGCGGCGAAGCTAGGAATCTCCCGCCCCATAGTCGCAACATCAGGCGCAGCCTTGGGAGAATTCTGGACGGTGCCCGCGGTAGGAGTCTCATCCGCGTCTTTTGCCTTATTCCTCTTTTCGGGAGGAACAGCAGCGGCAAACCTACTCGGGCTGATCGCCTGCAAACTGCGTTAGAAAGCAAGGAAACATCAGCATAGACAAACAAAGATTGTTCGAATAGAAATACGGAGAAAACACTTACTCGTCATCCTCCTCGTCTTCATCCAAATCATCCGCGTTCCAGGCGGCTGCGAATGGGGCCTGAGGAGGAAGAGATTGGAGCGGAGTCACGAAAATCGGAGGCGACGTCTCCAAAGATTTATCTTTGGAGGTGACTTCATCGTCATTCACCCGACGACGCTTCGGAGGGACGTCACTCGAGTCCTCAGCGTCATCCGAAGAATCATGCTCAGAACTCGAAGAGGCGTTGGCCACGCTAGTGTCGACCGCACCGTCCTGGTGACTTGACTGAAGGCACGAGGCATCATCACCAGCAACGGGCGGATAGCAATTTGCTACAGCTAGGCTCTGCAGAAAAAAAAAGAAGACAAAGAAGATCTTATCGGCAAGAAAATTCCAAAGATGGAAGTAAAAAAATAAAATAAATAAAGACAGAAAAACTAACCTCAGCTGGAGGAGGATTTGAAGCAGAATAAGCCTCGACTGAGCAATCAGGGTATTGCTCCCCAACTTTCAGTCGAGTGATGGCAGCAATCTTCTTCTCAAATTCTACATTCGAAAGCTCTTCTCTGCTCACTCGACTGGGATCTTCTGCGCCTTGATACTCCCACATGGTGGAAGGCCTCTGCTGCAGCGGCTGGATCCTACGCTTCAAGAAAAGGCCGGCCAGGTGGAGCCCGTTGAGCACTACTCCCGAGGTCTGGTCTCGAAGAGCAGCAATTCTTGCGAGCAGGGGCGCGACCGTCTGGGTCTCCTCGGCTGTCATCTTGTGGTTCCACGACTTGCGCCTTGTCAGAACTGCGAGTGGGTGGAACTCGACAAGTCCGCCCGAACTGTTGTCGGCGACGTAGAACCATTTCTTCCGCCAGCCTTGCGCGGAATCGATGAAGTGCATGTTGAAGTACGCGCTCTCGTGGCGCGCCTGGATCCCGAAGCCACCCGTACGAAGCGGCTCGCCGGGCTCGGACTCCACCCGCGATTTTTCGCGGAAGATCCGGATCTTGAACAGCGCCTTCCAGAGCGCCCAGTGCGGGCGAATGCCAAGATAGCATTCGCAAAGCGCGATGAAGCACGCGATGTGCTGCACCGCGTTTGGGGGAAGATCGTGAAGCTGTATGCCATAGGCACACAGCAACCCGATGAAGAAGGGATGAAGGGGGAAGGAGAGGCCCCGAATCACGTGGTCCACGAAGACCACGCGTTCGTTCGACTGGGGGTTAGGTACCTCTTCTCTTTTCCCGAGGCGAACACGTTTGTCCGCCTCCGCCGGTAGAAGACCCTCCCGCTGCATCTCCTTGATGCTCTTGGCGGTGGTGTTGGGAGTGCGCCAGTCGCCGGCGCGAGTGGCGAGGGGCGCAGAGGGCTCGCCTGATGCCGAAGTTCCAGCGCCGCGTTTCTTCCCACCGGCCATCGTTCGCAGCGGAAGCTTGAACGCGAGGAAGTCGAAGACGAGTGCGAGGAAGAAGATGAGCGCGAGGTGGAAGACAAAGACGGAAAGCGAGGAAAATTTCACTGCGGCGCTAACACCCTTATTTATATACGGGGTAAAGCAATCTCAACCGTACGATACGCAACGTGGCACCTATCGCAGTTGCCACGCGTAAGGATGAAACGAAGCGGCGGCGTACGCTGTTTCGTGCCACGATCTTAACAAAAGATCGTGCGCATTTACTGCGCATTTCGCGTAAAAAACGGGAGTGACGTCTCGTTTCCCGGTCAAAAAGCTGACAAGGTGGGCCAGTTTCTGCTGCCACTCCGTCACGTCCCATCGGGAGAAGAGGAGCACGCCTTGACGTCATGGCGTTCGTCATTCCGAAAGGAAATTTTTTGCGAATGGAATTCCAAACGCGAAATCATCTTCGCACGAATATCTATTCCTTCGGATAGAACACATTCTTTCCATGAAAAAATTCATGAATCAAAGCCTCTTCGGACAAGAGAAACATGCCTTACACACGAAAACTCTTTCGTACAGGCACAATTTTCCAAAACATGAAAACTCTTTCATACGGAGCTAACATTTCCAACACGAAACTTTTTTCGTACGGAACTCATACCAATCTAATCGGGTAGAAAGAACCCACCTTATGCGTGATATTTACGCATCACAAAAACCTGGATTGTACAGCCGACTAGGCACATCCGGATGCCATATTCTTCGAATATGAAGGTAAGACCCAAAAAGATCTTTCTTTTGGGCCTGGAATCGCACTCGAAAGCTGCGTCCTCCGGCATAGTTCCGTGTCAACAACACGAAGAAAAATCCTAGCGGACGCGCCGGGTACCCCCTTAGGTTAAGTTCGACTCGATAAGTCCACAACGGCCCAGTCGTAACGATCACCTCATCGGATTCGAGTCGGAGGTCTCGAATCTGTGTAGGCCAGGAGTGTTTTTGCCCTAGTCGCAATTAATTGGCCCTGATCTCTCGGGAGAGCCAAGCCACTGAGCCACATCCTTCTGCTAATATAGCCGCAAAAACTGGCACTAATGCTGCTCGATACTCGAGTATTTTTATTCAAGAAACAGGGAACACACCCTTCGTAGGCAACAACTGTCGAGCTGAACTTCTAGAAGGAGATCAAAGAAAAGGTCTGACCGTCTACCCGACTGAAAATAAATCCCAGTCGAGCATACGCTCGGGGGCTACTGACGAAGGCATGGATCCTGGGCCCTACGAATAAGGGCACCCCCTCTCGCACCTTCTAACCAAGGCCCAACAGGAAGCGCCCTTGGAGTACTCTAGAAGGCCCATGAAAAGCCCACTCGCATCAACTTGCGGGCTAAGTTAGGAACTGTAACCAACTCAAGCTAGGGTTTGTATCCTCTCCGGGTTGGACTCGAGACCTGGCTATCTATATAAAGCCAGGAGAGCCTCAAAGGAGAGGACCAAGTATTACCGCACGACCACAAAAGCCTTGAAACTCGAGATCTACTCTCGATTCGAGCACCTGTAATCGATCTCATCGTTTAATACAGATCAGCAGAAGGCAGGAGTAAGGGTTTTACCTCTTCGAGGGCCCCGAACCTGGGTAAATATCGCCTCCCTGTCTAGCCGACGATTCCACCAGCGCCTATGACATCTCCTAGTCGAAACCCGATAGGGTCACCTGAGGGATTTGCGGAGCCAGAGCTTCGACACAGGTGTTCCTCAGAGTGCTCCACCGAGTAAGATACTCGCGGTCAGTATCCTCTTCTCTCTGCTTGCACGCTGAGAGCTGCTGTGGCCGGTTTGGTCTCTTGCAAGTGCTGGTGAAGTTGCTGATGAAACCTTCCGAGAAGTCAAGCCAGCAGTTGACACTATCTTTCGGCAGGTTGTTGAGCCAGATCCGTGCAGGGCTCTCCAACATCTGGGGCACATATCTCACAACCCATCTCCGGTTGCCACCTGCAACATACACAACAGTAACATAATCATTCAGCCAGTCCTCTGGCTTGGTGCTTCCGTCATAGGTCTTGGTCCCTCTAGCTAGCTGGAACTTGGGCACAGCCAGCTCTCCCATGATCCTGGGACCAAAACAGCTTGGCCCGGGCGGGCCCCTTCCTTCTATCTCCTCGGACAGGTAGATCATGTCCAGCTTGTTCCTTGCGTCACTTGGCTGACAAATCCTCGCTCCCAACCGAGTAGCGAGGTCTCTTGGGTCGGCGTACCCGGCTTGCTCCATTGCCGAGTACCCGGCGTTGTAGCGGTCTTGGTACACAGGACCGGGTTGAGCAACCGGGTTGACCATCGTAGCAACTGCTTGTGGCTGAACAACATGCTGAACCGGGTTGGATGGGCCATCTCGGTTTCCTCCTTGCCCCTCTTGGTGAACTCGGGCGGCCTGATGGCCAGTACCTGCAGCATTGTGTTTCAAATCGGGCTCCCACTCTACAGCGTGCTGTTTTCCAGCGGCAGCCGGATCATACACATGCATCTGTTTGCTCTTCCCAGAGTTTACACTCGGGGCCCTCTCACCACCGGGAAGCGGTGAAGTGGCATGCTTTCCGGATCTTGCCCCATGCAACTGAACAACATGAGACGCACCAGCTCACGGATTAGCTTTCCGGAAAGCCTCATTCTGCCTACCAGCCTTTAGAACCAACTCATTGAGCCGGTCCTACTGCCTAGCGCGAGCCTCGCCAGTCAAGTTCGGCAACTCGGCAGCAACTGCCTCTACAGCTCTGAGTGTTTTGGTGGGGAGCTATATTTTGGCCTACCAGCAGAAGTCATACTACCAGATTTGCTAGCAGCTTTACCATCTCTAGCTAGCTCAGCAACTAGGTTGCGACGAATGATTCCTATCTTGCTAGGATTTCTAGATACAGGAGTAAAACCATGGGCTCTATTGTACTCATTCTAATCCAGGTTGAGCTCAAGCCTAACCTTTTCCAGCTCCTGGGCCTCCTGAAGCAAGGCCTGGCGCTGCTGCTCGAGATGGGCCCTCACCACTGCCGGATCCGCGTCCGGGGCTAGAGGCATGCCCAGATGCTCGACGACACCGCTATGAGCCACCGGTATCGCAGTTGATATAGAAGGGTACTTGTAGCCCGGCTGGTTCTGTGGCCTGTCGTAAGGCTTGTGGCTCGGGCGAGTAGTCGGCTCATCGACGACTTCGGGCGCAGCGGGCGCGCCTTCCCCGGCATCGATAGTCGGGCTAGTCATCATCACCTCCACGTTGCCCGCAGAGCGGCCGGATGGCTGCCCGCGGACGGCGATAACGTCAGGAGGGTCCTCAGCAACGAGCACCACCTCGGGATACTCGTGGATGACGGTGGTGGCAACGTACACCAGATGCGCGCCGAAGGAGATGACGGAGCCGCCTGCAGGCACGGGCCTGCCGCCGAAGTCACTAGCATTGTCGGAGACGAAGTCGAGGGAGCCGAATCTATGGACAAAGCCACAGACCACGCGCTCCCCCGAACGAGATACGGGTCCCGTCCAGATATAAACCCCAGCCAGCGCCGCTGCTGGCCCCACGGTGGGCGCCAACTGTCGTGGATGGGAAAGACAGATGCCATGGGATGGCTAATGTTTGGGGCAGATGGACGTTGTAGGTATCCGGGGAGGGATCGCACGCCTAGATGGCGCGCTCAGGAACACTGCAAACACAACAATCTACCCAGGTTCGGGGCCCTCGTGTGGAGGTAACACCCCTACTCCTGCCTTTCTCTCTGTATTATGCTCTGCCGAGTACACAAGTTCCTATCTCTCTCTGTGAGTAGCAAGCCTCGCAATAAATGAGCCAGTGAGCAACGTCCCCCGCGCAGGAGGGGGTAGGCCACCTTATATACCGGTGGCGAAAAACTATTCTATGAATAAAAGGACGGAGTAGACAACTCCAGTGTGCATCCGCGCACGCCTCAGTGTCTCCGCTGACAACGTCGCCGAAAGTCTCCGCGGTAGGCCGCTGACATGTCTTGTCCACCTTGTCAGTCTCTTACGGTAGGCCACTGACATGTCATGTCCCCTTTGTCAGAGACATGACTTGACAGCGCCCATACCGTCTGTACCCACGTCTCTATGCAGATTACTACGCACCTAGTAAGTTGAACCGCACGCCGGTACGTTCCCTGGATACGCGGGATTCACCTTAACGGCTCCATTGACTGTGTGCCCGAGTAGAACAGCTTCTCTCCTATCCGGATCACCCGAGCGCTACTCGGCTGATCCAGACTGACACTTGAATCTTCCCTTGGCCTCTTGTGCTTTCTGCCGAATAGCCCCAACCGGGTACCATCCTACCGGATAGCACCTCTACTCAGCACGTACCAACTCGGTACGGCCGAACTCGATGAATGATGCCTTGAACTCCATTCTTTACTTATCTTACCCCTACTCGGGGGTATCCCCCCCGACATAACTCTTTTCTCTTCATTTTTATACATATGTTTATTCGCATGATCTTATTTTAGCTTGCCATGATAGATAGTTGTATGTGTAAGTGTGACTTCTTTTGTGGATTTTGGGTGGCTTATAGGTCCAGAGAAGCAAAAACCCAAAAAAAGCGCCTGGCTTCTAGTCTGCTTATTTCTACTGAAAAGCAATATTTGTGC
This sequence comes from Alopecurus myosuroides, assembly GCA_028641055.1. NCBI lineage: Eukaryota > Viridiplantae > Streptophyta > Magnoliopsida > Poales > Poaceae > Alopecurus > Alopecurus myosuroides. The sequence continues at coordinate 380,719,411 of CM054057.1, read as the reverse complement.
ATGGATCCAGAAACTTGTTTGGACTTCCTTCCCAAGCTTCTCATTGCGAGGAAATTGCACATAACACCAACTATTGGGGCTTTTGTTGCACCAAACCACAACTCTAGATTTTTTTGGCACAAAACACCAATGTTTGGGGGTAATTACTTGCACATAACACAAATCCAGTGATTACCCTCTTTGATGAGTAATTAAACACATAAATCCACCTGTTTATGAACCGGTCGATCTTCCAACAGAGACCGCATGACAGGAACAAACCCGGCGATGGCGGCAGCATTAGGAAATATCCATTATGCAAAAAAACATTAGGAAATATCAACATAACTCAACACATATATACAACTGCAACACATATATACAACTGTAGTCAGCTGTGATGATAATCCAAATCATGAGCTCAACACGGAGTCTTGAAATTTGACAATATTGGTGTTCACAAGTACTTAATTATCTATCAAAGAGGTTAAGGGCGGGGTTTGTGTTCTGTGCAAATAATTACCCCAAATATTGGTGTTTTGTGCCAAAAAAGTCTAAAGTTGTGGTTTGAGGCAACAAAAAGCCCCAATAGTTGGTGTTATGTGTAATTTCCTCTCTCATTGCGGAAGCGAGGGGTATCGGTAATTGGACATGTTTTTCCTCGAAATTACAGAAATATGCCACCGCTTCCATCTGCTCACCCCGAGCCCCCAGACCCGAGCCCGTGCCCGACCCACCACCACCGCCATCATAGTCGCTCCGCCACCAAGATCCAGGCCCTGCCCGGCCGGATCCCGCGCCTCCGCCCCCATTCCTGCTCATTTCCACGTCGGCCAGCCTCCGGTCATTCATCCCGCGCCTCCGCTCGCCATCGTCGCCGCCCGTTCTTCTCCTAGACGAACGATACCGGTCGTTCCTCCCTACAGCAGGCGTCGACTAGGATTCTAGGACCAGCGCCCTCGCCTCCAGCCCTGCCGGCCTCCACCCCGCCCTCACCTCAAGCCCCACCGGCCTCCACCCCGCCCTCGCCTCCACCCTACGCCCTCCTCTCCACCCTACGCCCTCCTCTCCGACCGGTGACGACAGCGAGCCAGCAACGACCTCCAGCGCCTGACAGCATGGTGGCCGACGGCGATATGTAACAAGAGGCGAGCCAGGGACTGGGCGCATCGTGCTTCTCGTGAGGGTGACCTCGCAACGGCGGACGTGAGCAGCTGCGTGGGACAGGGACTCGCAGCGCGGTGGCGGCCGTGGGCTGCGGCATCGATCGCCCGGTGATTCTGCATATGCAGTACAACTCTGAAAGATCATCACTGTTATGAATGGAGATGTCTGAACTTGTGCATCCTGTAGTGCAGCGTTTAGATCTTGTTGTGCGTACGTTTTCTGGTCCCAAAAATTGAAGTTTCGGTTCTACACTCTGAAATCTGAAAGGTGCATCCCTGCCAGTTGGGTTGAAAGCCACACAAACTTGAATACAAATTCAAGTTGTGCGTCCCTGCAAGGTGCTTGTCATAATGTCTGCCTGAAGATACATGTATGCAGAAGTGAGATGATGCAGATGTATGTGTAGACCAAGTGGCATCTTGATGCAAATGCTCTCACTTTATTGATTCAGTGTGATTTGTTTAACCTATTTTTATAGCACTACCTCGATTATTTATACTTCATATTTTGACATTGATTTTGGCATGTACTGAGTTTATATTACAACAATATATATTTGTATTTTATTTATGCCTCATTTTTATGCTAAAAATTAGCCTATATAAGATATCATTGATTTATTTAGTGCACGTATCAAACTCAGGGGCATTAGAGACATCTCACATATTAACACTGCAAATAAGCTAAAACTCCAAAACCTCAAAAGAAGTCTGCAAGAAGTTTCTAGTAGCTTCTCCCTACAACAGTTTCTGCACATCGAAATCCATAAGCCGTCTTATGCATAAGCATAAACCCAAAAGAAGTCACCCTAATATTCCTTTCGTAGTTCATGCTTTCTTATGACTAGTTTCAAATAATTAGGAGCTCATAATGTTTTATTAGAATGTCGCATGTGTTGTTTTGTTCATAAGAAGGTATAGTATGGTGGTATCTCGCTCTGAAGAATTTATTTGGATTGACTTGGCACATGTTCACACATATCAGACTATAAGGAAAGTCAATTCAAGCCCCGGTGATCTTTTATTTTTAGGGTTATAATATTACATTCATGATTTACTAAATGTTGTTTTGTCACAATGCATGATTATGACCATTATTTCTCTCTTAGTTGGTTGCTCCCCATCTATTGCTAGCCTCCACCACTACTGAGTACGAGCTTTGCTCGTGCATCCAACTCCCAAAACCCAAAGTTTTTGTACATGTCCACCATACCTACCTATATGTGATATTTCACCACCAATCCAAGTAAATTGCTCGTGTGCTATCTTTAAAATCTTCAAAATTATTAAACTCGTTTTGTCTTCCTGTTTTAGCTCATGAGAAAGTAGTCTAAAATTTATCATGGCTTATGTCAAGCAAGGTTTTTCTCCCTTATTTCACCAGTTAAGTATGGAATCTGTGCTCATCTAAATATGCCGAATTGTGCCAAATAATATAATATAAAAGGAACTTCCCCACGGATTAATTATTTTTGATAGGCACCCGTGTATATGGCTAGTCCTGGTTTGTATAAGACAAGATGGGGGAAGTGCCAACCTTTTAGAAAAAGTGCTAATGGAAACCGCTCACAAAAGTTTAAAAACTTTGCTTGGCATGGGCTATGATAAGTTTTTCATCACCGTTCATTGGCATAGACATACACCTCTCTGAAAATTATATTTTCAATACCTCTATTTTATTAAATAGAAATCTCTAGCACATGAGAAATTCCTGCTTCCCTCTGCGAAGGTCCCTTCTTTTACTTTTAGGTCGAGTCTCTACCTTCTTACTTTATGCACCAGCTAGGAGAGCATGATTGTCATTCTGAGTATAATGTGCATTATCTCAAAATATTATTGTTTAAGACATGTTTACAATATTGTTTCTCCTAAAATGATTATATCTAGTCACCACTTAAGCTTTGGAGGTACCCTGGTATATATGTTTTGCTATACAATTAAGGGAAAGAGGGATACCATCTTACCATAATTTATTATGATCATTGCAACCTAGTTGATATTATAATTTCATATTATTCAATTCTGGTTATTTGTTCACTTTTCATGAGCTAGAATTTGTTCATGAGCTTTATTATCTTTATAGCATTTACCATGTACTTGTTAAATACTTATCATGGAATAGTCTTATGCACACCGTATGAAGTGAAAAGTGTTTGTCAAAGTTTTCTTTATCACGTCTAGTTTGTCAACTGAATTGCTTGAGGATAAGCAATAAGCTAAGCTTGGGGGAGTTGATACGTTGCTATTTGTCGAAACACTTTTCTTGCCGTGATTTGGATCAAACTAACACGGACTAATGCCATTTTCAGTAGAATTACCGTGTCTAGTTTTGTGCAGAAAATTGATTTCCTCAGAAAATTCTATAAAACTTACGAAAATTATATTTCCACGGAAGACTCCCGGAGCTCGACGGACAGCTAGAGGGGACCACTAGGCCCTCATGGGGGGTGCCAGCCGCGGGCCCCTGGGGGGTCCTGGGGATCTAGGACCACCCCTCGGGGTCCCCTTTGGTATATAGACTCAAATACTATCCGCAGCTCCACCGACACCCGAAACCCTAATTCGGGAGACAAAAGTTCCTGTTCTCGGACCCTACCGGGCCGAGATTGGAGGGAGATCATCATCAACGTCATCGCCAAGACCTCTCCATCAACATTCTGTGATTCCCCCTTTGATGTTTGAGTTATTCCCTGTTGTAGGCATAGGGGATTGGATGTCATTAGTCATGTAATAGATCACGAGATTGTTGTCGGGGAGTTGCTCTGTCAAAGACAGGGGCTCTCAAGAGGTTCAAACATTGGGGGCTAAGCACGCTCACTACACTCCTCGTGACGCCTCAAGAGGAGAACTCGAAGCAAGCAACAATGGCGACATGGGGAGTTACCTAGGTTCAGGCCACCTTGCGGTGTAAAATCCTACTCTTGCTTGTCTGTGGATTGCACTGTGATTGTTACAGTACAAGAGGCAAGCTTGTGCTCGATTCAAACTAGGGGGGCTCCCGATCAGTTTTTCCTTTTTGATAGGGATATGCCTGAGGATTATGTTATCACAAGCATGGATGGAGAGTTGATTGAAGACAAGATGACCATGGTGAAAACAAACATTCAGGATGGTGAAAACAAGATCACAATGATGAAAACAATGATGCAAGATGGTTAAAACAATTAAATAACAATTGTTATGTCAATAAAACAATTGTTATTCTTCAAGACAAGGGGATAGGCGCCTCCACCAAGTCAAATGCGCCATAGAAAATCCTATTTCGAATAGGTATGGTTTGTATACCATATTTGGCCGAATCCCTTAATGGTGGATCGGTTTGTACCTCTCTTAGAGTACAAGTTGGACTCCTAGTCCTAATAGGAGTCCTAGTCCTAGTAGGAGGTGGAGGCTTGCACAAGGAGCCCTTGTGGCCGCACCCAACACCTATATATTCATGCCACCTGCGTGTGGAAAAGGGGAGAACAAGTTAAACCAAAAGAAACCCTAGCCTTGAGATTGTATTGCTGCTAAGCATTCATCTTGAAGTATTACCAAGTCAAAGTTGCGTGATATCTTGTTATTCCATTGGGAATAGGGGGAACATGACCACTTATAATCATTGATTACTTGTGCAAGAGTGTGTAGTTGAAAATATCCAAAGGTCTTGATTGTTGTTGCATCTGGCAACATGGGTCATCCAAGTGAGAGGTCTCAGTGTAGGACTAGTTATCACAAAATCCAGAAAATCCACAAAAATAGAGAGAAGCTCATTGAGAAGATTGGGCCACCCCATATCATCTTGGTATCAGATTCTCAGGTTTACTTGGTGAGCAAAGTTATCCCTAGTTTTAGTTATTTTTATTCCTATCCAGAAAAAGCCTACAAAAATAGTTGTGTAGTTCATTGCTAGAGCCTAGACCAACACCAATTTGCATCTACTAAGCTGCTGATTTTTGTTGATTTGCGTTTCTGTTTTTAGTTTTCATCTATTAGGGTTCATCTAGTTTCTTTGTGTTTCTATCCGAAAAATCCCACAAAAAATAAGTGTGCTTGGATCTTGTTGCTCTCGGGAATTTTTAGACCTACAGCTTATTTACAAGTTGATCTAGTTCCTTGAGATTATCGTATTGCTTTGGTTCTGTTTTCAACTCATTTTGATCCGAACATAATCATATCCAAGCCCTAGTTGCTCTCGGAATCCTGTCGTGGCACGAGTTTGTACCGAATCCCTGCCGTGAGCCGTACCGCTGCCGTGGTTTCCTTGCCTCGCTCGGATCCATCGCACGCTTAAAGAACCACCCTCCCGCGCCAATTTTTCCTTACCGCGCCCGTTCCACTCCTGCCCGCACTCGGTTTCTGAGTTCTGCCGTGGCACGCGTTTTCCGCGATTTTTCTGCCGCCGCTGCCGCACACGCGCGCAACCTAGCCACAATCGGACTCGTTGCGTAGGGCATAAAACCCACCGCGCGCTTGTTACAACACACACCCGCAGCACACCAGGGCTCTGCTGCGACAGCAAAAACAAGCAGTTTCTCTGCCATACCAAATTCTCTGCCGTGAGCTCAAAATTCATCCGTTTTTTCTTAGTTTTTCTTTTGTTTTTTTCCTCATATTATCTCTAGGTTTCTGTTTTGATCTTTGATAAGCCATAGCTACAATCTTTCTACAGCAAATATTAGGTACCATAACCCAAAGACTAGCGGTTTAATTGCTCTACAGGCTACTCAATTGGATCAAATTTCTGTCCACTTTTCTTTTTTCCATTATTTCTTGCTCCTAGTTGATACAAAGGCCATTGGAAAAAAAATAGAAAGAGAGAAAAAGTAAAAAGAGGCCGAATCATAATATCACTAGTTGAAGCCTATCATCTTGGATATTTTGTGGACATTTGAGCAATCTTGTGCCTGTTTTATAGAGTATTTGCTAGTGTCTTTCTAGTGCTTGCAATAACTCTTCCATATAATTGCTAAGCCACATTTGTCTCCTAGAGTGAGTGTGTTTCTTTAGTGTTTTTATCACATTGAGCAGTGCATTGGAGTTGTTATTTTGGTGTTGTTAGGAATCCCAACCAAGCCACACCAAATACCCTGTTTTGCATTGTAACACTTGAAAGCCTGGGTATTCTTTTCTCACACTTGACACAATTTTCATTGGTACTTGTTGGTAAGTTGATCCTATTCACTTTGGAACAGTAAGTGAACACTTCTTTGCTGGTTTGAGTGAGTTGTGAGAGGCACCACACCCATTGATTATTTTGTTTCACTAACATTTTAATCATGAGTTTTGCTAGTGAATCTTCTGTGCAGGATAACAAGGAGGAAGATGATTTAATGCCTAAGACCAAGACTGGTGATGATATATGTACATGGGAAGATTTTAATACTTTTATAGGAGGAGTTGCTAATCAGATTGAGCAAAGAATTGAGAAGAAAATTTAGCAATATGATGATGTCCTCAGGAAGGATTTGACAGTGATAATAGAGGCACAAAAGGAGGCTGCTAATTCAGTGCGTGTTCTTCAAGAAGCTATGACTAATCTCACAAGTGAGTTGGAAGAAAATATTAAGCCTCACTGATGTTCATGATAAGATGAATTCTTTCGTAATAATAGATAATGTTTGTGTTTATAAGAATGTTATACGACCTAAGTATATGCATTTATGTATTAGCAGGGTTATTGATAACACAAACATTGGCGAAGCAATGGAGCTGGTTGAAGAGGATGGCAAGCACGAGGGAGGTGAGGGAGGAAGTGGAGCCATCAAGGAAAGGATATTCGGTTCGGACTGGCAGAAGTCCCGAATTTGAAACGAGCATGGACTCTTCATACGGACTCCAAATAAAGCAAATGAGCACAATCGGAAAAAGAATTTTGAAGAGCTTTCCAATGGATCCGGCCCCACGCACCGATTCGACTCGTACAAGACGTGGTAACCGAAAGAATGCATGAATCATTTTCTGCCAGTTTCCAAATATAGTCCTGTCAAGTTAGGAAACTTAGAGATTTGTTTGATTTCGACCCCAACACTAGGTTGGACGTCCATCAGCCCTTATAAGGCTTGTAATTCTCATTATTAGATTGAAACAGCTTGTAAGCCTTCATCTGGAAGTTCATCTGCAAACTTTACGTGTTACCTGCTGTTCCACTTGGAATAAGAAGGTACTAGACCACTTGTAGTCGGTGAATTACTTGTGCAAGAGTGTGGAGTTGAGAATATCCTTGGGGTTGTTATCTTTTGCATTGGCATCAGGGATCAGCCGAGAGAGTTCTTAGTGGCGCACTAGTTATCATATTGAAGTTATCTGTGAGTTCACTGAGAAGATTGGGCCACCCCTTATCATCTTGGTATCAGACTTACAGATTGTCTCGGTGAGCTATCAAATTTTCTTTAGATTTGAGTGTTTTTTTTATTCCTATACAGAAAATTGCCCCACAAAATAGTTGTAGTTCGTGCCATAGCCTTAGATCATCCCCAATTTGCAATTCTTAGTTGTTGTTCGTGTTGATTTTTCTGTTTCTTTTCTCCTTTTGTGTCTTCTATTTTCGAGTTAGGGTTAGGGTTCTTCGTGTTCTTCATAGATTCCACCAAAAAGATCCAATTCGGGGCTGCTATCCTTGCTGATTTCAAGTTGATCTCGGATTCCTGCCGTGGCAGGGTTTCCGCTCGATTTCCCTGCCGCCGATCCGTTTGCTGCCGTGCTTCTAGCCCTAGTCGGAGTCGCCCTCGTCAGCGGGTTACAAAACAACCGCGCACTCATGTCTCACGCTTACACGCGCGCTCATCCGCGCTAGCGCGCTGCCGCGGCACCCGCCCGACGTTTTCTCTGCCGCGCGCCCGAGCCGCTGCCGCACGCTGTCACGTGCGTTCACCGCACGCGCCAAACTGCCCCGCGCCCTGGTGTTTCTCTGGCCGCTGGTTACCGCGCGCTGCCGCGGCATAGGAACGGCCAATTTCTCTGCCGTGGGCAGAATTTCCTGCCGTGAACTACTAGCTTTCGTAGTTTGTTTTCCGTGCTGTTTTTCTTTGACAATTTCGCTTTGATTCCACTCCGTATCCTTGTGAGACATAGACACGGCCTATCCAAATATAATTTTAGGAGCATACCCACATAAGACTAGCTCTACTTTGTGCTCACAGGCTGCTCAATTGATCGTTGCATTGTGATGTTTTTCTGAAAAATTTTGCTCCACGGTGCGACATATTGTGGCCAAAATAGAAAAAAAAAAGAAAAAATTATGTCCGTACAGTCCGTACAGATTGCATAAATTGGCCCAAAAGAGTGGAAAAATAAGAGAGAAAAAACAGAAAAATAAGAGAGGAAAAGAGGCCTGAAAAGTGTTGATCATTGCCACAGGTTTGGAGCTGTTTACATGCTGTTTTGCACTAGTTCTTTGAGCAATCTTGTTCCTGTTTATAAGAGCTGTAGATAGTGTCTTTCGAGTGCATTGCAACAGTTCCATCCATATAGTTGCTTGCCACATTATTCTCCACGTGTGTGTTTCCTGTGCTTTTTCTATCACATTGGACAGTAAATAGGAATTGTTATTTTGGTGTTGTTAGGTATCCATACCAAGCCCCACCATATATCTTGTTTGTCATGTGATTGTTAACACCCTGGGTATTCTCTTTTTCACATCAAAGCATATTAGTTGCCACTACTTGTTGGTAAGTATTTCTATTCACTTTGGAACGGTAAGGTACTCAATTGTCTTGCTAGTTTTGAGTGAGTTGTGAGAGAACACCAGATCCCATTGTTATTTTGTTACTAACAAATTAATTAATGGTGTTTTGTAGTTATTCTATGTGCAGTGATACTTTCTGGGAGGAGGAGCCTAGTGGAATACCTGCACCAAATTTGTTCCACTTCATAGGAGACATCAATGGTAGCACTGTTGCTATTACCCTTGATAAGGGTACACGGTTCAATTTTGTTAGTATTGAGGTTGTTGAAGCATTACAGTTGACATCTTATGCAACTCGCAGTTCATTTATGTTAAAAACTAATGATGCTACACTTCACATTACTCATGCTACCTGGATTCCGTTAACCATTCATGATCATACAGTCCACATTAGGTGTAATGTGCTTCCTAGAGCATTTAATTGCTGTCACCTTTTGTTGAGCGAAACTTGGTGCAATAGCTATAAGGTTAATTTTGATAGCCATTATCCTGATTTACAATTCTTTTGGAATAATAAGAGAGATTGGATAATAAATGCATGTCCTACAAAATTTACAAGAATTCGACATCAACCATTGGTTATGAGATTGGTAGAGGTTGAGAAGACCTATGAGGCTGTTTCTACTAATGTAACTATGTCTACTCGTAGTGTTGTGTCTTGTGATGTGCAGGTTGCTTTTGAAGAAAGGGAGCCTATAGTACAACCTGCACCACCACCATCATCACATCCATTGGAGAGGCATACCATTATGCCTAGTATTATTTATTGTGATATGCAGGTTACTCTTGAAGAAAGGGAGCCATCAATAGTACAACCTGCATCAACACTTGAGAGAGATGAATCAATGCCTACTATTTCTGAGGAGGATGTCATTGACATTGGTACTGATTTTGAGCTACCACTTACAAGTACAACTTTTTGTGAGTCTACAAATGGGCTAGTTAATTCTTCTGAGTTGATAGTCACATATAGTCCACCATCATGTGATATTTTGAATATTTCGAATTTTGATCATGTGATCTTGATTACACATAAAGAAGTGCTTGCTAAAATACCACCTATTAATATTGTGTATTCCATCATGTTACATGAACCAATTGTTGTGCAATGTGCTATGAATAGGATTGCTGAAATTTCACATATCAATTCTAGCACCCATGCTACTTGCTTCACTTTTAATTTGATTGGTGACTATAACATGAATGAAATTTTTATGGTGGATCACATATGTATTACTTGTGATGAAACTGCTGAATTAAACATTGTGTTACCTCGTTTGGATTGTGTACAATTTGATAAATATAAGCATGATTCTACACATATGTTTGATTTACAACAAAACTTGATAAGTACACATGCTACTGATTTCTACTTCACTTATATTTGCAAACTGAGTTGCAATTTACATGATTATTATACTAAACATGAGCAGAAAATTATGTGTACTACTATTCGGCCATTACTTTGTTATACATATCAGAGTAGCACAGTTGAAGCATGGTATCCACTATCTAATGAGTTAATTTGTTTGGATTGTTTTAACTTTACTACCACCAATTTTGATCATAGATCTTCTGTGAAAACACTTAGTTTGATACTAAACAATAAGCATTTGTACATAGGTGTTTCTCCTTTTGATCATGATTTTATGAGCTTCACTTATATTTGCAATTATGATTGCTATTTTATGAGATGCTATGACATTTATGTGCTGTTTTCATGTCAATTTCGTGGTCACATGTCATGTGAAAAAATTTATGAGCTGCTAACAACCAATGCACCCCATTATAGATATTTGTATTGTGAATACACGTTGTTCTTTTTGTTTCTTCCACTTTCAGCCTACCAGAAGTTGAGGATGTCTTCTCTTGAAGAAAGGGAGGAGAGTCATAGGAATTTTTTTGAAGAAAGGGAGGATGATAGGGATCTCATAGAGGTCCATGAGATTTATTCATGCTTGAGTTGGAAGGAAATATTAAGGCTCACTGATGTTCATGATAAGGTGAATTCTTTCCTAATAATAAATAATGTTTGTGTTTATAAGAATGTTATACTATCTAAGTCTGTGCATTTATGTATTAGCAGGGTTATTGATAACACAAGAATTGGCGAAGCAATGGAGCTGGTTGAAGAGGATGGCAAGCACGAGGGAGGCGAGGGAGGAAGTGGAGCCATCAAGGAAAGGATATTCGGTTCGGACTGGCAGAAGTCCCGAATTTGAAACGAGCATGGACTATTCATACGGACTCCAAATAAAGAAAATGAGCACAATATGAAAAGAAATTTTGAAGGGCTTTCCAATGGATCCGGCTCCGCGCACCGATTCGACTCGTACAAGACGTGGTTACCGAAACAATGCATGAATCATTTTCTGCCAATTTCCAAATAGAGTCTTGTCAAGTTGGGAAACTTAGAGATTTGTTTGATTTCGACCCCAACACTAGGTTGGACGTCCAGCAGCCCTTATAAGGCTTGTAATTCGCATTATTAGAGGAGAATACGTTAAAACATAAACCCTAGACCTCTAGATTGAAACAGCTTGTAAGCCTTCATCTGGAAGTTCATCTGCAAACTTTACGTGTTACCTGCTGTTCCACTGGGAATAAGAAGATACAGAACCACTTGTAGTCGGTGGATTACTTGTGCAAGAGTGTGGAGTTGAGAATATCCTTGGGGTTCCTATCTTTTGTATTGGCATCAGGGATCAGCCGGGAGAGTTCTTAGTGGCACACTAGTTATCATATTGACGTTATCTGTGAGTTCACTGAGAAGATTGGGCCACCCCTTATCACCTGTTGATGTGCCAGAGGGATTTGGGGCTCGTGACGAGGAGAGCCACCGAGGCCGCCGTGCCCGTGGTGCTCGAGCGTCCCGAGCGTGGCGGTGAATCCCTTCCCCCCTAGGCAGAGGACACCTGCATGGTGGCGCACAAGTTCCTGGTGGGACTTTGTGGCCGCCTCCGCAGCCGACTGAAGTTTAGGGACTCCCTTTGCGAGGGTGATCGACCGCAACCCACCTAGAGGGCTCTGGCTCCAAGTTGTGGGGTGCATCAATGTTCCCTGGTGGGCTGCCGTGGAGTTTTGCTCCGGCGGTCATGTGTTGTTGGCACACGGGTGGAAGACCTTCGCTCGAGCCCAAAGGTTGGAGGAGAGCGACGTCCTCCACTTCCGCTTTGATGGGGTGGTCAAGCTCTTCGTGAAGGTCTTCAGGCGTTGTGGAAAGCGCGTGGAGTGCTGCGCCAAGAGCGGGAGCATCGATGACGGTGGCGGCAACAGTATGGATGGCGATGACGATGAGGAAGATTCCTCAGGCGTCAAGGTGGAGGACAATGATGCCAGGGCTTGACTACCTTCGTCTAGAGGGAAAGCTTGACCATCATGGAAATAGCTTTCCCTCCTTTTCTGGGTCCTCGGCCTTCTCCTCGGCAGCTTTCTCCTTGTTCTCCCATATCTCAAAGTTGTGGTGAGACTGGCTCCTGCGGCCTGTCACCTCACCTTCCTCCTGTAGACACGGAGACAGAGTAGCTCTCTCCGAACTTTGGCGTCCCTTTTTGTCTCTGTAATGGATCTGCAATATATTTGTGCGCTGAGATGTATCTCATGAATGGAATATTAGATTTCAAAAATCATGTTCATTCTCTTTTACGATTGTTTTTTGTGTTAGTGGAGTTCTGTGAAAGACTTTAGGAAAAAGCCTCTAGAGGCGAAAGAAAGGAGGTGTAGGACTTAGCTTGTGTTCCTTGGCGAGGAGAGGCGTGTGTTTGTAGGCATGATACGTCCAAAACGTATCTTCTTTTCTGAACACTTTTGTTGTTGTTTACCTCTAAACTTGTGAGTTTTGGATACAACTAACATGGACTAATGCTGTTTTTAGTATAATTACCTTGGTGTCTTGTTTTTAGGCAGAAAAATCAACTTTCAAGAACTTGCCCGGAAAAGATCCCGAAGTCCTTATTTTTGTAACATTCCTGGTTTTTGGAGAAACTCAGAAATCACAAAATTTTAAAACTTTTTGTTTTCTATTAAAGAAAGCCACCAATAACAAATAAAACTCAAACACAAAGGACAACATCGAGCAGCTGGACAAGGATGGATGGAAGAATCACATCACCATTTTCAATAAGTAAAATTTGACCAAGTGAACAGTAGTTGTGGTGCTTGGATCTTAGTCCAATGATGCCACCCTTTGAAAAGAAAAGTTTGTTTTACAAAATAGATAGGAGAAAACTGTCTTTATGCAAATTTAGCCAAAACTCCACTCAGCCGAATAAGCATGTACTATTAGTCTTGCGATTTATATCCACCATAATGTTACTTGCCAATACATTAAATTGTATTAACTCTCTTATGGCTGCATATTCCATCCTGCAGATGGATCTAAAGACGAGTGAGGATTTCGTTTAGGATCTCGAGTCTACGGCCAACATGTTTTGCATGTGGCACATGAAGAAGATGGGCTCAATGTTGTACTATGTTTCCGTTGTATTTCTCTGTTTTCTGCTAGTCTTCTAAGACTATGCAAGTTGTAGTATTATTTTGTAAAGACTGGATCACGTGATGTAATAGAATTTGATGCATTTGCATGATATTTCATTTTGTACTGTGGTGCTAGAAATTGATCCAGGGACTAGCACAATAACAGAGATGTTCTTATAGATTATTTCAATGTGGGAATGCTACAAAATTGTATCAGAGCATTGTGTTGCCTGTAGGATTCAAGACCCTAAGTTTTGTTTACAACTTGGAAAAATCCATAGGAATAAAAATATATTATCTTTCAACTAATTCACAAAGAAACCTACTATATCTTCATTTCTTCTCATACTTCTTTCTATGGTGCATTTCTAATGTCTACTCTTATCTATAGATGACCAACATCTTTGATTCACTAAAGAGAGGACCAATAATGACCATGACCCTGGAATGTGACACTGGGTTCCCAACAGTACTTAAGGACCTCATGTTAATCATGGGATTGGAAGGACCATCATTCTACTGGGGCTTTCCCTACATAGATGAGGAGGATGGTCTTGAATATTGGTGGGTACAGATTCATCTATACAGAAAGAAGAAGTACGACCACAAGATAGGAGGAGATTGCATGCTTTCCAGCATGGTAACACGACCTTGATTCTTCGATTCAGCAAGAAGTGTTGCATGGAGTGCTATTGAAAAACTTACAGAGAGACTCAAGTGGAGACTTCACAACACTCACACGGATCTCAAGGAGGCTGAAGAAGAGATTAACACTGTTGAAAAGGAGATAACAATGCACAAGAACATGGAGATTGTCGTGAATACTGAGTATTGAAGACTCTTCATGAAGAATAAAACAAGAAAGTGGTTTGATAAGGGGTTGACCGATCTTCTCGATGAACTCACACGATAACAAGGATCAGACAAATTGTGTCTCTCCACGAACTCTCCGGCTAATTCCTGATGCCAATTGCAGCAGCAACCAATCCCTTGGATATTCGTAAATCCACACACTTGCACGAGCAGCCACTGACTACTAGTGGTCCTGTATCAACTAATTCCCAGTGGAATAGCAGATAACACGCAAAACTTGCAATATCAGTTCCTGATGAATGCTTCAAGCAATCAACAATGGAGTTCTAGGGTTTATGAATAAAGGTAGTCTAACCTTTCACACGCAGGTGAACAGGTATATAAGAGGGCTAGGGGGTGCGGCCACAACTCTGTTGCGCAAGCACAAACCTAGACCAACTAGGACTCGAACCAAAAGTGGTTTGGACTCGGACTAAGGGGTACAAACCGACCCACAAGAGGGGGTGCGGCCAACCAGCCACACAGGGCCTTATTAGACTCGGGTGGGACTCTCTCCCAACCATAGACAGCCTCTTATGTTTGGAGGGAACCATCCTTGGGCGCATGGGCTTCTCTCCCAACCATAGACAACCTCTTATGTTTGGAGAGAACACAAAACAATTATTCTGCCTCCTCCTTCTCCCTTGGACTTGCATGATCATCTTCTTCCATGAGTTCTCCAATGCCTTGCTCCATGATTCCATGCTCCTTGCCTCCCATGATGTTTGTGTTATCAATAACCTGAATCATACATAAGTGTAGGGATTTAGGTAGTATAAAATTCTCATAAGAACAAACATCATACTTTAAAAGGAGTGAGTTCACCTGCTGTTCTAATAGTTTAGTTCTTGATCTTGTCATTGGACCAATTCTAACTTCATCATGCTTCTCTTGAACAGCAACATCATCATCAATAGGAGGAATAACAAATGTGTTAGGGATGTCCTCATCATCCTCCCCCCCTTGAAAAGGCGTCGACCTCGACGCATCAAGGTCCTCTCCATGGTATGGTGAAAGATCAGCAACATTGAACGAATTACTCACACCAAACTCATCACCAGGAAGATCAATTGTGTATGCATTATCATTAATCTTGTGAAGCACTTTATAAGGACCAGCACCACGGGGCATCAACTTGGACTTGCGCAATTTGGGGAATCTATCCTTGCGAAAATGTACCCACACCAAATCCCCGGGCTGAAAAAGTACCTCCTTCCTCTTCTTGTTTCTCCTCTCAGCCACATGTCTTCCTGTCTTCTCAATTGCTTCTTTGGTCTTCTCATGGATCTTCTTAACATAATCAGCTCGTTTTGAAGCCTCCATATTAACTCTCTCATCCACAGGAAGTGGCAATAAATCAAGTGGTGTTATGGGTTTGAAACCATACACCACCTCAAACGGGCATAGCTGAGTGGTAGAATGCACAGCCCTGTTGTATGCAAACTCAACATGAGGCAAACACTCCTCCCACTCCCGCAGGTTCTTTTTAATCATGGCTCGCAGCAATGTGGATAATGTGCGATTCACCACCTCCGTTTGTCCATCAGTTTGGGGGTGACAAGTAGTGGAAAACAGCAGCTTTGTCCCCAACTTCCCCCAAAGTGTCTTCCAGAAATAGCTCATGAACTTGACATCACGATCAGAAACAATAGTCTTGGGTACTCCATGTAATCTCACTATGTCCCTGAAAAACAGATTAGCAACATGCGACGCATCGTCGCTCTTGTGGCATGCAATAAAGTGTGACATTTTAGAGAATCTATCAACTACCACAAATATTGAATCATGTCCTCTTTTAGTCCTAGGCAATCCTAACACAAAATCCATACTAATGTCTTGCCAAGGTGTAGTAGGTGCAGGAAGAGGAGTATATAAACCATGAGGTTTCAGTTTTGACTTAGCCTTGTTGCATGTGATGCAACGTCTCACAAACCTCTCCACATCTCTTCTCATACATGGCCAATAGAAGTGATCAGCCAACATCATCAATGTTTTCTCCCTCCCAAAGTGTCCCATTAATCCACCACTGTGTGATTCCTGCAACAATAACAAACGCAAGGACGACTCGGGCACACATAATTTGTTAGCTCTAAACAAATATCCATCATGCAAATGAAATTTATCCCATGCTTTCACAGTAGAACAATTCGCATAAGCAGTTTTAAAATCATTGTCTTGAGCATACAAATCTTTTACACTCTCCAAACCAGGAATTTTGACATCCAGTTGAGTTAATAGCATATTTTTCCTAGAGAGAGCATCAGCAACAACATTATCTTTGCCTTTCTTATATTTAATTATGTATGGGAATGATTCAATGAATTCAACCCACTTAGCATGTCTTTTATTAAGGCTAGATTGGCTCTTTAAAAATCTCAATGCTTCATGATCAGAATGTATGATAAATTCTTTTGGCCACAAATAATGTTTCGAAACCTCAAGAACTCTAACAAGTGCATACAATTCTTTATCATAAACAGAATAGTTCAATTGGGCACCATGCAATTTCTCAGAAAAATAAGCAACAGGTTTGTTTTCTTGCATAAGCACACCACCAATACCAATACCACTTGCATCACACTCAATTTCGAATTGTTTGCTGAAATTAGGCAATATTAACAATGGGGCCGAAATCAATTTGTTCTTAATCTCATCAAAAGCAATATCTTGTTCTACCCCCCATGTAAAATCAACACCCTTCTTAGTTAAATCATTCAAAGGTGCATCAAGAGTACTAAAATCCTTGACAAATCTTCTATAGAAACCAGCCAATCCATTAAAACTTCTCACTTGACTAACAATAGTTGGAATAGGCCAATTCTTAATAGCTTCAATTTTAGATTCATCAACTTCAATGCCATGTTTAGATACAACATATCCCAGAAAAATGACCTTATCTTTGCAAAAAGAACATTTAGCAAGATTACCATATAATTGATTTGCTCTTAAAACATGCAAGACTTGTCTAATGTGATCAACATGCTCAGTTTCATTGTGGCTATATATGAGAATATCATCAAAATAAACCACCACAAATTTTCCAATGAACTCTCTCAAAACATGGTTCATAAGTCTCATGAAAGTACTAGGTGCATTAGTTAAACCAAAAGGCATCACTAACCATTCATATAAACCAAATTTAGTTTTGAAAGCAGTTTTCCATTCATCCCCTTCTTTCATTCTAATTTGATGGTAACCACTACGCAAATCAATTTTAGAGAACACAGCAGCACCACTTAATTCATCTAACATGTCCTCCAAACGAGGTATAGGATGACGACAATGAATAGTGATGTTGTTAATGGCTCTACAATCAACACACATGCGCCAAGTACCATCTTTCTTAGGCACTAAAATAACAGGAACAGCACATGGAGATAAGCTAATACGAATATAACCTTTGTCGAGTAGCTCCTGCACTTGTTGCCGAATTTCCTTGGTTTCTTGGGGATTAGTCCTGTAAGGGGCTCGGTTTGGTAATGTTGCTCCAGGGATCAAGTCAATCTGATGCTCAATGCCACGCAATGGTGGCAGCCCTGCTGGTACCTCCTCTGGAAAAACATCATCAAAATCCTGCAACACATGAGAGACACCAAGAGGAATAGGGGTCATGTCAGAAGAAACCAAAATTTCTCCCTTGTGCATGAGCACTATAGGAAGCATAGTAGGGTCCTCTCCAAACTCTCTCAAATCCTCTTTGGTGGCTAGCATACATAATAGGTTCACTCCCTCACTTTTATTTTTACCACTCAGCTTATTTTTTTCACTCATAGAAGGAGTACTCTCTTGTTTTTCTCTCTCACTCTCAGTCTCTAAATTCACTTCAGTTTTTTGACGAGACTCATTTACAATTTGCTGTGGTGTCATAGGTCTCAAAATAATATCCTTCCCATGCCAATTCACCTGGTAGGTGTTTGCTCTCCCATTATGTGTAACATTCCTGTCAAACTGCCATGGTCTTCCAAGCAACATGTGACAAACAGACATAGGCACAACATCACACTCAATGGTGTCAGTATAGGGCCCAATTTGAAACTCCACTCTCACCATGTAGCTCACCTTCATCTCTCCTTTATCACTCAGCCACTGTATATAGTAAGGATGAGGGTGTGGAATATATTTCAATTTCAGCTTTGCACATAGCTCTTTACTAGCAAGATTTCTGCAGCTCCCTCCATCAATAATAACTTTGCAAACCATTTTAGGGCCTACAATTGCCTTGGTTTGGAAAAGATTGCACCTCTGATTTTCTGGAGAAGGAATAACACTCAAAGCAGCAGCTTTTTGGGAGCAAACAATAGTGGGATAATGTGTGGCATAAGCATCAAGTGGACCTCCTTGCTCCTCACAATCATCCTCCTCATTAGGATCAGCATCATCTCCAGTCTCATACTCATTATCTTCATTAACAAGCATGGTCTTTTTATTTGGGCATTCCCTCTTAAAGTGGCCTTTTCCACCACATGTGTGACATGCCATGTCTCTATTTCGGGCTATGGAAGAGGTGGAACCACTAGCACTTGCTGCTGGTTGCACTTGCCTCCTAGATGTGGAGGGTGTGCTCTCGGCCTTGGGTGTAAATACCCCACGGCTAGGTGCTGGTTGTGGTGATGGAGAAGAAAAATTGCTATTTCGATGGGGAAACAGCCTTCTAGCACTCAATTTTGCCTCCTCAACTAGCTGTGATTCGGCCTCCCTTGCATGATGGAGCAATTCATTCATATCACTATATTGAAGGTGCCTCACAATGCTTCTGATTTTAAATTGCAAACCTGAGAGAAAACGTTGCATAGTATGTTCTGGTTCTTCTCTCACTTTAGCCCTCTGAATAATCAACTCCATCTCTCTATAATAAGCATCAACATATAATGTACCTTGCTTCAATTGCTGCAATGTATCATATAATGTTCTCACATAATTCTTTGGCACAAATCTGGTCCTCATGAGTTGCTTCATAGTAGCCCAAGTAATCACTTCAGGATCACCATTTTCTGCCCTCAATTGAGTAATATTATCCCACCACAATAGAGCATAACCATCAAAACTAGAAGAGGCCAATTTAATCTTCCTATCCTCAGTGTACGCATGCAATCTCCATAGCTTCTCAATTTTAAGCTCCCACATCAAATATTCCTCCACATCATCAGAATCAAAAGAGAAAGGAGGAATAGAAAATTTTGGCTTGCCCAAACCATCATCTTCTCTAGCATTATTTGGAGCTTGTACTCTTCTAGCATGAAAATCACCACGGCCATTATAAGCTTGCACTCGGCCTGGTTCCCAATCATCATGATTTCTTTGCTCTAATTGAGTAGTCAATTGGGTGATTTGCCTAGTCAAATTGGTGAGAGATTCTTGCATAATATCAACAGATTCTTGAGAAGCAGCTTTCTCAATTTTAATATCCATCTGCTGTAAATCCCTCCTCAAACTCTCATCATAGGCATCAAGCTTTTTATCCATTCGGGTGGCTACCACTTCATCATATTCATCCAATTTTTTATCAATTCTGGATGTGATCATGTCTCGAAATTTGGAGAGATCTCCCCATGTGAGAGGATCATCAAAAGACTTCTTAGCAGCAGCCTCAGTAGCTTTCCCACCATGTTTATCCACCTGCACATCACTAGCCACAGAAGACTCCATAGATTAATGTGTTAGTGAAAAACAAAAATATGGGAAGTGGTGTTCTCTCACAACTCACTCAAAACAGCAAAGCAATGGGTTACCTTACTGTTCCAAAGTGAATAGCAATACTTACCACAAGCAAACAGTAGTACTATGGCTTGGTGTGAATAAAAGAATACCCAGGGATTTTAGCTAACACAAGGTAAAGCAGGATATATAGTGGGGCTTGGTATGGATACCTAACAACACCAATAACAAGTCCTATTTGCTGTTTGTGATGACTGAAAAAATAGCACCTAGGAAACACACACCAAAGTGGAGACAATTGTGGCAATGCAATTATATGTATGGAAAATATTGCAATGCTCTGGAAAGACAATAGCTATAGCTCTTATAAACAGGCACAAGATTGCTCAAAGAACTAGTGCAAAACAGCATGTAAACATCTCCAAAACATGTGGCAATGATCAACAATTTTGAGGCCTCTCTTCCTCTCTTAATTTTCTGTTTTTCTCTCTTATTTTTCCACTCTTTTTGGGCCAAATTATGCCTCTTGTACGGACTGTACGGACAAAAAAAAATGTCGCACCGCGGAGAAATTTTTTCTTTTCTCTATTTTGACCACAATATGTCGCACCGCGGAGAAATTTTTTCCAGAAAAACTGCACGTTGAAACAGATGATTGAGCAGCCTGTGAGCACAAAAACGAGCTATTCTTATATGGGTATGCTCCTAATTTGATATGTAGATAGGAAGTAGCTATGGTTCACAAAGTTTGGAAAAGAAATCCTAAAGAAATTGTGAACGAAAACTAAAAAGAAAAAGGAAACTAGAGGGGGCAGAACTCACGGCAGAGAAAAGCAAAGAAATTCGCTCACGGCAGCCTGCCGTGGCACCAAAACGGCCAAAAACGCTGCCGTACGGCAGCAGTCCGCGCGCGCGCACAAGGGCAGAGGATGGCTGTGGTTTTGCGCGGGCGGCAGGGTACTCGCGGCAGCGAAACGCGCCGATTTTCTGCCGCGGCAGCGCGCAGCGCTCGGATTGGTAAGCGTGAGACAGGGCTCGGGGGCGGATTTGTAAGGATGCGTTGTCCCGATTCCGACTCCGGGTAGGGTACGGTGGCGGCAGGGAATTGCACAGTTTTGTGCCGCGGCAGGAAAAACCGAAACCCACTCCAACTCGATGGAAACCACGGATCGGATAGGGAAAAGGATGGGGATTTTTGTGGACACCACGGATGAAAACAAGAACACCTAGAACCCTAGACCTAAACCGAAAACAAAGACTCAAAAGAACAAAAAGGAACACGAAGATCAACACAAAAACAGCAACTAGGGTATGGAATTGGTGATGATCTACGGCTAGGCAAGAACTAATCCTGTTTTTTTTTTGTGGCTTTTTCGGTGGATAGGTAAGGAAAACAAAACTAATCTATAAGATCACGATAGCTCACCGAGTTAACCTGTAAATCTGATACCAAGATGATAAGGGGTTGCCCGATCTTCTCGATGAACTCACACGATAACAAGGATCAGATAAATTGTGTCTCTCCACGAACTCTCCGGCTAATTCCTGATGCCAATTGCAGCAGCAACCAATCCCTTGGATATTCGTAAATCCACACACTTGCACGAGCAGCCACTGACTACTAGTGGTCCTGTATCAACTAATTCCCAGTGGAATAGCAGATAACACGCAAAACTTGCAATATCAATTCCTGATGAATGCTTCAAGCAATCAACAATGGAGTTTTAGGGTTTATGAATAAAGGTAGTCTAACCTTTCACACGCAGGTGAACAGGTATATAAGAGGGCTAGGGGGTGCGGCCACAACTCTGTTGCGCAAGCACAAACCTAGACCAACTAGGACTCGAACCAAAAGTGGTTTGGACTCGGACTAAGGGGTACAAACCGACCCACAAGAGGGGTGCGGCCAACCAGCCACACATGGCCTTATTAGACTCGGGTGGGACTCTCTCCCAACCATAGACAACCTCTGATGTTTGGAGGGAACCATCCTTGGGCGCATGGGCTTCTCTCCCAACCATAGACAGCCTCTTATGTTTGGAGAGAACACAAAACAATTATTCTGCCTCCTCCTTCTCCCTTGGACTTGCATGATCATCTTCTTCCATGAGTTCTCCAATGCCTTGCTCCATGATTCCATGCTCCTTGCCTCCCATGATGTTTGTGTTATCAATAACCTGAATCATACATAAGTGTAGGGATTTAGGTAGTATAAAATTCTCATAAGAACAAACATCATACTTTAAAAGGAGTGAGTTCACCTGCTGTTCTAATAGTTTAGTTCTTGATCTTGTCATTGGACCAATTATAACTTCATCATGCTTCTCTTGAACAGCAACATCATCATCAATAGGAGGAATAACAAATGTGTTAGGGATGTCCTCATCATGGTTAGCCTGCTTTACGTAGTAGATGTCGCACCCTGATTTCTAGAGGATACTCACCGTACGAACTGGATAGCAGATGCTTGGATTATGGGGCATAACTGCTCCCACGTCCCAGCTTCCTGGTAGGCCTGCGCTTATGCGCGACAACACAAGCCCTGCTATTCCATCGTCGATGTAAACTATCCACTAGAGATCAAAGGCACTTCCGTCGACGTACTTCAAACCATACACACATGGTACGTCAACGGCGTTTAACAAGTGATATCACAACAGATCTCTACGACACAAAAGATTGAAATAACTTGCAAATGGCTCTCATTAGAGCAGAGATAGCAAATACAATCATTCAGAGGGCACATGCCCCAACAATACATCATTACAATATAGCGGAAGCATTCAACATGTCTGAGTACAGACAAGAACCAAATAGGCCTAAGAGGCCGGAAACAAACAGACGGAGCCCATCCACGAAGTCTCGGATCCTGCCCGGGTCCGCTATCTACTCGTCAGCAGTCTCGTCATACTCCACGTAGTTGCCACCATGTAGATCCTCGGAAACGTAGGTCTGCGGAAACCACAGCCCCAAAGGGGTCAGTACATAAACGTACTGGCAAGCAAGACTCACAGTTCACCAAAGTGTAACCCGTCAACACCAAGCACATATGCCTTGGGTTCAACGGAAGAAAAGGGGTATGAAAGATGCTGCAACTGGCTGCGCTAACCAACTACAGAAACATACTACAACTGCCGGCTAACAGAAAGGAGATAAGATCGAGGATTGTAACCAACTGAAAGATAACTTCAAACAAACCCATCCTGGATCTCGCCCCTTATCCAAAGAAGCAATCCGAGGATAACTCACACCGTTGAGTTAATGATGGTTCAAATTATTGTGTCAATAAGCCTATTACTAGTCAAGTTATTAATCATGGGGTGTAACAGGTTTGATCATTATGTTTAAGTTGTCCTGAGTACTTGTTAGCCAGTACTTTCACCAAGTAATCCATAACCGCGGAAAACACGACTTCTCGAGAAGATTATCCTTGCAGGGTTGCACCAATTTGGCCGTACACTCATGAATAACCCGCCAGATGGAAAGGCCCTTCCACCAAGCGGGGTACTCAACACAACCAACCATTCCTCGCATCAAGCCCAAAGCACCTTGGGCGCACGGCTAATCGAGCCCAGAAGAAAATGGACCCTCATAGCACTCTAAGAACGTGTCCCCCTATATGCCGACTACGAAAGTTCCACCCTGGCCTGGGCTCGCAAAAACATGCATGCGGCAAATGGAAAACACGAACTAAATGAGGTGATTTGGACGAGATGCGAATCAGGTCAAGTTGAGGGGGGCGCCCATACTCGCTTCCCAAATGCGGGTAGTGCGCTCATCATGGATCAGTAGACAAGACCCTTTTCCTATTAGGGTCGACACTAGCAGGCCTCAAAACCACACAGGGCCTCCTGCCGGTGCCTTATCATCAAATTTATTATTAATAGTAACATTAGCATGATTGATTGATTAAACATCGAGCCCCCACAACGTAATAGATATAGTAACAGAAAGTAACGGATAACAGACTCGAGCAAAAGCAACCTAAGCATGATAGTAAGACACGGGCACAAGCAATGGTTATAGGTGTGGAGGTGAGGCAATATCAAGGTTAAGGGATTCATGTGATGGGTTCGTAACAGAAACAACTACTACTAAGGCTAGCAGAAAAGAACAACGAAAAGTATCGGTAACCAATGTTGAAAGGAACACAGTGGTTCATGTGAGTGATAACTTGCCTGCAAAACCCAGTAGCCTGGTACTGAGCTAGATCCTTAGAAGGGATGTCGTAAGTATCGTCGGTCTCAACGTCGTCGTGTATCCGAGAAGAAGCAAACAAACATTGCAGAAAGATAAACAATCAATATCATGGCATTGTGCACAATCAAAGATGATGCATGTCAAGTTAATGGGTGCATCAAAATAAACTAGTTGACAAGATAGAAACAGGATTAAATGGACCCATATGCAATTGGATTGCATATGGAAAGCCCATGAATTATGGTTGAATTAATTGTTTTACAACTAATCATCATATGAAAGTGGATTAGCATGATGCATGGATGAGGAAAACAGCAAAATAACAACAATAGCACCAAATAGAAATAAGGTTTAACAAGTTTAGAAATTCATTTATTAAGTTATGGAATTTTGGTTTCTTAAAGGTGCCACACAAGAATTTGTTGTTTTCATCAAGTTAAATTGTTCAAAACAAATAACAAAATTCA
Organism: Alopecurus myosuroides; assembly: GCA_028641055.1. NCBI lineage: Eukaryota > Viridiplantae > Streptophyta > Magnoliopsida > Poales > Poaceae > Alopecurus > Alopecurus myosuroides. The sequence continues at coordinate 380,694,950 of CM054057.1, read as the reverse complement.
TATTTGGAAAGAACACACAATTTTAGGTGGAATACATGTTTCACTTGTTGAAAAAGGATTTCAAATAAATTATTTATGAATTAAACAAGTTTAAGCAAGAATAAATGAATTTAATTCAAACATGAACTTATTTGAATTCTTATTTGTTCAAACATTAGATGAAGTTCATATTGAAAAGATTATACTTTTGTGGTTTGAAAACATATTCTATATGTCCCAAAAGAATTTGTTTTGATCAAGTTATAAATTTAGCAATATTAAATGATTTAAACAAGGTTTAAATCATTTAACCAATTTTAATTATTCAAAACATGAAACAAATTTTATATTTGGAAAGGTGGTTTAATTTTTCATGGAAAACATATTTCATTTATGAAATTGGATTTAAAATGAGCAAGTTATTATTTTGGCCATTTTAAATGCATTAAACAAGAAACAGTTGTTTTCAGCAATTTAAATTTTTCAAAACAGCAAACAAAATTTATATTTGGAAAGTACATGAAAAGTTGATTGGAAAACATATTTCATTTGTGAAATTTGGAATTTTTATGCCCAAGTTATGAATTTTGCAAGTTTAAGTGAATTTGACAAGTTTTCAAATATTGCACCAATTTAAAATATTCAAAACAGTAAACAAATTTTATATTTGGATAGAACATTCAATTTGGGACAGAAAACATATTTAAAAAGCTAAAATTGGAGTTGGGATGAATTTTTTATGCAATTCACAAAATATAGTGCAAATCTGCCATTTTTTAGTGAAACAGGGACTTAGAAAAAATATTTCAGGGTCTAGGATTAATGTGCAAGGGCCTAGTTGTGATTTCCAGTTTGTTGGGCTGTGAAGGAATAAAAGAAAAAAATGGGATGTAATCCCGTGGGGGGTGGGATTCGAACCCACCCCCTCTGCTCGCAGCGCAAGGAACTGAACCGGTGGGGTGCTGCTCTGTGTTTGATAGGAGAGGGGTACGGGGTAGATAAGGTTCAGTTTGCGGGTTTCCTTCAACCTGACGAAACTGACGGGAACTGAAACTTGACGAGAACAGAACGCACGATTGCAGAGGCTTCGGCGGTGATCTCCACGGCTCGCCGGTGTGCGGTTGCTGGTGGTGTGCGTGCGGGTGCGTGCGGGGCCGGGGACGTGTGCGGGAAGGAGGACCAGCGAGAGGGGACAGGGACTGGGCGATCACCTGCCGCGGTAGCTGTCGTCGTTCAGAGGGCGACCAGGAAAACGGCGGGAGTCCGGCGATGGCGCGGTCGACTCGAGCTCTCCCAGCATGAGGCGAGGGCATGGGGAGCTTCAGGAGGATGCCGCGGTCTCATTCCCGCCCTCGGGGGCTTCTCGAGACGACCAAGGCGAGGGGGTGGTGGCGGTGTTCTGACGGGAGGCAGTGGTGGTGCTCGTGGTTCAGGCAACGAAAAACAAGCAGAGAGGAGGGAGAACTAGAGAGGACGGCGGCGATGGTGGATGGGACTAGCTAGGGTTAGGGTTGGTGTGGTTTTATGGGGAGGGCCTAGCATGTACGGCTGCACATCCGTGGAGGGAGGCGAGGATCGCAGGGATGAGATGGATTCGTACAGTAGGTGACATCACCGCGAGGAAGAAGACAAAGTTGAAGGGGTACTGGGCCAAGCGGTAGGATAGTTGGGCTGGGTGATGGGCTGGGTTTTTCTTCCCCCCCATGAACCGATTCCTTTTATTATTTTCTTCTGGTTTATTTTTTTTTGCAGAAAACAATTGGAATAAAAAGAAGGAATTTTGAGGGAGAAAAAATTATGGAAAATTTTGGGTGGCTTAATTATTATATTAGCAACCATTTGACCACTTTTATTTTTCCATGAATTCAATAATTAAGTGTTGTTTGGAATTGTTTCAAAAGTGGATGATTTGAGTATTAAAATTATTATTGAAACCAAAATTTTAAATAGGGTGACCCAAATTGCTTTAATTGAAAAATAACAGGGTAAACAAAATGTTTTGGTTATTCTTTTCATACTTTCAATTTGGGTTCTGTTTGAAATGCATTTGGTTTGAATTGGAATATTTGCAAATTAATTGGTTAATGATTGAAAACAACAAGTTTAATAGGGTGAGCCCTATTATTAGTTGGATTAGAAACATTGGAATGGTTTGATATTTGACAATTTCCAAATGAGGTGTTGATGATGATTTTGCTTTGAATTTGAAACCAAATTGGAATTGATTAATGGAAATAAAAGCACCATTTTATTAGTTGATCAATGTGGAAATAAAATGAGAACAATTGGGTTGTTTTTATTGGTTATTTTTATTCCAAAAGTTGTAACAGGACAAGTATGAAAACAGTGTTTGAATAAGGTTTGAATTTGAGTTGTGAAAACAGTGGAAAACAAATGCAACAATTTAGAAACAAAAGCAAACAACATGATGACATGATGCAATACTTTAATAAGCATGAAACAAACATTCTAAGGGGCTGGTTTTCATACTTGGGATGTTACAAACGCCCCCCCTTGAAGGAATCGCGCCCCGAGATTCCTACTGAGAAAAGAAAAGGTCCGGAAACTTCTTGGGAAGATCTTCTTGAGCTGTGATACGTGAAACACATCGTGCACCTTGGATAGACGTCAGGGAATTTGCAAACCACCGGAACATTTTCAAGTAAAGGGGAGAGATTTTGCACCACGGGTGTATAGCTGGATGGAACTTGATTCATTTGGAGAATAGACTATCTGTAATAAGGGTGGAACAGAGTTATTGACATCTATTCAACACCAAAATGAGATCAATGTCAGAATCAACAACATGAGAGAAACGAGGAATATGTGGCCTCCCATTTAGAATTTGATTGTTCTTACTTATCTTGGAAGTCAACATTTGAGATTCCGGAGAGTGAACGGTGATTTGATTGCTTAGTGGAACCAGAATTGGGTTGTGTGTTGTGGAAAAGATTGTTGACACAAAGGAATATGATGCTCCGGTATGAAATAACACTTTAGTTGGACAAGAGTTTACGAGGAAGTTTTGATTAGACGCCGGTAGAGGATTTGAAGTGGAAAACAACAACAAGATTTCAACGGACGAAAAGGTTCTTTAAAAGAACAGGATAACGAAGCAACACCGGGGAAAACGAGAACAAAACTCCTGAGGTACTACGGAAAAACCCATCCATGCTTCTAAAGGATCAATATCTACTGCTTAAGGAATAGAGGATCTGCTTCCGGGGCTTACACGCCTCCGTTCTCAATCATGAGTAGGCAACATGATAAATCATGTCACAACCACCTCCATTCCTATGGTCTAGTAGATATAACCATCCTAGAGAAACCAGAATTCGTGAAATCCTAACTTGAAAGTTTAGATGAGAAGGGAAAATCAACGTTGCACTTCCTTACCAGAAAAGGGAGGGAGGGTGGGGAAAAGAAGAAAAAAGAACAGAATTCCTACTCTCACGTTTCATTTTTCCTATATAGCTACAAAATAGTTTCTAGACTCAACTGCGACCAGTAAAAAGGGATCCTACAGGCAGACAGGCTCTGATACCATTTGTCGCACCCTGATTTCTAGAGGATACTCACCGTACGAACTGGATAGCAGATGCTTGGATTATGGGGCATAACTGCTCCCACGTCCCAGCTTCCTGGTAGGCCTGCGCTTATGCGCGACAACACAAGCCCTGCTATTCCATCGTCGATGTAAACTATCCACTAGAGATCAAAGGCACTTCCGTCGACGTACTTCAAACCATACACACATGGTACGTCAACGGCGTTTAACAAGTGATATCACAACAGATCTCTACGACACAAAAGATTGAAATAACTTGCAAATGGCTCTCATTAGAGCAGAGATAGCAAATACAATCATTCAGAGGGCACATGCCCCAACAATACATCATTACAATATAGCGGAAGCATTCAACATGTCTGAGTACAGACAAGAACCAAATAGGCCTAAGAGGCCGGAAACAAACAGACGGAGCCCATCCACGAAGTCTCGGATCCTGCCCGGGTCCGCTATCTACTCGTCAGCAGTCTCGTCATACTCCACGTAGTTGCCACCATGTAGATCCTCGGAAACGTAGGTCTGCGGAAACCACAGCCCCAAAGGGGTCAGTACATAAACGTACTGGCAAGCAAGACTCACAGTTCACCAAAGTGTAACCCGTCAACACCAAGCACAGATGCCTTGGGTTCAACGGAAGAAAAGGGGTATGAAAGATGCTGCAACTGGCGGCGCTAACCAACTACAGAAACATACTACAACTGCCGGCTAACAGAAAGGAGATAAGATCGAGGATTGTAACCAACTGAAAGATAACTTCAAACAAACCCATCCTGGATCTCGCCCCTTATCCAAAGAAGCAATCCGAGGATAACTCACACTGTTGAGTTAATGATGGTTCAAATTATTGTGTCAATAAGCCTATTACTAGTCAAGTTATTAATCATGGGGTGTAACAGGTTTGATCATTATGTTTAAGTTGTCCTGAGTACTTGTTAGCCAGTACTTTCACCAAGTAATCCATAACCGCGGAAAACACGGCTTCTCGAGAAGATTATCCCTGCAGGGTTGCACCAATTTGGCCGTACACTCATGATTAACCCGCCAGATGGAAAGGCCCTTCCACCAAGCGGGGTACTCAACACAACCAACCATTCCTCGCATCAAGCCCAAAGCACCTTGGGCGCACGGCTAATCGAGCCCAGAAGAAAATGGACCCTCATAGCACTCTAAGAACGTGTCCCCCTATATGCCGACTACGAAAGTTCCACCCTGGCCTGGGCTCGCAAAAACATGCATGCGGCAAATGGAAAACACGAACTAAATGAGGTGATTTGGACGAGATGCGAATCAGGTCAAGTTGAGGGGGGCGCCCATACTCGCTTCCCAAATGCGGGTAGTGCGCTCATCATGGATCAGTAGACAAGACCCTTTTCCTATTAGGGTCGACACTAGCAGGCCTCAAAACCACACAGGGCCTCCTGCCGGTGCCTTATCATCAAATTTATTATTAATAGTAACATTAGCATGATTGATTGATTAAACATCGAGCCCCCACAACGTAATAGATATAGTAACAGAAAGTAACGGATAACAGACTCGAGCAAAAGCAACCTAAGCATGATAGTAAGACACGGGCACAAGCAATGGTTATAGGTGTGGAGGTGAGGCAATATCAAGGTTAAGGGATTCATGTGATGGGTTCGTAACAGAAACAACTACTACTAAGGCTAGCAGAAAAGAACAACGGAAAGTATCGGTAACCAATGTTGAAAGGAACACAGTGGTTCATGTGAGTGATAACTTGCCTGCAAAACCCAGTAGCCTGGTACTGAGCTAGATCCTTAGAAGGGATGTCGTAAGTATCGTCGGTCTCAACGTCGTCGTGTATCCGAGAAGAAGCAAACAAACATTGCAGAAAGATAAACATCAATATCATGGCATTGTGCACAATCAAAGATGATGCATGTCAAGTTAATGGGTGCATCAAAATAAACTAGTTGACAAGATAGAAACAGGATTAAATGGACCCATATGCAATTGGATTGCATATGGAAAGCCCATGAATTATGGTTGAATTAATTGTTTTACAACTAATCATCATATGAAAGTGGATTAGCATGATGCATGGATGAGGAAAACAGCAAAATAACAACAATAGCACCAAATAGAAATAAGGTTTAACAAGTTTAGAAATTCATTTATTAAGTTATGGAATTTTGGTTTCTTAAAGGTGCCACACAAGAATTTGTTGTTTTCATCAAGTTAAATTGTTCAAAACAAATAACAAAATTCATATTTGGAAAGAACACACAATTTTAGGTGGAATACATGTTTCACTTGTTGAAAAAGGATTTCAAATAAATTATTTATGAATTAAACAAGTTTAAGCAAGAATTAAATGAATTTAATTCAAACATGAACTTATTTGAATTCTTATTTGTTCAAACATTAGATGAAGTTCATATTTGAAAAGATTATACTTTTGTGGTTTGAAAACATATTCTATATGTCCCAAAAGAATTTGTTTTGATCAAGTTATAAATTTAGCAATATTAAATGATTTAAACAAGGTTTAAATCATTTAACCAATTTTAATTATTCAAAACATGAAACAAATTTTATATTTGGAAAGGTGGTTTAATTTTTCATGGAAAACATATTTCATTTGTGGAAATTGGATTTAAAATGAGCAAGTTATTATTTTGGCCATTTTAAATGCATTAAACAAGAAACAGTTGTTTTCAGCAATTTAAATTTTTCAAAACAGCAAACAAAATTTATATTTGGAAAGTACATGAAAAGTTGATTGGAAAACATATTTCATTTGTGAAATTTGGAATTTTTATGCCCAAGTTATGAATTTTGCAAGTTTAAGTGAATTTGACAAGTTTTCAAATATTGCACCAATTTAAAATATTCAAAACAGTAAACAAATTTTATATTTGGATAGAACATTCAATTTGGGACAGAAAACATATTTAAAAAGCTAAAATTGGAGTTGGGATGAATTTTTTATGCAATTCACAAAATATAGTGCAAATCTGCCATTTCTTAGTGAAACAGGGACTTAGAAAAAATATTTCAGGGTCTAGGATTAATGTGCAAGGGCCTAGTTGTGATTTCCAGTTTGTTGGGCTGTGAAGGAATAAAAGAAAAAAATGGGATGTAATCCCGTGGGGGGTGGGATTCGAACCCACCCCCTCTGCTCGCAGCGCAAGGAACTGAACCGGTGGGGTGCTGCTCTGTGTTTGATAGGAGAGGGGTACGGGGGTAGATAAGGTTCAGTTTGCGGGTTTCCTTCAACCTGACGAAACTGACGGGAACTGAAACTTGACGAGAACAGAACGCACGATTGCGGAGGCTTCGGCGGTGATCTCCACGGCTCGCCGGTGTGCGGTTGCTGGTGGTGTGCGTGCGGGGCCGGGGACGTGTGCGGGAAGGAGGACCAGCGAGAGGGGACAGGGACTGGGCGATCACCTGCCGCGGTAGCTGTCGTCGTTCAGAGGGCGACCAGGAAAACAGCGGGAGTCCGGCGATGGCGCGGTCGACTCGAGCTCTCCCAGCGTGAGGCGAGGGCATGGGGAGCTTCAGGAGGATGCCGCGGTCTCATTCCCGCCCTCGGGGGCTTCTCGAGACGACCAAGGCGAGGGGGTGGTGGCGGTGTTCTGACGGGAGGCAGTGGTTGTGCTCGTGGTTCAGGCAACGAAAAAAAAGCAGAGAGGAGGGAGAACTAGAGAGGACGGCGGCGATGGTGGATGGGACTAGCTAGGGTTAGGGTTGGTGTGGTTTTATGGGGAGGGCCTAGCATGTACGGCTGCACATCCGTGGAGGGAGGCGAGGATCGCAGGGATGAGATGGATTCGTACAGTAGGTGACATCACCGCGAGGAAGAAGACAAAGTTGAAGGGGTACTGGGCCAAGCGGTAGGATAGTTGGGCTGGGTGATGGGCTGGGTTTTTCTTCCCCCCCATGAACCGATTCCTTTTATTATTTTCTTCTGGTTTATTTTTTTTTGCAGAAAACAATTGGAAGAAAAAGAAGGAATTTTGAGGGAGAAAAAATTATGGAAAATTTTGGGTGGCTTAATTATTATATTAGCAACCATTTGACCACTTTTATTTTTCCATGAATTCAATAATTAAGTGTTGTTTGGAATTGTTTCAAAAGTGGATGATTTGAGTATTAAAATTATTATTGAAACCAAAATTTTAAATAGGGTGACCCAAATTGCTTTAATTGGAAAATAACAGGGTAAACAAAATGTTTTGGTTATTCTTTTCATACTTTCAATTTGGGTTCTGTTTGAAATGCATTTGGTTTGAATTGGAATATTTGCAAATTAATTGGTTAATGATTGAAAACAATAAGTTTAATAGGGTGAGCCCTATTATTAGTTGGATTAGAAACATTGGAATGGTTTGATATTTGACAATTTCCAAATGAGGTGTTGATGATGATTTTGCTTTGAATTTGAAACCAAATTGGAATTGATTAATGGAAATAAAAGCACCATTTTATTAGTTGATCAATGTGGAAATAAAATGAGAACAATTGGGTTGTTTTTATTGGTTATTTTTATTCCAAAAGTTGTAACAGGACAAGTATGAAAACAATGTTTGAATAAGGTTTGAATTTGAGTTGTGAAAACAGTGGAAAACAAATGCAACAATTTAGAAACAAAAGCAAACAACATGATGACATGATGCAATACTTTAATAAGCATGAAACAAACATTCTAAGGGGCTGGTTTTCATACTTGGGATGTTACAGTAGACCACCATGAGATGTAATAAAGTTGTGAGACACGAAACACTATTAGTGTATTGATCATACTTTTCAGTGTTGTATGACAATACTAGTTGCTTTCAAAAACCATGTTGTTTGGTGTGATGAATGTGTTGCTATATGATTGTTATGTGTTGTTTGTGAGATGAGTTTCCTTGATCTATTGTGTTGGGATAGGAATATTATTAGATCCTTTCTAACCTCTACTCACCCCCTCCCCCTAAAACCCCAAACAGATGCATAACCAGAAAGCCAACAAACATGAGAGGTCAATAGCAATGCAGATGCTACTAGAAGCTCAGACTTAGCTGATACAACTGATGACCCAGAGTCGAGCCAGCAACCCCCAATATGGATACTAAATCACAGATAGTGAAGATGATTTCCCCAAACTTGACCAATAGTGAAAACAACCAGCCGTTGATAGCTAGAGATAACCAAGAGACAGAAGAAGAAATGTTGTCCACACTCAAAGCCTTCAAATCTTCTGGAGAGATGGGACACTATTCCAAAGAATGTCCTGATGAGTGGCCCCATGGTGATGCAAACAACTCAACTGAAGAATACTTCACTCAAGCTACTTGCTTTTTTGTGAAGGAACAACACATGTTCCAACACAATGTCCACTTTACCCCATGATACAACAAGTTGGACAACAAGCTAGAATGGGAATGCTTAGTGCACTCCAAGAGAAATTAGGAAAACTAGAAGTGAAGGGGAAATGCAAGTTGGATACTATTCAGATGGACCATGTCAAGATGCATACTGGAGCCAAGATTACACCACATCCATATTCATCCAAACATTCCACAAAGAATTGTTGTTCTTGTGAAGAAGATGGACATTTATCTAGAAATTGTCCAAACAAGCAACCAAGACTATCATACAATATAGTGAAGTATACCGAACAGCAGTATGAAGACATGCTGGCCAATTTAATACCACCAAAGAGGGACAAGACACTTCAGAAGAACCTCAATCAGCCAAGTGACATGCTTCAAATGCAGAGACAAAGGACACTATGCCAATAGTTGCCCACAAAAGAAGAAGGAAGGAAAATCACAACCTACAAAAAATCATGAGGATCATCGAGAAGTATCTTTCCAAGTATGAATCTTACAGGAAGTTTTATTCTAGAAATAAATGTTCCTTAGAGGATGCTTGTCACACCCCAGTTTTTGGAACCTTGTACTGTAGTTCAAGGAGACAAAAATGTGGGCCAATTTTTTTTTTCTAACAACATGTTTGTTTGAACTAACATTGTGTATGTGAAAAGAATCATACATGCAATGCAAGTTTTGTTTCATTTGAAAAACCAATACAAACTTCTTACTGAAAACACTTTTATTATTTTCCTGATCTTTTCCCTCGTGATACTTGAGGGATTTTTATTCCAAAACTTGGATCATGCTTGCTTGCATCTTGAAATAAACTTTTAGCATTGTTGGATCCAAGAAAACAAAATTTTAAAATTATTTATGGAAGTTTTATTCTAAGTTTTCTATAGAAACTATTCCCTGAAAATATAGCCAAGTACCTATTTTCCACACTTGTTTTCACTAGGATATAATAATCCATTTTGTGTTTTCCTGACTTGTATTTGTTCCTTGCTATATGGAATACAAATCCATAAGCTTGGTTTGGATTTTGGAATAAGAAAAACCATCATTTGCTTGTTGTTTTTGTGGAAGAAAAATAAGACAGAAAAGGGCATTTTTAGAAAACAGAGAAAAACAGAAAGTACCTCTTTTCCCACTAGGTTTTCATAGCCTTCCACTATTCCAAATTTGTTTCAAAAGATGTTTATGAAAGTTTAAAACATGGTTAACAAACTCCAACTTTGAAAACACAAATTGGAATTCATTTGTCCTCTGAAAACATTCTGAACTTTTTGCTCATTCTATCTGTTTTCCAACACTTAGATAATTTCTCTAAGTCTATAACTGCACTTTTCTGAATTTTTCAGAAACAGTTGCTGTTACAAAGTTTAGCAAATGTTCTCAATTGGTTCTTGTTCAAATTTTGAAATGCCACGTTTTCATTTTTGTTGACCATAGTATGGACTAGCATTGTATGCTTTGACCTTGCTTCTAGAAAACTTGGGGAGGGACAAAACGAGTGAAAGATAAGGCAGGACAGAGAGGAGTGGGCACTATGGCCATACCATGGCTTCTCCACCCCTCAAAAACCATCTTTGACTTGCCCCCAACCCCCTCTAGCTCCCAGACATCAGCCCGTGTCTTGCACTGTCGTGGACATGCTGTAGAGCGCCCCCATGACGATCCCTGACAAGCCCCGAGAGCACCCCCGTGCCTTTTGACTCGACGTAGTGGCTATAAGCCATCCCCCACTCCATCCTTGCGCCACTGTGTTCCCACACCTCCCCACTCTCACCCTCACCCGAATAAACGAGCGTTTGAGCTCTCCACGAGAGCGCCCGAGCCGTAGATCACCGCCGGCCATCGAGTGCCACTCGAGGTGGCACAGCTTAACCCCGCTGATGAGGACATCCCTAGCACATTTGTTATCCCTCCTATTGATGATGATGTTGCTGTTCAAGAGAAGCATGATGAAGTTAGAATTGGTCCAATGACAAGATCAAGAACTAAGCTATTAGAACAGCAGGTGAACTCACTCCTTTTACATTATGATGTTTGTTCTTATGAGAATTTTATACTACCTAAATCCCTACACTTATGTATGATTCAGGTTATTGATAACACAAACATCATGGGAGGCAAGGAGCATGGAATCATGGAGCAAGGCATTGGAGAACTTATGGAAGAAGATGATCATGCAAGTCCAAGGGAGAAGGAGGAGGCAGAATGAAGATTTTGGTCTATTTTATGTTCTCTCCAAACCTAAGACACTGTCTATGGTCAGGAGAGAAGCCCCCTGCGCCTAAGGATAATTCTCTCCCAACCTTAGACTATGTCTATGGTTAGGAGAGAGTCCCACCCAAGTCTAATAAAGCCATGTTGGCTGGTTGGCCGCACCCCCCCTTGTGGGTCGGTTTGTATTCCTTGGTCTGAGTCCAAACTCAATCTGGTTCGAGTCCTAGTGGGTCTAGGGTTGTGCTTGCGCATCCACAGGTGTGGCCGCACCCCTTAGCCCCTCTTATATACCTCTTCGCCTGCGTGTGAAAGGTTAGACTACCTTTATTCATAAAACCCTAGAAACTCCATTGTTGATTGCTTGTAGCATTCATCAGGAATTCATATTGCAAGTTTTGCGTGTTATCCACTATTCCACTGGGAATTAGTTGATACAGGACCACTAGTAGTCAGTGGCTGCTCGTGCAAGTGTGTGGATTTACGAATATCCAAGGGATTGGTTGCTGCTGCAATTGGCATCAGGAATTAGCCGGAGAGTTCGTGGAGAGACACAAGTTATCAGATCCTTGTTATCGTGTGAGTTCATCGAGAAGATCGGGCAACCCCTTATCATCTTGGTATCAGATTTACAGGTTAACTCGGTGAGCTATCGTGATCTTATAGATTAGTTCTTGTTTTAATTACCTACCCACCGAAAAAGCCACAAAAAACAGGATTAGTTCGAGCCATAGCCCTAGATCATCACCTCTCTCAAGTTTTAGTTGCTGTTTTGTGTTTGATTTTTGCGTTTCTTTTCTCTTTTCTTTCGGTCTAGGTTTAGGGTTCTTGGTTCTTCGTGTTCTTCCTTTGAGTCCACCGAAATTTCCCCTCCAATTCCCAATCGAGTGGTGCTAGGGTTTCAATCCGAGTTGGATTCGCATCTCTGCCGCGGCAGAAAAAGCTCCAATTCCCTGCCGCCGCCGGACTCCTACCCGCAGTCGGAATCAGCCCCGTCGCGCGCTTACCAAATCGCTCCCGAGCCCCGTAACGCGGTTACCAATCGAACCACCGCGCGCTGCCGCGGTACGCGCACCGCGCGTTTCTCTGCCGCGGGCGGAATCCCTGCCGCGCGACACCACAGCCACCGTCTGCCCTTGCGCGCGCGCGCGGGTTGCTGCCGTACGGCACGGTTTTAGGCCGTTTTTGTGCCGCGGCAGGCTGCCGCCGCTCCAAAACCGCCCCAATCTCTGCCGTGAGTACTGTTTTCGTCCTAGCTCCTTTTCTTGGTAGTTTTTGTTAACACTTTCTTTCGGTTTTTGTTTCCAAACTTTGTGAACTATAGCTACTGCCTGTCTACAGCAAATTTTAGGTACCTTTCCCAAAAGAATAGCTACTTTTTGCTCCCTCCAGGCTGCTCAATTTCATATCATTTGTGTCACATTGTTACATTGTGTGCTTAATTTTGCTCCTAGCTCGTTTGGCCAGTTATAAAAGTACAAAAAAAAATAGAAAAACAGAAAATAGAAAAAGAGAAAAACATAATTGTGAAAAGAGAAAAAGGCCTTGTGATCTATTGCTATATTGTTCTTGGAGCTGTTTCACACTACTATATTGACATCTTCCTTTGAGCAATCTTGTGCCTGTGATAATTTGGAGCTTAGCTATTGTCTTTCCAGAGCATTGCAATATCTCCATCCATATAATTGCTTTGCCACAATTGTCTCCACTTTGGTGTGTGTTTCCTAGGTGCTATTTTTCAGTCATCACAAACAGCAAATAGGACTTGTTATTGGTGTTGTTAGGTATCCATACCAAGCCCCACTATATATCCTGCTTTGCCTTGTGTTAGCTAAAATCCCTGGGTATTCTTTTATTCACACCAAGCCATAGTAGTACTGTTTGCTTGTGGTAAGTATTGCTATTCACTTTGGAACAGTAAGTTAACCTCATTGCTTTGCTGTTTTGAGTGAGTTGTGAGAGAACACCACATCCCATATTTTTATTTTCACTAACACATTAATCTATGGAGTCTTCTGTGGCTAGTGATGTGCAGGTGGATAAACATGGTGGGAAAGCTACTGAGGTTGCTGCTAAGAAGACTTTTGATGATCCTCTTACTTGGGGAGATCTCTCCAAATTTAGAGATATGATCAGCTCAAGAATTGATAAAAAACTTGATGAATATGATGAAGTGGTAGCCACCCGAATGGATAAAAAGCTTGATGCCTATGATGAGAATTTGAGGAGGGATTTACAACAAATGGATATTAAAATTGAGAAAGCTGCTTCTCAAGAATCTGTTGATATTATGCAAGAATCTCTTACCAATTTGACTAGGCAAATAACACAGTTGACTACTCAATTAGAGCAAAGAGATCATGATGATTAGGAACCAGGCCGAGTGCAAGCTTATAATGGCCGTGGTGATTTTCATGCTAGAAGAATACAAGCTCCAAATAATACTAGAGAAGTTGATGGTTTGGGCAAGCCAAAATTTTCTATTCCTCCTTTCTCTTTTGATTCTGATGATGTGGAGGAATATTTGATGTGGGAGCTGAAAATTGAGAAGCTATGGAGATTACATGAGTACACTGAGGATAGGAAGATTAAATTAGCTTCTTCTAGTTTTGATGGTTATGCTCTATTGTGGTGGGATAATATTACCAAATTAAGGGAAGAAAATGGTGATCCTGAAGTGCTTACTTGGGCTACTATGAAGCTACTCATGAGGAGCAGATTTGTGCCAAAGAATTATGTGAGAACATTATATGATAAATTGCAGCAATTGAAGCAAGGTACATTATCTGTTGATGCTTATTATAGAGAGATGGAGTTGATTCTTCAAAGGGCTAAAGTGAGAGAAGAACCAGAACATACTATGCAACGTTTTCTCTCCGGTTTGCAATTTAAAATCAGAAGCATTGTGAGGCACCTCCAATATAATGATATGAATGAATTGTTAGATCATGCAAAGGAGGCAGAAGCACAGCTAGCTGAAGAGGCAAAATTGAGTGCTAGAAGGATGTTTCCACCTCGCAATAGCAATTTTTCTTCTCCATCATCACAGCCAGCACCTAGCCGTGGGGTATCTACACCCAAGGCCGAGAGCACACCCTCCACCTCTAGGAGGCAAGTGCAACCAGCAGCAAGTGCTAGTGGATCCACATCTTCCACAGCTCGAAATAGAGATATGTCTTGTCATACTTGTGGTGGAAAAGGCCACTTTAAGAGGGAATGCCCAAATAAAAAGATCATGCTTGTTAATGAAGAAAATGAGTATGAAACTGGAGATGATGCTGATCCTAATGAGGAGGATGATTGTGATGAGCAAGGAGGTCCATTGGATGCTTATGCTACACATTACCCAACTATTGTTTGCTCCCAAAAAGCTGCTGCTTTGAGTGTTATTCCTTCTCCAGAAAATCAGAGGTGCAATCTTTTCCAAACCAAGGCAATTGTAGGTCCTAAAATGGCTTGCAAGGTTATTATTGATGGAGGGAGTTGCAGAAATCTTGCTAGTAAAGACCTATGTGCAAAGCTGAAATTGAAATATATTCCACACCCTCATCCTTATTATATACAGTGGCTGAGTGATAAAGGAGAGATGAAGGTGAGCTACATGGTGAGAGTTGATTTCCAAATTGGGCCCTATACTGACACCATTGAGTGTGATGTGGTGCCTATGTCTGTTTGTCACATGTTGCTTGGAAGACCATGGCAGTTTGACAGGAATGTTACACATAATGGGAGAGCAAACACCTACCAGTTGAATTGGCATGGGAAGGATATTATTTTGAGACCTATGACACCACAGCAAATTGTAAATGAGTCTCGTCAAAAAACTGAAGTGAATTTAGAGACTCAGAGTGAGAGAGAAAAACAAGAGAGTACTCCTTCTATGAGTGAAAAAAATAAGATGAGTGGTAAAAATAAAAGTGAGGGAGTGAGCCTATTATGTATGCTAACCACCAAAGAGGATTTGAGAGAGTTTGGAGAGGACCCTACTATGCTTCTTATAGTGCTCATGCACAAGGGAGAAATTTTGGTTTCTTCTGACATGACCCCTATTAATCTTGGTGTCTCTCATGTGTTGCAGGATTTTGATGATGTTTTTCCAGAGGAGGTACCAGCAGGGCTACCACCATTGCGTGGCATTGAGCATCAGATTGACTTGATCCCTGGAGCAACATTACCAAACCGAGCACCTTACAGGACTAATCCCCAAGAAACCAAGGAAATTCCGAAACAAGTGCAGGAGCTACTCGATAAAGGTTATATTCGTATTAGCTTATCTCCATGTGCTGTTCCTGTTATTTTAGTGCCTAAGAAAGATGGTACTTGGCGCATGTGTGTTGATTGTAGAGCCATTAACAACATCACTATTCGTTATCGTCATCCTATACCTCGTTTGGAGGACATGTTAGATGAATTAAGTGGTGCTGCTGTGTTCTCTAAAATTGATTTGCGTAGTGGTTACCATCAAATAAGAATGAAAGAAGGGGATGAATGGAAAACTGCTTTCAAAACTAAATTTGGTTTATATGAATGGTTAGTGATGCCTTTTGGTTTAACTAATGCACCTAGTACTTTCATGAGACTTATGAACCATGTTTTGAGAGAGTTCATTGGAAAATTTGTGGTGGTTTATTTTGATGATATTCTCATATATAGCCACAATGAAACTGAGCATGTTGATCACATTAGACAAGTCTTGCATGTTTTAAGAGCAAATCACTTATATGGTAATCTTGCTAAATGTTCTTTTTGCAAAGATAAGGTCATTTTTCTGGGATATGTTGTATCTAAACATGGCATTGAAGTTGATGAATCTAAAATTGAAGCTATTAAGAATTGGCCTATTCCCACTAATGTTAGTCAAGTGAGAAGTTTTAATGGATTGGCTGGTTTCTATAGAAGATTTGTCAAGGATTTTAGTACTCTTGCTGCACCTTTGAATGATTTAACTAAGAAGGGTGTTGATTTTACATGGGGGGTAGAACAAGATATTGCTTTTGATGAGATTAAGAACAAATTGATTTCGGCCCGATTGTTAATATTGCCTAATTTCAACAAGCAATTCGAAATTGAATGTGATGCAAGTGGTATTGGTATTGGTGGTGTGCTTATGCAAGAAAATAAACCTGTTGCTTTATTTTTCTGAGAAATTGCATGGTGCCCAATTGAACTATTCTGTTTATGATAAAGAATTGTATGCACTTGTTAGAGTTCTTGAGGTTTGGAAGCATTATTTGTGGCCAAAAGAATTTATCATACATTCTGATCATGAAGCATTGAGATTTTTAAAGAGCAATCTAGCCTTAATAAAAGACATGCTAAGTGGGTTGAATTCATTGAATCATTCCCATACATCATTAAATATAAGAAAGGCAAAGATAATGTTGTTGCTGATGCTCTCTCTAGGAAAAGTATGCTATTAACTCAATTGGATGTGAAAATTTCCTGGTTTGGAGAGTGTAAAGATTTGTATGCTCAAGATAATGATTTCAAACATGCATATGCAAATTATACTACTGTGAAAGCATGGGATAAATTTCATTTGCATGATGGATATTTGTTTAGAGCTAACAAATTATGTGTGCCCGAGTCGTCCTTGCGTTTGTTATTGTTGCAGGAATCACACAGTGGTGGTTTAATGGGACACTTTGGGAGGGAGAAAACATTGCTGATGTTGGCTGATCACTTCTACTGGCCACGTATGAGAAGAGATGTTGAGAGGTTTGTGAGACGTTGCATCACCTGCAACAAGGCTAAGTCAAAACTGAAACCTCATGGTTTATATACTCCTCTTCCTGCACCTACTACAACCTTGGCAAGACATTAGTATGGATTTTGTGTTAGGATGGCCTAGGACTAAAAGAGGACATGATTCAATATTTGTGGTAGTTGATAGATTCTCTAAAATGTCACATTTTATTGCATGCCACAAGAGCGACGATGCGTCGCATGTTGCTAATCTGTTTTTCAGGGACATAGTGAGATTACATGGAGTACCAAAGACTATTTTTCTGATCGTGATGTCAAGTTCATGAGCTATTTCTGGAAGACACTTTGGGGGAAGCTGGGAACAAAGCTGTTGTTTTCCACTACTTGTCACCCCCAAACTGATGGACAAACGGAGGTGGTGAATCGCACATTATCCACATTGCTGCGAGCCATGATTAAAAAGAACCTGCGGGAGTGGGAGGAGTGTTTGCCTCATGTTGAGTTTGCTTACAACAGGGTTGTGCATTCTACCACTCAGCTATGCCCGTTTGAGGTGGTGTATGGTTTCAAACCCATAACACCGCTTGATTTATTGCCACTTCCTGTGCATGAGAGAGAGTTAATATGGAGGCTTCAAAACGAGCTGATTATGTTAAGAAGATCCATGAGAAGACCAAGGAAGCAATTGAGAAGACAGGAAGACATGTGGCTGAGAGGAGAAACAAGAAGAGGAAGGAGGTACTTTTTCAGCCCGGGGATTTGGTGTGGGTACATTTCCGCAAGGATAGATTCCCCACATTGCGCAAGTCCAAGTTGATGCCCCGTGGTGCTGGTCCTTATAAAGTGCTTCACAAGATTAATGATAATGCATACACAATTGATCTTCCTGGTGATGAATTTGGTGTGAGTAATTCGTTCAATGTTGCTGATCTTTCACCATACCATGGAGAGAACTTTGATGCGTCGAGGTCGACGCCTTTTCAAGGGGGGGAGGATGATGAGGACATCCCTAGCACATTTGTTATCCCTCCTATTGATGATGATGTTGCTGTTCAAGAGAAGCATGATGAAGTTAGAATTGGTCCAATGACAAGATCAAGAACTAAGCTATTAGAACAGCAGGTGAAGTCACTCCTTTTACATTATGATGTTTGTTCTTATGAGAATTTTATACTACCTAAATCCCTACACTTATGTATGATTCAGGTTATTGATAACACAAACATCATGGGAGGCAAGGAGCATGGAATCATGGAGCAAGGCATTGGAGAACTTATGGAAGAAGATGATCATGCAAGTCCAAGGGAGAAGGAGGAGGCAGAATGAAGATTTTGGTCTATTTTATGTTCTCTCCAAACCTAAGACACTGTCTATGGTTAGGAGAGAAGCCCCCTGCGCCTAAGGATATTTCTCTCCCAACCTTAGACTATGTCTATGGTTAGGAGAGAGTCCCACCCAAGTCTAATAAAGCCATGTTGGCTGGTTGGCCGCACCCCCCCTTGTGGGTCGGTTTGTATTCCTTGGTCTGAGTCCAAACTCAATCTGGTTCGAGTCCTAGTGGGTCTAGGGTTGTGCTTGCGCATCCACAGGTGTGGCCGCACCCCTTAGCCCCTCTTATATACCTCTTCACCTGCGTGTGAAAGGTTAGACTACCTTTATTCATAAAACCCTAGAAACTCCATTGTTGATTGCTTGTAGCATTCATCAGGAATTCATATTGCAAGTTTTGCGTGTTATCCACTATTCCACTGGGAATTAGTTGATACAGGACCACTAGTAGTCAGTGGCTGCTCGTGCAAGTGTGTGGATTTACGAATATCCAAGGGATTGGTTGCTGCTGCAATTGGCATCAGGAATTAGCCGGAGAGTTCGTGGAGAGACACAAGTTATCAGATCCTTGTTATCGTGTGAGTTCATCGAGAAGATCGGGCAACCCCTTATCACCCGCCGTCCTCACCTTTTGTTTTTGCCTCCGTTGAGCTCACCGTATCCCATAGGCCCCCGCTAGCCTTCCCGTTTGTTCTCCCGTATGCAGGAGCCCCGCCGCCATCAACCTTGCCGCCGCGGCCGTGCCGTTGCTCTCCGCCGTTGTACGCCGCCACCGGCACCAAAGCCCACACCCTGTAACATCCCTGAGTGCCCGAACATCCCCCGACCCCTCGCCGCCCTTTGCCATCGCCCCACGGTGAGCCGCCATCCACTCCCGTCGCCGGCGTGTTTCCGTGAGAGAGAAGAGAGAGGAGAGGTGGACGACGACACGTGCGTCGTTGACCTGTTGATGAACGGGCCATGTTGAACACGCTGCATTCCCGCGCGTTTCCGCGCGCGCACGAGAGCGTGGGCTGTTTCGGTCATTAGATGGGCCGCGTCCGTAGGTTTCCAGCCCGCCCCATCGCTTTGTTTTTTTGCTTTTTAAATCTTTACAAAAACTAGTGTTTGCTTTGGCTCTGTTAAAAATATATTAAGTGCAAATAAAATGCTACAAAAATTCAAGATAGTAGATTTACATTTTCTTAACCACATCCAAGTGGTAGATCTGTGTTTGCTATTTCATTTTTGCTATAGTAATAAATATGCCAAGACTATCGGTTTAACCATTTTGGACATAACTTTTTGTGCCTGTCTCCATTTTGATCAAACTAAATTGTTTTGAGTAGCTAGTGATTGGATCTCTCAGTATAACTTGACCTTACATCAAGGAGAGTTACCAAATGGAAACACTATCCATTTTGGTAAATGAGCTTTTCTAGGATTCTTCGAAGGAGTTTAAAAATGATTTTTGATGTGAATCCAATTGGATGAGTTTGTCTATGACTAGATCTATCTAATCCTAGCTTGGATTAATTTTTAGAGCTCTAGATTATTTTGGTAAGCATTTCTAGATACATCACCTTTTCTGTTTTTTTAACTTCTCTATTTGTTTTTGAGAAAATGTTTGATTGTTGGAAACTTGTCTCCTAGAATGTGTAGATTTGTTGTAATTGTTATTAGGTTCTTTTCTTGCAATACAACTACATTAGGAAGTGTGTGCATGTTTGGAAAACAACTAGAGATAGAAATAGAATTTTATTTTTTTCTAGTATTTTGAGATGATTAGATTTGTATGTTTGTTACCTAGGTTTCTAATGTGGTTTAGTGGAGTCCAGTACCATTTTGGTACTTTTATTTTTTTGTTATCATCTCTGTTAGCTTGCACTTTATTTTATAGAAAAGCATGTGTAACATTGGTTTGTTTGTTTTCACTAAGTTGTTTCCACTAGTATGAGTAGTGATGTGGTGATTGCTTGGTAGATTATATTTTTGTCAAGTGTGACCTGAGGCTTTGTTACCTCTTAATTCCTTGGTATTAGTGGGCCCATAACCCACTGGTCCCATTGCATTTTGTTTAGGAATACACATTCCCTACCATGCACTTGTTTGCTTGTAGCACATATTGGTATATGAGTGTTTGGTATTTTTCCACCATGGAAAATATAGTTTTGCTACACATGGTTGATTGTGTGATAGTAATATTTTGTGACTGCTAGTATGTTTAGTTGTGGTGCATTTGTTGGCATAATGTTCCCTTAGGGATATCATGTTAAGAAGTGCTTGGTTGTTGTTTTGATTAAATGAAACGTTGTTGGCAAATAGAGTTATTTTCCTAGTGTTAGTGAATTATGTGGGGATAGAAATTCCTTGGGTGCTTTGATTTTAGAAAGTGTTTTATTGAGCATGTATTGAGTTCATAGCTACTGGTTGTATAACTTGTAGTTTGATTGCTTGTTAATTGATTGATTAGAAAAGCATGTTTTAATAGAATTGGTTGATTCCTGCTAAGTAGTTGTTTTCATAGAATTATCTTAGTATGATTACTTACTAGCATGTGTAAGGTGTATGTGCTGTTTGTAGGTAATTATATTCATGTATTTCTTGTTTAGGAAAATGCATCCTTGTAGTGTTGCTTGCTTCTGTAGTGTTGCCTAGTGTTGTTCTATAGGTTGTTCTAGTGTTGTTGTTTCTATTTTATGATTGTATTTTCACTCCTGTTAGGATATTTTCACTCCTGTTATTGTGGCATAGATATTTTAGTTGCTAGTTGTGATTAGTGGTAGAATACAATTATTTCTTATAGTATGCTTGTGTAGTAATCTTTCATGACTACTATGCTATTAGTGGACTCCTATAGTTGTGTTATTTTCTAGCTTTGTCACCTCTTGTGATTGTTGTATTTAGAGTGTGTTTTATGACTTGTTACATTTGATTGAGCCACTGATTTGTTTGGTTACTTTCATGATTGATGGATTCCTTAGTTTGTGTGTAGACATAACTATATTATTCATCTGTGGTTTGTTTGTTGTGTTGATTAGAATTGTTTGAGTGATTACTCTAGTGTTATGGTTGTGTTTATTAGTACCTTGTTATTTATTCTATAGGTTAGTGGTAACTTGTTTGGTTATGATTTCTTGTGTGGTTGTTAATACCCACTGCCATGGGTATTGCTTTGTTTGATTGGTATTACCTTAGTAGCCTCGCCCTTGTGACCCCAAGCTGTTTTTAGCTTCTTAAATATCTTGGTATGTTAGTGTTACACCCACTCAACCTATGATTTTTTAAATGTGGAATATGGTTTCTAAACCATATGTTTTTCTGGCGATAGTTTTGTACCCTGACAGTTTGTGAGGTAGCTTTCTCGATAACTTTCCGAGTGATTGCGCTAGTATAAGTTTCTCGCTGTATGTGTTGTTTGTATCTTTGATTGCCTTATGGGTTCTGAGTGTGTGTCTCTATTTCTTTTACGGTGTTAGAAAACTAAGAAGAAGAAGAAAGAGTTGTAGAGTTGTGTGTCAAGTTCAAGCTACTTCAAGGCCAGGGACACAAAGAGATTTAAGGCAAGCCTTCCTGATGCTTGCTGTTATTACACTTATCATTATCTATCATGCATGTTTTACTTCTGAAAGTTTTACAAAAACTTTGATTACCAAAAACTATTTTTGAGTGACTACTACTATTAATATTATACCATTACTATGACAGTAGTTGATACTTGATGTTACCAAACCCATAGCCACCAAATGGTATCTATTACCACCAAAAGTATAAGTCCCTAAGTGGACACCCTAAAATATGTTTTTGCAAAACAAAGGCTTTATGGAAAACACGGTAGAAAGGCAAAGCCTTATCCACCGATGGAATGTTGAAGCGATCATTTTTGGGAAAAAGGTGTTTTTACAAAAATGACACATAACCTAGTCTATGCCGGACAACCTTTACCGTACTGCCACTGTACCCCAACATGGGCACGGGGATTAACTTGAAGTTTGTTTTTGTTAGTGTGTGTTCTATCTCAATTTTCTATAAGGGGAATGGCCATGTAGCTAGCATTGTGTCAATATTTCAAAAAGGAGTTTTGAAAAGGAGATGGAACTTGGGAAGTGTTGAAAGAAGGAACCTTGTACTGTGAAGGTATTGTTGAAGGAAAGCCAGAAGTTGTTTTACAAGAAGTTTTGCAAACAATTTTTTTCCTTTCTAAACAAAAACTGGAAGTTGATTCCAAGAAGTTTTGCAAAGAGAAAACTTTCTTTTAACAAAGTTTTACAAAACCTCTTGTACATGTGATATCTACAAGAGAAACAAAACTATATTAGTTTCTTTTGAAGTATCTTCTTCAACAAAGATACAGAGATTTTAAAAGCAACTATGATGTATTTTTCATATATCATGGATAGTGAACTCTATGTATAGCCTACCTATTCCACCATATAAGCATACTAGCATTTGTTAAGCTACATGATGGGTGTCTTGCTGAGTAAATTCAAACATACTCATATTGGTTTCGTCCCTGGTATTTCCTTGCCACACTTTGAGGAGGAGCCTCAGGAGGAGATCTACGAGGAGGACTACTGCGCCAATGGCTTTGCGAACTAGGATCGTCTCCCAGTCAGAAGCATGTAGGTTAAGGCATGAATTGGGCTCGACTACGTTTGTGTGTTTTAGTCTTTCGATGTGTGTGTTGTGTGTTTGCCCTGCGTGGCATTTGTGTTAGACTTGGTCATGTGACCATGTCTCTTTTGTAAGATCTTTATGTAATCGCGTAATGGATGATGTATCTGAATGCCAATTGATATGTTGTTCGCGATTGTTGTGATCTGGGATCGTGAATGTACGCATGTCGGAGGTCCTTGAACAGTGGTTCGGGGGTCCTTACAGAGTTGGTATCAGAGCTATCCTGACCTTACGGGACCTTAGTTAGCTTGGACGTTAGCTAGTACTCTGAAAAGTTAGTCTATAATACTAAGTACTAAGATGACTATTTACCAAAATATTCTACATACTCCATTCCCTCTATGTTTTTGAAAACTCTACTTATACTAAGTTACCTTTGATCATCTTAAAATTTTGCACACTGATAACTAAAGTAAGCCATATAAAATTTTGTGTAGATGGCAGTTTTCTTCACCAAGTCCTTCCGACTGGGATCACATGCACCTTGATACCGCCATTTTGAGGAGGATTTGATCAAGATGACTCGTCTTTCAGTCGCCGATTACCTGAGTTGAAGGGAGCCCAGACTCACCATAATGGATGAGAGTTGTCGTGGTTGGTGGTCTGTACCATTCGTGCACCTTTGTTAGCACCATCGACCCACGAGATCACTTATGAAGTAGTGGAGAACGGTTGGGAAGATGGTATCCTTAGAGTGATGCAGCTGACTATCGCGAAGCTCGTGAACTTCTTTCGCAACAAGTTTGAAGGTACCCCCTATAGATACTATGGGAGGCACGACGAGGATGACAAGCCTTTAGATGTCACTGGAGACTTTGTCTTTACTCGTCATTTCTAGCACATGGAGCGACAGCTGTACAACACTCAGTTTTCCCTTGATAGACTCAGAGGACAGTTCGACACCCGAGGAAGAGAGATAGCCCAGCTGAAGAAAGACCTGAGAGTTTCTTGTGTTACAGAGCGTTGTCTCAAAGCACTAAAGAAGACCATGAAGTACGTTGACCCCCACCTTCGTGCACAAGTGAGAGACCTCCAATTTCAGCTTGCAACTAGCAAGACCAGAGTTGAAGAGTTGGAGGAAGAGCGACACACATCCTCGAGCACTTAGGATTGCCACAGGTTGTTAGTAGTTTGTGTTGTTCCCACCCAAGACTCTTGTTTGTTTGTGTTGTGTAAACTCTGTTAGAACTATGTGTGAGCTAGATGTATTGTAAGACCTATACTTTTGTTATGTGAGACCTAAGTTGAGGTTATGACTGTTGAGACTTTGTCTCAAGTATTTGATAGTCTTGTTTGCGATTGCTTCCTAGATTCTTGTTTTTCGTTGTGTTATCTACCGTTCTCGTCTCTGTTATCAGCCGGTATGTTTCACGAGTTTTCAAAACAAAACTACCTTTTTGTCTCCTCTCGTCTTATACCATTATTTTTCCTCAGCATGGCCAGCGATTTACCTCCACCACCCTGAGCTGACAGTTGCCAACTGTTTGCTCTGTTAAAGGAAGACCGTGAAGCCGCTCGTGTAGAGCACATTGCCACCCATGCTGCCCTAGAGCATTTGACTCAGCTTGCCACCATCAATGCTGAGAACAACACTATACTCATGGAGGAACACCAGCCCATGTTTGCTGGTGAGAGTCGCAAAAGGAAGATAGTGACACTAGGAGAACCTAGTTCATATGTGACTCGTAGTGCCTTGCCTGCAATGCCACAACCTCCAAGGAAGTGTGTGAATGTCAGGCCTAAAACCACAGGTTGTTTTATTTGTGGGAAGGACAGACATTTCGCTCGTGATTGCCCTCGGAGGAACTATGATCTGGCTCATCCTGATGAAGCCCTAGAGACCTAGGGCCCAACCCAAAAGAAGCAAAGGAGTTTGATGAGAGGACCTCGAGACCAAGAAGACCTTGAGGAAGCACCGGAGACTCATGCCGTAGTTGTTGGTACGTTTTCAAACCAGATCTGTGACTACCCTAGTGTTTGTTTGACTTCGTACCTTGAGAAATCCGACGTATGGAACACTAGTAGTGTCTCGTAGGACTAGTAAGAAGTACCTTTAAAATTAATGACACTAACATACTATATCTAACTTAGCTTAACACCTAACATCAGTTTTAAAAATACTAACAGTTTTTTTTTTCAAAACCAAGGAGAAAGGTGCCTTAGGATGTTTTATAGTTGTTTGACCGAAAGAGGAAGATGAAAGGAATATTAAAATTCTGAGCCATGATTTTACTAAGCAAAAAAGAATATCTAGTGTATATATTTTGGAGGAACCAGATTTTAAGATATAAATTTGGTGGAGATTTTTTTGAGGTTTAGCTTAGGAGTGAAAATTTGAGAATCATATGAGAATCACCGAGTTGAATTATAGTAGATATACATTGGGGCTAACCAGTTGTGGACCCCAAAAATTTGGAAGTTATCTGGAGCTGAAATATGTAGCATAGAAGAAATGATTTGAGGTTTAGAAATATTGGTGGAAACTATTGGATTTTTAGGAAGCCTTGCTTTATGATGAATATTGGATTGGTATAGACATTGCGATTTTGGTTGGAGAAAGATTGGATTGTCATGTGTAGGAAGAAATGGTGGACATAAAAGAATGATTTATGGATTTTAGGAAGAATTATTTTGGCTTGGAGATAGTAGGTGATTATTCTTGATGATATATTTTCAGAGCTTGTCACGCTCTGTTGAGATTGTTTTGAGGAAAATAACCTAGCATTGATGATGAGATAAGAAGTTGGAGTGTTTGAGGAGATTTATATAGGTAGTCAGGAAGTGGATCAGATCCTAGAGTTATGGGTATATGATTATTGGATTCTGATGGTTTAGCTTTGGCAATATGATTGTGGAGAAAATAACCTTTGAGGGAGACAAATTATTTGGGACTTGCCCTTTTAAGTATAGGATATATTAAGAGAAAGGATAGTGGATTTCCTGGATTGTAGGACAGGAGCAATGGAAAGCTCTTGTTTAAGAAAGCTTGGTGGATATCCGATAGATTGATCTATACTATGATGGGGAAAAATTTATACCCCAAAAGGAAGTTAGAGTGGATTGGTAATCTAGCTTGCTATCATACTAATGATTCTAGTGACTGGTTGACAGTGGCAGCCATGTCAGAAGTATTGGATTGGAAAGTAGTAGATCAATGAGTATTATGGTTTGAGGAATTATAAGTTTGAGGTTTCGAACATGGCACAGACATTTTTGGAAGACTAACATGCCGGTGGATTTTTCGTAAGATTATTCAAAGGGGGGAAGCACCTGTGCGTAATGTTACCAACCACCAGAACCTGTTTTTGTGGACTAATGTTCTAACATTGTTATTTTGACCACACCCTCTTTTTTCTTGCCTGCGAATCTCGGGCGAGATTCTTTTAAGGGGGGAAGGTCTGTCACACCCCAGTTTTTGGAACCTTGAACTGTAGTTCAAGGAGACAAAAATGTGGGCCAACATTTTTTTTTCTAACAACATGTTTGTTTGAACCAACAATGTGTATGTGACAAGAATCATACATTCAATGCAAGTTTTCTTTCATTTGAAAAAGTAATATAAACTTCTTCCTAAAAACACTTCTATTAGTTTCCTGATGTTTTCCCTGATGATACTTGAGTGATTTTTCTTCCAAAACTTGTATCATTCTTGCTTGCATCTTGAAATAAACTTTTAGCTTTGTTGGATCCAAGAAAACAAAATTTCCAAATGATTTATGGAAGTTTTCTTCTAAGTTTTCTATAGAAACTATTCCCTGAAAATATAGCCAAGTACCTATTTTCCACACTTATTTTCACTAGGCTATATTAATCCATTTTGTGTTTTCTTGACCTGTATTTGTTCCTTTCTATATGGACTACAAATACATAATATTGGTTTGGATTTTGGAATAATAAAAACCATCATTTGCTTGTTGTTTTTGTGGAAGAAAAAGAAGACAGAAAAGGGCATTTTTAGAAAACAGACAAAAAGAGAAAGTACCCCTTTTCCCACTATGTTTTCATAGCCTTACACTATTCCAAATTTGTTTTCAAAAGATGTTTCTGAAATTTTAAAACATGGTTAACAAACTCCAGCTTTGAAAACAAAAATTGGAATATATTTGGTCTCTGAAAACATTCTGAACTTTTTGCTCATTCTATCTGTTTTCCAACACTTAGAAAATTTCTCTAAGTCTATAACTGAACTTTTCTGAATTTTCTAGAAATAGTTGCTGTTACAAAGTTTAGCAGATGTTTTCAATTGGTTCTTGTTCAAATTTTGAAATGTAGGTTTGTCATTTGTGTTGACCATAGTATGGACTAGCATTGGATGCTTTGACCTTGCTTTTAGAAGACTTGGGGAGGGAGAAAACGAGTGAAAGATAAGGGAGGACAGAGAGGAGTGGGCATTGCCTATCTGCACTGTTGCAGTGGGCACTGTGGCCATACCATGGTTTCTCCACCCCTCAAAATCCATCTTTGACTTGCCCCCAACCGCCTCTAGCTCCCAGACATCAACCCACGTCTTGCACTGTCGTGGACATGCTCAAGAGCGCCCCCATGCCGATCCCTGACAAGCCCCGAGAGCACCCCCATGCCTTTTGACTCAACGCAGTGGCTATAAGCCATCCCCCACTCCATCCCTGTGCCATTGTGTTCCCACACCTCCCCACTCTCACCCTCACCCGAAGAAACGAGTGTTTGAGCTCTCCACGTGCGCGCCCGAGCCGTAGATCACCGCCGGCCACCGAGTGCCACTCGAGGTGGCACAGCTTGCCCCATCATCCTCACCTTTTTTTCCTCCGTTGAGCTCACCATAGCCCATAGACCCCCGCTACCCTTCCCGTTTATCCTCCCGTATGCAGGAGCCCCGCCGCGACCGTGTCGTCGCTCTCCGTCATTGTATGCCGCCACCGACACCAAAGCCCGCACCCCGGGGCAGCCCCGAGTGCCCGAACCTCCCCCGACCCCTCGCCGCCCTTTGCCATCGCGCCACGGTAAGCTGCCATGCACTCCCGTCGCCGGCGTGTTTCCGTGAGAGAAAAGAGAGAGGAGAGGTGGACGACGACGCGTGCGCCGTTGATCTGTTGATCAACGGGCCACGTTGAACGCGTTGTGTTCCCCGCGCATTTCTGCGCGCGCGCGAGAGCGTGGGCCGGTTTTGTTCATTAGATGGGCCGCGCCCATAGGTTTCCAGCCCGCCCCACTTCTTTGTTTTTTCCTTTTTAAATCTTTACAGAAACTAGTGTTTGGTTTGGCTCTGTTAAAAATATATTAAGTGCAAATAAAATGCTACAAAAATTCATGGCAATATATTTACGTTTCTTAACCACATCCAAGTGGTAGATCTGTGTTTGATATTTTATTTTTGATATAGTAATAAATATGCCACAGACTATCTTTTTTACCATTTTGGACATAACTTTTTGTGTATGTCTCCATTTTGATCAAACTAATTTGTTTTGAGTAGCGAGTGAGTAGATCTCTCAGTAGAACTTGGCCTCACATCAAGGAGAGTTACCAAATGGAAATGCCATCCATTTTGGTAAATGACCAGTAGGCTTTTCTAGGATTCTTAGAAGGAGTTCAAACATGATTTTTGATGTAAATCGAATTTGATGAGTTTGTGTATGACTAGATCTATCTAATCCTAGCTTGGATTAATTTTTAGAGCTCTAGATTATTTTGGTGAGCATTTCTAGATACAACACATTTTCTGTTCTTTTTAACTTGTGTATTTGTTTTTGATAAAATATTTGATTGTTGGAAAATTGTTTCCTAGCATGTGTATGTGTGTTGCTACTTGTTATTAGGTTTTTGTCTTGCAGTACAAGTACATTAGGAAGTGTGTGCATGTTTGGAAAACAACTAGAGATAGAAATAGCATTTTATTGTTTTCTAGTATTTTGAGATGAATAGATTTTTGTGAGATAGCTTTGTATGTTTGTTACCTAGGTTTCTAATGTGGTTTAGTTGATTCCAGTACCGTTTTGGTACTGTTATTTTGTTTTTATCATCTCTGTTATCTTGCACTTTGTTTTATAGAAAAGCATGTGTAACATTGGTTTGTTTGTTTTCACTAAGTTGTTTCCACTAGTATGAGTAGTGATGTGGTGATTGCTTGGTAGATTATATTTTTTCTCAAGTGTGACCTGAGGCTTTGTTACCTCTTAAAGCCTTGGTATTAGTGGGCCCATAACCCACTGGTCCCATTGCATTTTGTTTAGGAATACACATTCCCTACCATGCACTTGTTTGCTTGTAGCACATATTGTTATATGAGTGTTTGGTATTTTCCACCATGGAAAATATAGTTTTGCTATACATGGTTGATTGGTGTGATAGTAATATTTTGTGACTCCTAGTATGTTTAGTGTGGTGCATTTGTTGACATAATGTTCCCTTAGGGATGTCATGTTAAGAAATCCTTGAGTGTTGTTTTGATTAAATGGAGTGTTGTTGGCAAATAGAATTATAGTCCTAGTGTTAGTGAATTATGTGGGGATAGAAATTCCTTGGGTGCTTTGATTTTAAAAACTGTTTTATTGAGCATGTATTGAGTGCATAGCTACTGGTTGTATAACTTGTACTTTGATTGCTTGTTATTTGATTGATTTGAAAAGCATGTTTTAATAGAATTGGTTGATTCTTGCTAAGTAGTTGTTTGCATAGAATTATTTTAGTATGATTACTTACTAGCATGTGTAAGGTGTATGTGCTGTTAGTAGGTAATTATATTCATGTTTAGGAAAATGCATCCTTGTAGTGTTGTTTGCTTGTCTGGTGTTGCCTTAGTGTCACCACTAGATATTATGAGTTGTTCTAGTGTTGTTGATAAGGGGTGGCCCAATCTTCTCAGTGAACTCACAGATAACTTCTGATTGATAACTAGTGCGCCACTAAGAACTCTCTCGGCTGATCCCTGATGCCAATACAAAAGATAGCAACCCCAAGGATATTCTCAACTCCACACTCTTGCACAAGTAGTCCACCGACTACAAGTGGTCCTGTACCTTCTTATTCCCAGTGGAACAGCAGGTAACACGTAAAGTTTGCAGATGAACTTCCAGATGAAGGCTTACAAGCTGTTTCAATCTAGAGGTCTAGGGTTTATGATTTAACGTAGTCTAAGGAGCCTTGGCTCGGTTTCCACCTATTTAAGATAGGGGGTGCGGCCACAAGGGGGTGCCTTGCGCAAGCACAAACCTAATTGGACTAGGACTCATGGTTTGGGTTGGACACAAACCCAAACCGACTCACAATGGATACAAACCGACCCACCATTAAGGGGTGCGGCCAATAATGGTATACAAACCATACCTAACATTGTTAGGATTTCTACTAAGTGCATTTGACCTTGTGGAGGCACCATCCCCTTGTCATCATCCAAATAACAATTGTTTTCAATGAATAACAATTGTTATTTTCTGTTATTTCTTGTTTTCACCATGCTAGCACTTGTTCTCCATCTCCTCTTCTAGTCCAACTTCATCCATGTGCATCTCCTCTTCATGATCTCCTCCATTCATGCTTGTGTTATCAATAAACATGAGAATACATAAGTGCATGGATATAGGTAGTATAAAGTTCTCACAATTATAAACATTATACTCAAGTAGGAGTGAATTCACCTGTTGTTGTAATATCTTGGTTCTTGATCTTTTTATTGGACCAATCCTTACTTCATTAGCTTGTGTGGGAGCATCCTCATGTGTAATAATAGGTGAAGAGCTAGGGATGTCCTCATCATCCTCCCCCTCTTGAAAAGGCGTCGACCTCGATGCTAAATCATCTCCATGGTAAGGTGTCAAATCAGCCACATTAGAAGAATTTCTAACACCAAACTCATCAATTGGGAGGTCAATTTTGTATGCATTATCATTGATCCTTGAAATAACTCTATAAGTACCAGCACCTCTAGGCATCAATTTTGATTTTCTCAATGTGGGAAATCTATCTTTTCTAGAGTGAACCCACACCATATCTCCTGGCCGAAATATTACTTCCTTTCTCTTCTTGTTTACTCTTTCAGCCACATGTCTTCCTTTCTTCTCAATTGCTTCTTTTGTTTTCTCATGAATTTTCTTCACAAAATCAGCTCTCTTGGATGCCTCCATATTAATTCTCTCTTGTGTAGGAAATGGTAATAAATCAAGAGGAGTAATAGGCTTGAACCCATAAACCACCTCAAAAGGACATAATTGAGTAGTTGAATGCACAGCTCTATTATATGCAAATTCCACATGGGGCAAACACTCCTCCCACTCCTTCAATTTTTTCTTGATCATGCTTCTCAATAATGTGGACAATGTCCTATTGACCACCTCGGTTTGGCCATCAGTTTGGGGGTGACAAGTAGTGGAAAATCTGTCCACAACCACAAAGATAGAGTCATGTCCTCTTTTTGTCCTTGGCAAGCCCAACACGAAATCCATACTTATATCCTCCCATGGTGTACTAGGTTATGGCAATGGAGTGTACAACCCGTGGGGTTTCAATTTGGACTTGGACTTGTTGCAAGTTATGCATCTTTGCACCAATCGATACACATCTCTTCTCATATGTGCCCAATAGAAATTTTCTGCCAACATAAGCAATGTCTTCTCTCTTCCAAAGTGTCCCATTAATCCTCCACTATGAGATTCCTGTATTAAGAATAAACGCAAAGAACACTCGGGAATACATAATTTGTTAGCTCTAAACAAGTATCCATCATGTATATGAAATTTATCTCAAGCCTTAACATTAGTACATTTATTAAATGGCATAGAAAATTCATTATCTTCATCATATAAATCTCTAATACCCTCCACACCCGAAACCTTAATCTCTAAATTTGAGAGTAAGATATTCTTTCTTGACAAAGCATCAACAACTGCATTTTCGAATCCTTTTTTATGTTTAATTATGTATGGAAAAGATTCAATAAATTCAACCCATTTAGCATGTCTTTTATTCGAATTTGATTGGCACTTTAAGAATTTTAATGCCTCATGATCACTATGTATAATAAATTATTTAGTCCATAAATAATGTTTCCACACCTCTAAAACTCTCACAAGTGCATATAATTCTTTATCATAAACGAAATAATTCAATTGTGCACCATGTAATTTTTCAGAAAAATAGGCAATAGGATTCTTCTCTTGCATTAACACACCTCCAATACCTATGCCACTAGCATCACACTCAATCTCAAATTGTTTATCAAAATTTGGTAGCATCAATAGTGGGGCCGAAATCAACTTCTCTTTTAATGTATCAAAAGCAATGTCTTGAGCAACACCCCACTCAAATTCTACTCCTTTTTTAGTTAGATCATTTAATGGAGCAACAATTGTACTAAAATTGGGCAAAATCTTCTATAGAAAGTAGCAAGACCATTAAAACTTCTAACTTGACTCACATTAGTTGGAATAGGCCAATTTCGAATTGCTTCAATTTTTGATGTATGTACTTCAATCCCATGTTTAGAAACTACATATCCCAAAAAGATGAACTTATCTTTGCAAAAAGTGCACTTCTCAAGATTACCATACAATATATTTTCTCTTAGTACTTGCAAAACTTGTCTAATATGATCAATATGTTCATGTTCATTGTGGCTATATATGAGAATATCATCAAAATAAACTACCACAAATCTACCAATAAAATCTCTCAAAATATGGTTCATTAGTCTCATGAAAGTACTAGGTGCATTAGTTAAGCCAAAAGGTATCACTAACCATTCATATAAACCAAATTTTGTTTTAAATGCTGTTTTCCACTCATCTCCCTCTTTCATTCTTATTTGATGGTAACCACTACGCAAATCAATTTTAGAGAAAAGAGTAGCACCACTTAATTCATCTAACATATCTTCGAAACATGGTATAGGATGACGATAACGAATAGTGATGTTATTAATTGCTCTACAATCTACACACATGCGCCAAGTACCATCTTTCTTAGGAACCAATATAACGGGAACAACACAAGGAGAAAGACTAACTTGAATATAACATTTATCTAGTAGCTCTTGTACTTGCCTTTGTATCTCCTTTGTCTCTTGCTGATTTGTTCTATAAGGGGCTCGGTTTGGCAAAGATGCTCCAGGAATTGAATCAATTTGATGCTCAATCCCTCTCAATGGTGGCAATCCCGAGGGTATATCTCCTAGAAAAACATCATCATAATCCTGCAACACATGAGAAACACCAAGAGGAATAGGGGTCATGTCATTAGAAACCAAAATCTCTCCCTTGTGAATAAGCACAATAGGGACTAATGTAGGATCATCCCTAAATTCCCTCAAATCCTCTTTAGTGGCTAACATGCATGATAGGATCTCTCTCTTATTTTTATTTTTACCACTCGAATTGTTTGGACTACCACTCCCCAAGGCTTGTGAATTTTGTTTTCCCTCATACCTCTCACTCTCTTTTTTCAAGTTTCACATCAATTTTGGATTGGTACTCATTTACACTTTGTTGTGGAGTCATAGGTCTCAAAATAATAGTACTCCCATGATGATGCAACTCATAAGTAGTTTCTCTTCCTTCATGCTTCACACTTCTATCAAATTGCCATGGTCTTCCCAATAATAAGTGGCAAACTGTCATAGGAACCAAATCAAACTCAATAGTATCCTTATAAGGACCAATCTGAAATTCCACACGCACCATATGTGTCACCTTCATTTGTCCCGAGCTACTCAACCATTGTATATGATAAGGGCAAGGGTGTGGTAAATATTTGAGATTTAGCTTTGCACATAAATCTTTGCTAGCCAAATTCCTGCAACTACCTCCATCAATAATGACTTTGCAAGCCATATTAGGACCAATAACAGCCTTTGTTTGAAACAAATTATACCTTTGATTTTCAGGACTAGGAATCACACTCAAAGATTTTTGTGTGCAAATAATAGATGGCATAGTGGTAGTATAGGCATCCAATGGAGTATCACTCAAATAGCCATCATCAGCATCATTATCATTAGGATCAACATCATCACCTGTCTCATACTCATTGTTGTCATTAATAAACATCACCTTTGTATTTGGGCAATCCTTCTTGAAGTGCCCCTTTCCTCCACATGTATGACATGCAATATCCCTATTTCTTGTGGTGGAAGCACTTGAAACCTTGGCACTTGCAGCTGGTTGTGATGATTTCCTTGCAATAGAGGCACTAGGCTCGGCCTTGGATGATGAAACACCATGGCTAAGAGATGGTGGAGGTGGTGTACTAGGTATAGTAGATGATCTCAAGGGAAATCTATTCCTTGTTCTTGCTGTAATTTTAGCCTCCTCATTGATATGTGATTCGGCCTCCCTAGCATGATGTAACAACTCATGCATATCATGGTATTGATGATGTCTAACAATGCCCTTGATTTTATAATTCAAACCTGAAAGTAACATTTGCATTGTTCGCTCCAATTGCTCTCTCACACGTGCTCTTTGCATGATTAATTCCATCTCTTGATAGTAAGCATCAACAGTCATAGTACCTTGCCTCAATTGTTGCAATTGATCAAATTGTTGCCTTATGTAATTGGGTGGTACAAATCTATCCCTCACGACTCTCTTCATGGTATTCCAAGTGATAATGGGTAATTCACCATCTTCTTGTCTCTTTCTCACAGTAGTATCCCACCAACGAAGAGCATATCCATCAAACTCAGAAGAAGCCAATTTGATTCTTCTATCCTCAGTATAATCATGTAATCTCCATAGCTTCTCAATTTTCAGTTCCCATAGCAAATATTCTTCCACATCCATAGTGTCAAAGCTGAAAGATGGTATAGAAAATTTGGGCTTACCCAAACCATCATCCTCTCTATGATTTTCAGGAGCAACATTGAGAGGAACACGCCTAGCTCCCAAGTGATTGGCTCGGCCTTGAAATCCTCCTCGGCCTCTTTCACCTCTAGCTCCACGACCATGATTATTATCCACCTCAATATTGGCTTCAAAACCATTATTTGCATCACTATGGACACTAGCATTGTCATCATCAATAGGTGGTAATCTTGCTTGAATCAATGTTTGAAGACTAGCAAGTGTAGTAGTCAATGTAGCAATAGAATCATGAATTGTTTGCACTTGCACATTATTGGTCTCGGCCAATTTATGTGTCTCCTCCACCTTATTCTCCATGGCTTGGAGAGCATCATATAAAGGATCACATGCCTCAGTCACAAATTCCTTGATATCTTTATGATTGTCTCTTATTTGATTTGTCAGTACATCCCTTAGAGCCTCATACTCCCTCCAATTTACTCCCTCCTTATGGTCCTTCTTTTGCTGCACAATGTCATCACTAGAAAGATCCATTAGTAGGTTAGTGAAATAGAAACAAGTATAGGTTGTGGTGTTGTCTCACAACTCACTCAAAAATCAAGCAAGACAATGGTTATCTTACCGTTCCAAAGTGAATAGAAATACTTACCACAAGTAGAGGCAATTAATGTACTTTGATGTGAAGAAGAGAATACCCAGGTTTTTAACTCTCACAAAAGCAAACAAAGTTATTTAGTGGGGCTTGGTATGGATACCTAACAATCACCAAAGTAACAAGTCCTATTTGCTGTTTGTGATGATATAAAAATACCCAAGGAAACTCACACAATAATGGAGACAAATGTGGCAAAGCAAATATATGGATGAGATTTTGCAATGCACTAGAAAGTCACTAGCTTGGCTCTTAATTGACAGGCACAAGATTGCTCAATGAAAAACCAAGTGTCACAATGGCAAGCTCAACTAGTAAACAATAGTATCAATATGGCCTCTTTGCAATTTTCTGTTTCTCTCTTTTCTCTTTTTTTTATACTTTTACTCCTTTTGTAATTTTTTTGTATTTTTCCAATGGCCTTAAACACAACTAGGAGCAATATGAACCAATAAACAAGTGAACACAATGGTGGTGATGAAAATGAGCAACCTGTCAGAGCACAAAATAGCTATACTTGTGGGCAAGTTCCTATTAATATGCTGTAGAAAGGTTGTGGCTAGGTTCACAAGTTATGGATATATTGTTCCTAATGAAGAAAACAGGAAAACAAAGAAACAAAGAAAAATCTAAGTGAAAATAACTCTAAAACGCTCACGGCAGAAACTTTTCGCTCACGACAGCAAAACTGGTACTTCTCTCTGCCACGGTAGCGCGCAGGGCAGAAAAACTGCTTTTTGTAACCGTGCTACGGTGGAAAACGAGGCACGCGGGCGTTGCGTGTACGAGGCAGTGAACAGCAGCGCGCGCGGCAGGAGTAGGTGCGTACGGCAGCGGTTCAGTGAGATTCGCTGCCGCGGCAGCGCGCAGGTGGGCGGGTAGTGTGGTGCGCTGCGGGTGCAGGGGGGTTGTAAGCGATTGATAGGGGGAATCCGAGTGCGGGTAGGGATCGGTGGGGGGGGGTGCGGTACGGCAGAAAATTTGATGAAAACGCTGCCGCGGTAGGAGTGCAAGGTGGACTCGGATTAGATCAACAGAAGGGAACTAGCAGCGGATTTTTTTGTGGTTTTTTATAGGATTTCGACCGGGGAACAAAGAACCCTAACCCTAGCCGAAAATAAGAAATCTAAAAAGACAAAAAGTGACACGAAATCAAACACAAAAACAGCTATAGTAATGAAACTAAGGTGATTATCTAGGGCTATGGCAATGAACTAACTTATTTTTGTGGGGCAATTTTCTGGATAGGTAATAAAAACACTCAAACTAATGGGAAATTTGATAGCTCACCGAGGCAACCTGTAAATCTGATACCAAGATGATAAGGGGTGGCCCAATCTTCTCAGTGAACTCACAGATAACTTCTGATTGATAACTAGTGCGCCATTAAGAACTCTCCCGGCTGATCCCTCATGCCAATGCAAAAGATAGCAACCCCAAGGATATTCTCAAGTCCACACTCTTGCACAAGTAATCCACCGACTAGAAGTGGTCTTGTACCTTCTTATTCCTAGTGGAACAGCAGGTAACACGTAAAGTTTGCAGATGAACTTCCAGATGAAGGCTTACAAGCTGTTTCAATCTAGAGGTCTAGGGTTTATGATTTAACGTAGTCTAAGGATCCTTGGCTTGGTTTCCACCTATTTAAGATAGGGGGTGCGGCCACAAGGGGGTGCCTTGCACAAGCACAAACCTAATTGGACTAGGACTCATGGTTTGGGTTGGACACAAACCCAAACCGACTCACAATAGATACAAACTGACCCACCATTAAGGGGTGCGGCCAATAATGGTATACAAACCATACCTAACATTGTTAGGATTTCTACCAAGTGCATTTGACCTTGTGGAGGCACCATCCCCTTTTCATCATCCAAATAACAATTGTTTTCAATGAATAACAATTGTTATTTTCTGCTATTTCTTGTTTTCACCATGCTAGCACTTGTTCTCCATCTCCTCTTCTAGTCCAACTTCATCCATGTGCATCTCCTCTTCATGATCTCCTCCACTCATGCTTGTGTTATCAATAAACCTGAGAATACATAAGTGCATGGATTTAGGTAGTATTAAGTTCTCACAATTATAAACATTATACTCAAGTAGGAGTGAATTCACCTGTTGTTGTAATAGCTTGGTTCTTGATCTTGTCATTGGACCAATCCTTACTTAATTAGCTTGTGTGGGAGCATCCTCATGTGTAACAATAGGTGAAGAGCTAGGGATGTCCTCATCATCCTCCCCCTCTTGAAAAGGCATCGACCTCGATGCTAAATCATCTCCATGGTAAGGTGTCAAATCAGCCACATTAAAATAACTCTATAAGGACCAGCACCTCTAGGCATCAATTTTGATTTTCTCAATGTGGGAAATCTATCTTTTCTAAAGTGAACCCACACCATATCTCCTGGCCGAAATATTCCTTCCTTTCTCTTCTTGTTTACTCTTTCAGCCACATGTCTTCCTTTCTCCTCAATTGCTTCTTTTGTTTTCTCATGAATTTTCTTCACAAAATCAGCTCTCTTGGATGCCTCCATATTAATTCTCTCTTGTGTAGGAAGTGGTAATAAATCAAGAGGAGTAATAGGCTTTAACCCATAAACCACCTCAAAAGGACATAATTGAGTAGTTGAATGCACAACTCTATTATATGCAAATTCCACATGGGGAAAACACTCCTCCCACTCCTTCAAATTTTTCTTGATCATGCTTCTCAATAATGTGGACAATGTCATATTGACCACCTAGGTTTGGCCATCAGTTTGGGGGTGACAAGTAGTGGAAAATAATAATTTGGTTCCAAGCTTCCCCCATAATGTCTTCCAAAAGTAACTCATGAACTTGACATCTCTATCTGAAACAATAGTTCTTAGCACTCCATGTAATCTCACAATTTCTCTAAAGAATAAATTTCTACTCAAACCAAACCTGAAATCAAGCTACACTCCAAGCTATTGAAATTAGACTACCTTCAAAAGTTTCTTTTAAGGGCGGTAGCCCACCCAGTTGTTTTGGAAACCAGTCACCCAAACCTATCTTTCTTTCTAGCCTTCCCAAATCTCGGGACGAGATTTCTTTTAATAGTGGTAGTCTGTAACATCCCTGATTTTTGGAGAAACTCAAAAATCTCAAAATTTTAAAACTTTTTGGTTTCTATTAAAGCAAGCCACCAAAAACAAATAAAACTCAAACACAAAGGTTATATTATTTGTTTTTCATATGCTCTTGGAATTTATAATCCAAATTGCCTCCATTTTCTAAAACCCTAAAATCAGATTCAAATAAGTTTTCCCTTTAAATTATTATTTCCCTAGAATGTTTTCAAATCACAAATTACTTTGAAAAATGTCTTCCTGGTCTTCAAAACCATAGGATGATTATACTAAATAATTTTACAAGCCCCAAAATAATTTTAAGAGAAAACTAAGGCATTTATATAAATTATTTTATGTTTTTCCAAGCTTTAAATATGAACTGGTATTCATAAAATATTTTACCTTGAAAATAACAGAAAAGGGACTATGAGAAAAATATTTTGGCATATGGAAATATTTCCAACCTTCTTACACACAAAATCAACTTATTTGTTTTCCTATTTTAAAAAGATGATTTTAAGTGCTATAAACAACTCCTTGATATCTTTTTCAAAATTAAAAATTAAATATATTGAAACGGCACACAAATAATTTTCTGTGGAAGATTTTTATTTCACAAAACCATAGAAAT
This sequence comes from Alopecurus myosuroides, assembly GCA_028641055.1. NCBI lineage: Eukaryota > Viridiplantae > Streptophyta > Magnoliopsida > Poales > Poaceae > Alopecurus > Alopecurus myosuroides. The sequence goes on along the minus strand of CM054057.1, from coordinate 380,656,007 downwards.
TGGTGTGAGGCAAATTGGACTTCTAAAACAAAAGTTATGTTTTTATTTAGAAAACTGAATAAAAAAAGAGGAATCAAGAAGAGAGGAAGGAATCATCCCAGCAGAACAGCCCACGCCCATCTCTTTCCCTCTCTCTCTCTCTCTCTCTCTCTCTGACAAGCCGACCCCGCCAGTGACACAAGCGATGTCGTCACTGTCATCATCCTCACGGAAGGCAACCGCGACACTCACGACCCCGATTTTTCTCCGCGCCAATTGATATGGGGTGGCCCAATCTTCTCAATGAGCTTCTCTCTCTTTTTGTATTTTCTGATATATGTGGATAACTAGTGCTACACTGAGACCTCTCACTTAGCTGACCCCTGTTGCCAATGCAACAACAATCAAGCTCTTTGGATATTCTCAACTACACACTCTTGCACAAGTAATCAAAGATCACAAGTGGTCCTGTATCCCCGTATTCCCAGATGGAATAACAAGATATCACACAACTTTGCAATTGGTAAACTATGAATGCTTAATAAGAAATACAATCTAGAGGCTAGGGTTGTTGGTTTTTGGTTTAAACTTGTTCTCCATCTTCCACACGCAGGTGGGGAGTATATATAGGTGGAGGGCTCCTTGCACAAGCACCTCTCCTACTAGGACTAGGACTCAACTAGGACTCCTACTTGGACTAGGAGGACTCTACTAGGACTCCTACTTGGACTAGGAAGGGATACAAACCGACCCAACTTTAGGGGGTTCGGCCATTATGGCATACAGGCCATGCCTAAATTAATTAGGACTTTACTATGGTGCATTTAACCCTATGGAGGCGCCATCCCCTTGTTTTCATCCTTGCAACAATTGTTTTCACCATTTGCAGGATTGTTTTCAACACTTGTAAGCTTGTTTTCCATCAGCCACATATTGTTTTCCACCTCCTCTTGAAGTCGTCCTCCATCCATGTTTGTGTTAACAATAACCCTGCTAATAAATGATAACATAGCTTAGGTAGTATAACATTCTTATAACCACAAACAATATTTAATAATAGGAAAGAATTCACCTTAAAATAATCATCAGTGAGACTTAATATTTCTTTCCAACTCAAGCATGAATAAACCTCATGGACCTCTATTATGTCCCTATCATCCTTCCTTTCTTCAAGACAAGACGTCCTCGGCTTGTTGTATGCTGAAAGTGGAATAAACAAAAAGAACAACGTGTATGCACAATACATATATCTATAATGAGGTGCATTAGTTGTTATCATATCATAAAATTGTGCCCTAGACATGTGACCACAAATTTTGCTTGTAAACATCACATAATTGTCATAGCACTCCATAAAATAGCAATCACAATTGCAAATATAAGTGAAGCTCATTAAATCATGATCAAAAGGAGAATCATATGTGTATATATTTTTATTGTTTAGTATCAATTCAAGTGTTCTCACAGAAGATCTATGATCAAATTTATGTTTATTAGTACACTCAAAGGTGGGAACATGCTTATTATTTTCATCATGAAAATTGCAACTTAATTTGCAAATATAAGTGAAGAACAATTTATTAGCACATGTATGTGACAAGTATTGTGGCAAACCAAACATATGTGTAAAATCATGCTCATATGTAGGAAATTGTAACCTATCTACCCAAGATAATATATTATTTAATTCGGCCACTTTATCACAAGTTATGCATATGTGATCCACCATAAAAATTTCACTCATGTTATAGTCACCAATCATGTTAAAAGTGAAAGAAGAAACATAATTGCTAGAATTGACATATGAAATTTCAGCAACCTTTTTCATAGCACTTTGCACATTAATTGATTCATTTAACATGATGTAATCCACAATATCATTAGGTGGTATTTTAGCAAGTACTTCTTTATGTGAAATCAACACCACATGATTACATTTCGAAATTAACACATTATCACATATAGGTGGACTATCTATGCTTGTTAACTCACAAGAATCAACTAGCAATTTAGTGGGTTCACATAATTCCATACTTGAGAGGGGTAACACAAAATTAGCACCTTTATCAATAGCATCCTCCTCAGAATTATTAGGTACCAATTCATCTACCTCAAGTTGTGATGCAGGTTCTACTTGTTGTGGCTCCCTTTCTTCAAAAGTAACCTGCAAATCACAAGAAACAATACTAGCGACAATGACATGCTCCTCCAATGGTGGTGGTGATGATGTTACTATGGGATCCCTTTCTTCAGAAGTCTGCATATGAGACGAAACAACACTAGGAATAGATATTATTTCATTAGTAGTGGTAATGCTTGGCTTTCGGATTGGTGGAAAAATTCTTATTCTTGGAGCCATAGGAACCTCTTCGGCCATCCTCTTTTCTATTTTCCTTGCTATGTGCAATAATTCATCCAAAGTACTATATTCAACACGCCTCACTTGGAGTCTAATTGAAAATCGTAACCCTGGATAAAATCTGTGCATTGTACTTTGTTGATCCTCTACAACCCGAGCTAATTGTAGTAATAACATCATCTCCATGTAATATGCATCCACAAATTTTTTCCCTTGTCTTAATTGCCTCAATTTTTTATAATTCTCCTCATCAACTAAAACATCCTTAGCTAGTAAGCTTTGATGTATGTTATGAATCATTGTTGACAGATGGGATACTTGTTCTTGTATGGCTTCAATAGTTTCTTTAGTTCCCTTGTTAACCTGCACATACTCAACAACACTAGAAACACCCATTATGTTAGTGAAAACAAAAATCAATGGGATGTGGTGTTCTCTCACATATCACTCAAAACCAAGCAAAGATGGCTTCACTTATTGTTCCAAAGTGAAAAGGATCAACTTACCACAAGTTCCAATGAAAAGTGTACCAAGTGTGAGAAGAGAATACCCAGGCTCTCAAGTGTCACAATGCAAAACAGGGTATTTGGTGGGGCTTGGTTGGGATTCCTAACAACACCAAAATAACAACTCCAATGCACTGTGTGATGTGATAAACTGCACTAAAGGAACACACTCACTCTGGGAGACAAATGTGGCTTAGCAATTATATGGAAGAGTTATTGTGTCACGACCCCGGACCCAGAGATATACATACTGTTATGTGCTCCTAGCCATGGACTCACAAGGGCTTCAGGGTTACCAGCCCTGGCCGCAACAAACAACGACAGGCAGACCGGATTCATCGGCACGTAGTCCGGATCCCCGGTCTACTACTCCTTGTATCCATGCTAGTCATAACCAACTATGCATATCAAAGTGTCCACGAATCGAATGAAACTGAAGGAAACGGGACCAAAGCTATACAGAGATGCTATGTGTCCAGAAAGTGCAACAACAATCGAGGGTTACTGGGGTTACCTCGCCCTAGGCCGATCACATCGACAGGCGGGCTCGGACATGGATCATCGGCTCCACAACCCCTCGACTGCGACAACTATGCAGGCATAGCCAAAACTGTATAACAATGAGCTCAGAACCAACAACCGATCAAAGCAGTACTCTAAACATGAAGCTTTATTAAACAGGTGTTACTAGAGTATAGCTTACAAGCAGAGGTCACACGACCCAACATTACATCAGACAACAGAAGGCAAATTATGTTGCTAATCAACAAGAACCAAAAAGGCCTAAGAGGCCGCAACATAAGGCGACGTCCCAGCCCATAGATTCCAGGCTGCTACCTGGGAACCCCGAACTACTCGTCGATGTCCACGTTGAAACACCACCGATGGAGTTCTTCTCCTGAACCAAAATTAAGAAAACCTGAGTACGGGAGGTACTCAACAAGACTTAATTAACCTATTATATATCTACTATTTTGAAAAGGGTTTAGTGAAGGCTGATTTGCGTAAAGCAATCTTTGTTTTGCAAGTTGAGGAAGGAATAGCACGTCTCATAGAATGTTTTGAAAACAGATGAGAAAGCTAAACAGCTACTGATATCATCATCTTTTAATCCACCAGAACATATCAGCACCTCGTGCTTCAAAGATCACCTCCTCCAGTTGTTCCACACTATCTCATACTACAAGGTAACCCCTCTCGGCATCTCCGAGGAGGCATCCTTCATTCGTTATCAACAAGTTTTAAGCATTCCGTTTAAGTTGTCTATGATCACAGAATCCGTCACCAAGTCGTCTTTAACCGCAGACACGGCTTTTCGAAAAGATTTAACCCTGCAGGGGTGTACAACTTTACCCACACGTACCAACCGACTGTTAGTGCCACCAGGGTTAGCACTAGTCCGGGAAGTGCCGGCAGAGGGTAGTCGATTCCCAGCCTTTACCTTGTCGAACCATATCCATGAGTCAACCCAAACAGGGCCACCCCGTCAACAGGGAGTTGGCCACCTCCTGACGGCACCTGTTCTGTGAGTCGGGAACAAGATCCGTGTACGTCCATCACTTGTCCCGGTCACGACCTAGTTTTCTCCAAAACATTTTCCGACTCACACGCAGATGGAAAGCTCAAACTACGTGGCTCATGGATAAGGTTAAACAAGTTAGTCAGCCGGGCGGGGTTCATCGGCCCACGTGTGGCTGTACGCTCAGTCTTGGCTCGAAGGCGAGAACTCGCTCCTAGGGGCATGAACAGGACAAAACGCCACAACCCATTGTGGCCTCACATCCATGCCGTGATTAGTCAAGTTATCAAAGGTAACTCAAATCATAAACACCTGACATGTTAGATTCACGCATTGACCAGAATCATCAACTAGGCATGGCTAAGCAAGACTCACAAGGTTTAGCGGAGCGGGCACAAACAAACCTATAGCTGCTAGGTGAAGTGGATCAGGATATCAAGGTTATGCAGTATATAGGAAAACTCTATCTGCTGACATCAAATAGTTTGGAACCGAATGCAAAGTACGAGATTCAAATCACTTTGAAACCATATATGAGCAGATAAGAGGTTATGCTTGCCTTGGTTATAAGAAAACCAGATAAAGGATCTTCGGGGATAAGTGCTTGACTTGTCGGTTAAGATCAAGTATTCGTCATGGAACGGCTGTCCTTCTCTTCGGAGTCGGATTCTATCGAGGGGGAATAACACCGAAACAAAGAAGAACAATCAACCATGGCATCATGCAATGCGCAATATGTATGCATGAGCAAGATAATGCACTGAAATAAAGCCCTAGACATGATCAATGGGTTGCTAGGGTTCGTATGTTAGTTATGAAATTTTACTGAAATTAATCCGAAATAGGCCCCGGAGGGGTACTTCGGTCAATTAAGAAAGTAGGTACCATTTTAGAAGCTCAATTGGGTTTGAAAACATCATAACTAGATTCCATTTGTCATTTTGAGCATTTTGGTATATAACTTTTAATTTTCTAAATTTATTGATTAAAAACTTATTTTCTATTTTTTAAATGATTAAACAACATTAAAATAATGTTCAAAATCAACTTTCACAAACATGGTTGCAAATGACATATTTGGATGGAGTACATTTTTCTGAACAACTCCATATTTTTATCTTATTTTTCTGATTAATAAATCAATAGTTATTGAATTTCTAAAATAGACCATTTTTCTGGAATTATAAAGCAGGGGGAATATGACGTCACGAAGATGTCACTGTGACATCATGCGGAGGCGGATTCATCTGTTGATCAAGGAATTGATCAATCCGCATCAAATTGGTTGAAACCAACTACACCACGACGGAGAGGACGTAAAGGGGAACCTAGGGGTGGCGGGGATGGGACCGAATGGTCACCGGAGCTACTCCGGCGACCACCATTGGCGGCGGCGCACGGCGTCGCACGACGTCCAGGTGATATACAGGGAGAGGGAGCAAACGGAGGCCATGGGGAGGCTCACCACGGGGCGGTGGAGCTTGCAGGGTGGTCGGGGAGGCCGGAGGGGCGGTGGTGGCGGCGAATCGGCGGCGGAGGAGGCTCGCCGGACTTGGAGAAGATGGGGTCAGGGCGGCGATTTCCGAGCATCCCTGTTCAATCCCTTGCACGAGGTGGAAGAGGAAGTTGAGGTGGTCCTATTGGTGGTCTCGGATTCCTCGGGGGCGGCCAGAGTTTGCTGGGAGTCGGCGGCGGCCGGCTAGGGTAGGGTTCGGGTAGGTCTCTCGTGGACCAGAGATACAGAGAGGAGAGGTACCAGAGAGAGCGAGAGTGCGATACAGAGAGGAGGCCCGGGAGGAGAGAAAAGGCACCACGTCTCGTTGTTCTTCTCCTTCTTCGACACCGGAAGCAGGACGTGGCGGAAGTGGCAGCTCTCTGCTGCCTTCTGGCCAGAGCTAGAAGAAAGGAAAACAAAAACATTTTCAAGAAAACCCCCAGAACATCTGGATAAATTACAAAGAGGCCCTTATGTATTAAAAACTGAGAAGAGAACAATGTTTTCAGGACCATTTTGAAATCAGAAAAAATTGGCAAAAATAACTTTTGGAAAGCTTATCAAATTTCCAACCAAACCATGTCTTGTTTTGGTGCAACTGAAATATTTTTCAATACGACATTTTGGAAACCATTTAAAGTACTATTTGTGGTATTTTCTCAAACCAATGTAAATTCAAATTTTAAATTGATTCAAACATGGGTTAAAGTTTTGTTTCATGCATGTATGATATGAACTCAACACCACAACACTTTGGTAGAAAAAAAAATTGGGATGTTACATATTGCAAGCACTAGAAGACACTAGCAAATACTCTATGAAAATAGGCACAAGATTGCTCAAATGTCCACAAAATATCCAAGATGATAGGCTTCCACTAGTGATAGTATGTCTCGGCCTCTTTTTGCTTTTTCTCTCTTTTCTATTTTTTTTGTACTTTTTCAATGGCCTTTGAATCAACTAGGAGCAGAAAATATGGACAAGAATTGATCAAATTGAGCAGCCTGTAGAGCAATAAAATAGCTAGTCTTTGGGTTTTGGGACCTAAAATTTGCTGTAGAATGGCTGTGTCTAGGGCTTAACAAAGATCAGACTGAAAACCTAGTGAGAAAACGGGAAGAAAAACAAAGGAAAAAAAAACTAAAGAAAACTGGTGAAGATATTTGTGCGTGCGCGATGTGGTTTTGGAGTATGGCAGCGATTTGGTCGGTAGTGGATCCCTTTAGTTTGGCCGGTAGCGGATGGGTCGCGTGAGACGAATCCGACCAGCGCACGAGAGCGCACGAAAAGGAAACGTGACGCGGTTTGGTGGCTGGTAATGAGTGGACTGTTTTTGTCTGGTAGCGCATGGATCGCGCGCTTGTACTCCGATGCTGGGAACGAGTCCAGGTGATGCGCGAGCGGTATAAAAGACCAAGGATGCGTTCTGACAGCGACGCTCTGATACCAAGATGATATGGGGTGGCCCAATCTTCTCAGTGAGCTTCTCTCTCTTTTTGTATTTTCTGATATATGTGGATAACTAGTGCTACACTGAGACCTCTCACTTAGCTGACCCCGGTTGCCAATGCAACAACAATCAAGCTCTTTGGATATTCTCAACTACACACTCTTGCACAAGTAATCAAAGATCATAAGTGGTCCTGTATCCCCCTATTCCCATATGGAATAACAAGATATCACGCAACTTTGCAATTGGTAAACTTCAAGATGAATGCTTAATAAGCAATACAATCTGGAGGCTAGGGTTGTTGGTTTTTGGTTTAAACTTGTTCTCCCTCTTCCACACGCAGGTGGGGATTATATATAGGTGGAGGGCTCCTTGCACAAGCACCTCTCCTACTAGGACTAGGAGGACTCTACTAGGACTCCTACTTGGACTAGGAAGAGATACAAACCGACCCAACTTTAGGGGGTTCGGCCATTATGGCATACAGGTCATGCCTAAATTAATTAGGACTTTACTATGGCGCATTTAACCCTATGGAGGCGCCATCCCCTTGTTTTCATCCTTGCAACAATTGTTTTCACCATTTGCAGGATTGTTTTCAACACTTGTAAGCTTGTTTTCCATCAGCCACATATTGTTTTTCCAGCTCCTCTTGAAGTCATCCTCCATCCATGTTTGTGTTAACAATAACCCTGCTAATAAATGATAACATAGCTTAGGTAGTATAACATTCTTATAACCACAAACAATATTTAATAATAGGAAAGAATTCACCTTAAAATAATCCTCAGTGAGACTTAATATTTCTTTCCAACTCAAGCATGAATAAACCTCATGGACCACTATTATGTCCCTATCACCAATTCTGGCCATCAAGGCCATGATTTCCTTCCCTCTCCGGCTCGTTAAAAAGCCCCCCGAGTGATTCCGACGAGGTGAGCCACTTTCGGCCGCAGAGGCCACCACCATTCGCTTCCTGGTGCTCGTGCGCCCCTCCCTGACCCCTCTGTTACCTTTTTGCGCAGTGAATACACCGCGTCGTCCACAACCGAGGCACGCCGGAGTTGCACCGTCTCCGACCGTGCGCCATCGTCGGCTAGCAGCCCCAGGGTACATGGCTTCATCACCAACGAACTCCCCGCATTGCGTCTCGTCTCTTCGTCGTCTCCATCGAGACCGAACACCACCGGAACGCTTCCGCCGTGAAGTTTCCGAGCATAGAGACGACGTCGACATTTCTAGCAGGATCAACCGCGGTGAGCTCCTCACCCCCCCCCTCAACCATTAGATCTGTCACGAACAGCTAGGATTAGATCCTCCCCGAAGGGGTATGGCACCGTTGGATCTGGATCTAACGTCCTAGATCCAGCCACTTAACCACGACAGCGCCCATTCAGCGTGTGTAGTCAGCAACCCAGTCAGCAGCTTTGACCAAGTAGATCCAGCCACGTGGCCAGCCTTTTTATTTGATTTTCTCCCGGTAGTATCAATTTGGCAGTTTTGCAGAAAAGCCCCTTCATCTTCAAATCATCATAACTTTTGATCCGTAATCCCAAATTTAGCAAACTTGGACTTTTTGAAATCAGAACAACATGTAGAAACTTTTGGCACCGGCCAAAGTGAAATTTGACCATTTAAAATTTGTTCAAATCAAATATGCTTGTTTGATGAATTTTGGCATAATTCAAATTCTACAAATCCAAAAATTGCAAATAAAATATTTTTGAAAACCTTAGGATGAGTAATTTCATATCCTCTTGTTTTTGAATAAATTAAGTTTGAATTTAGAATTTAGCTGTCCAAATTAAGCTTTTTGACAAAGATTTAGTTCTATAAATATTCTCTATATAGTTCCTTTTGCAAAATTGTTCCATTTGGTAACCATGAAGCAGAGACATCATTGCCTAAACATTTTGGATAACCCTGGACCATGACCATGTAATTTAGCCAAAGATCCATCATAGTAGTCCACCAAGTAGTTTATGTCTTAGAGTTTGTATCTATCCTTTTTACCTTTGGATCCAAGACCAAGTCCCTAGTATGTGTCAATCACATATAACACCAACTAATGAACCTTAAACACCAGTACGATTGTTTTCCATCTACTTCTCCACTCCCCTGTTCTTGCTTCAAGAATTCATAAAGTTAGCAAAATGGAAATCAAGACTCAAGCACAATAAAGAACTTCATTATCAACTTGGTGGCAACATGAAGAGCTACAAGGAAGAATCATGGAAGAAATTTTGAAGAAAACACTTGGACTCCACAACAAGAAGAAACTCAAGGAAGTGCAAATTCATGAAGAGAATCAAGAACAAGGCCAACCCCTTTCTCTTTCTATCTTTTCTTTTTGACTTAGTGGTATATTCACATGTGATAAAGATCAACCCTTAGTTTGTGCCCATCCCATACCTAAACCAACTAGTGAAGTGAAAACCATGAAGATGTATCAAGTTCAACAAAGTCTTCACAACAAAGAGAAACTACAATAGAAGCATGAAGATGATCTTCAAGAAGACAAGCATGTGAAGACTTGGAGCAATCCATACAAGTTGAAGAGTTAGAAAGTTGTTGTACAACCATTGACCCAAATGGAAAATCCCAAGAATTTATCTTATTTTCTCTATTGTTATGACGTTAGTTGAATCTAGACCTACCCTAACCAAAATGGAGAGACTAACTTAGATCACCTAAATGTCTTTATGAAAATGACTAAGTGTTACACATTGTTATGTGCTACTTTAGTTGAAGAAGTGATATGACCACCCTTGGTGAACTCTTGGAACTTCCTTGACAAGTATGGTTATAATAAAGTTAGAACACATCCAACTCAACCTAGTCCATCCCAAGTAAACCCCTGGAACTTCCTTAAGAAGTATGGAACCAAGAGAAAATTAGTCTTTCAAAATAAAACCTTGACCTTGTCCTAGCCAACTTAGTTAAACCCCTTTTTGATATGTTAGTTGCTTTGTATGTTTTCTTCGCTTGTGTGTTTGATTGCTAGAATGATTGTTTATTTTGTTATTGTGTTTTCAATGCATAGATTGTATGGAGAGCAACGAAAGTTTTGTGAAGAGAGTGTGATTTCTTCACCAACTTCAACAAGGCAAGTAACACACCATCAACTACCCATTATTTCCTATGCATATCTAGAGTTTTGAGTAGTATGCATGATAGATGATTTTCTCTAAGTACAATGTTATGCTATATCCTAGTAGTGTGTAGCCATCCTTATACCTTATTATTTTGAAGCCTTAGTACTTAGTAGATGCTTAGCCTTGCTACAAAAAAATGTTTTACTTGATGTTGTGGAAAAATACTGAGTATAAACTTCAATGAACCACCTGGTGGATTTGGTTGTTTGGCTGATGAGAGTTGAGTGTCACCCCGAGGGGTGTTGACTTGAGGAATGCCACCCAGGAACAAAGTGATTATGATGCTCCCATGGTCATATTGCTTCCAGTGCAGCCTTTAGTCATATGGGATCTGTCTTGATCAACTAAGTTGTGAGGGTTCAGCCTAGGCTTGACAAGCATATGTAGCATAATTATAGGTGGAACTGGTCTTGCCATTGGGTTGAATTCTTGCTTCCGAAAGATCTTGTCTCAATTCTTCTCCTTTCCTTAACGCACTCAGGGTGTATAGGATGTTTGGGCTGATTTGAGTCTAAAGGTGAAAGTGCACAAACTCTGCAGAGCCGACAAACTAAGATCTTAGTCGTGTCCCCGGTTATGGACAACATAGAGCAGAAGAACAAGGATGGACGGAAGAATCACATCACCATTTTCAATAAGTAAAATTTGACCAAGTGAACAGTAGTTGTGGTGCTTGGATCTTAGTGCAATGATGCCACCCTTTGAAAAGAAAAGTTTTTTTTACAAAAGAGATAGGAGAAAATTGGCTTTATGCAAACTTAGCCAAAACTCCACTCGGCCAAATAAGCATGTACTATTAGTCTTGCCATTTATATCCACCATAGTGTTACTTGACAATACATTAAATTGTATTGACTCCCTTGTGGCTGCATATTCCATCCTACAGATGTATCTAAAGACGAGTGAGGATTCGTTTAGGATCTCGAGTCTACCCGCCAAGATGTTTTGCCCGTGGCACATGAAGAAGATGGGCTCAATGTTGTACTATGTTTCCACTATATTTCTTTGTTTTCTGCTAGTCTTCTAAGACTATGCAAGTTGTAATATTATTTTGAAAGACTGGATCATGCAACGTAATAGAATTTGATGCATTTGCATGATATTTCATTTTGTATTGTGGTGCTAGAAATTGATCTAGGGACTAGCACAATAACAGAGATGTTCTTACATTATTTAAATGTGGGAACGCTAGAATTTTACCCGAACGAAGCCAGAAGAAGAGCCATAGGGGGCAAGGAGGGGCCCAACCATGGGCTGGCGCCCTGATGGCTGACGTTGGTAAACCCCAAGAGAAAGGTTGTGAAGAGTGCAGCGGCCAGTATTCCCTCAGAAAAGAAACCAAGGAGGACAAGAAACATCTTAAGGTTGATGCAACTGAGGTGGCAGGGCACACTACCAGTTCAGAAGCACGTGGAACCTACACAACACAATGAATTTACACTACCCCAACGAAGTAGTGAGGTTGTCAATCTCACCGGTTTTGCTGAACACAAAGAGGTTAAATGTATGGTGTGGAAAACAGTATGAGAACAATATGAAAACATCAGTAGCAGTGTGAAAACAGTGGAAGCAGTGTGTGTATTATCAGTATGAGAAAATAGACCGGGGTCCACAGTTCACTAGAGGTGTCTCTCCATAAAAGATAACTAACATGCGTGGTGAACAAATTACAGCTAGGCAATTGATAGATAATGAAACATGCATGACATGATGATTACTATGAGATTCATGCGGGCATTACCAGATGATACATAGATCGTCATCCAACTGCATCTATGACTAATAATCCACCCTCTGAATATCATCCAAACAAACGTTGGGCACTAAGTTGCAAGCAACAGATAATCGCAGTAAGAAAACTGTGTAATGTAAACAATGTAAACAAAGTAAACATCATTTTTTTATCCCTAATGGCAACAACACATCCTCCATCCATCACGTTTATGTCACTCGAGCACAAATGCAAAGGAGGCATGAACCCACTATCGAGCATAAATACTCCCTCTTGGAGTGACTACATCTACTTAGCCAGAGTATCTACTAACAACGGAGAGCATGCAAGATCATGAATACCATACACATGAAGACAACATGATAGATTGATAATCAAGAGACATAGCATTCAATAATCATCGGATCCCAGCAAACACAACATGTAGCATTACAATAAGATGATCTCGATCATATAGGGCAGCTCACAAGATCTAAACATGAGGCATAAAGAGGAGAGGAAAACCATCTAGCTACTTCTATGGACCCATAGTCCAAGGATGAACTACTCACGCATCACTCCAGAGGCGGGCATGATGGTGTAGACCCCTCCGGTGATGATTTTCCCGCCCGGCAGGGTACCGGGGAGAACTCCAGAACCCTCCCGATCTTGGGTTGACGATGACAGCGGCCTTGGGTGTATTTCGTGGAAAAGTGGTATATTTTTAGGGTTCACGCATCGGGGAGAATATATAGGCGAAAGGGCGATGGCAGTGGGCACCCGAGGGGCCCACACCACCCCTAGGCGAGGCCAGGGGGCACGCCGCCCTATGGTGTGGCACCCCTCCGGTCCTCTTCGCGACTCCGTGGAACCTTTGAGAATTCTAAGACTTCCAGGCTTCAAATTTTCCAATTCCAACAATATTTCTAGAAAAACTTTTTTGGAACTAAAAACATCAGAAAACGAGAACTAGCTATGTGGCATCCTGTCAATAGGTTAGTCCCGTGAAATTGATAAAATGACATAAAGTGAAAGGATAACATGTAGCATATGGCATAAAAACAACATGGAACATCATAAATTAAGGATACGTTTATGACGTATCACGCCAACCCCTAGGCCGTGCCGCCTGGTGGTGTGGCTTCCCCGGGAACCCCCTCGGGCTCCCCTTTCGACTACTTAACTCCCGTGACGTAAAAACCAAGGGCAGTTCGTCAAGTTCCAGAGAAAAACACCTGAGCGCCGCCGCCACCTCGAAACTCAATTCGGGGATCAGAAGTTCCTTTTTGGACGACCTGCCGGGACGGGGATTCGGAGGAGATCATCGCCATCATCATCGCCACCACTTCTCCTTCAACCATCCATGATTCCCCTATCCATGTGTGATTAATCCTCGCTGTAGGCTGAGAGGGATGGATGGGATTGGATGAGATCAATCATGTAATAATGCCAGATTGTTGGGGCATAGTGCCTAGTATTCGTTGTTAGTGCTATATATCGTTGTTGCAACTTGTTATGCTTAATGCTTGTCACTAGGACCCGAGTGTCATGATCTCAGATCTGAACATGTTATTGTTTCATGAGTATAATTAGGTTTCTTGATCATATCTGCAAGTTGTTTACACATCTCATTGTCTGGAACTCGAGGCCCCAAAGTGATAGAAATTGGGACAACCGGAGGGGATGGCTATGATGTGAGGATCACATGTGTTCATGGAGCGTTAATGTTTTTCTCCGGTGCTTTATTAAAAGGAGCACCTTAATTACCAGTTGTTTCCCTTGAGGCACCGCTGCAACGGGCTGGTAGGATAGAAGATGTTCTGCAAGTTTCTCATTGCGAGCACACGACTAAATTGGAACACATGCCTATGGTTTGCCTAGAACATGGATGCTTTATTATTATCTATCTGCAATGCCCATATTTTGATTATTATATGAACTATATTATCCATGCAATGCTCGTTCAACCATCCCTATGCCTACAATACTTTAATCCTGCTGTTTTCCACAATTGCTACTATGTTACTCTTTTACTCCTGCTGTTATATAACTGTTACGACTAATAAACTGTTGCGAGCAAGTCTACTTCCAGGTGCAACTAAACTGACAACTCATTTGTTAAGGCTTATAAATATTCCTTGGTTCCCCTTGTGTCAAATCAATAAATTTGGGTTTTACTTTCCTCGAATATTGTTGCGATCCCCTATACTTGTGGGTCATCAAGACTATTTTCTAGCGCCGTTGCCGGGGAGCATAGATTTATTTATTTGCTGAGTTGAACGTGATATTGTTTGCTGCAAGCCTTTCATCATGGGTAAAACTCGTGATGGGAAATTATGGAGGGATAATAACCCGGTAGGCCAACGCCAAGGAGTAACTCGGCCCAAAGGACGTTGCGCAAGACCCGGCTTAAGATAAAGGAGCTTCTAGAAGGCCCAGGAACGTAGGCCTCGTAACCCGGATTGTGGGTTCCGATAAGGAAGTTTAGGGTTTCTAAGCAGTGTCCGGGTAGGATTCAGAGTGCGCCTTGGAGAGTAGGCCAAGGGGTCCGGATATTATATAAGCCGGCCCCTAGGGTTAGACGAGAGAGAGATCCAAGAGTTCGAGCAATATCGCTAGGTATCGAGTATCCAGTGTAACACGAGAGTTGAGTTAATATATTTAGATCAGAGACTCGGCGACTTGATTGCCGGCTACCAGATCGCATATCATCATGTTTTCCCTTGAGCTAAACCCTCTCCCCAACACCAGAGTCGATTTGCCCCAAGACAAGTTACCCCCGGTAACTTCTGCCGTGATTATCCCACGACAGTTGGCGCCCACCGTGGGGCCTACGTCCAAGGGTGTTTACATCACGGGAGAAGCTCGGAAGAACATGGAGAACCTTGTCATCGGCGAGATCTACACCGACCTCGAAGGAGAGAAGATGGTGGACGATTCCGGCTGGGGGCCAGAGTCGGATCTGCTCGAATCCGGATCTGTCGTGACAATCGGCCAGATCAACGTCTTCATCGGCATGGTACGTACGTCCGGTTCAATCCCTGACGATTTCGGATTTGATTCTGTGTCAGGGGAAGCTACCCACGTTCAATCAGATGGAGAAGAATCGGTCGGGACGGTAGATCCGACAGAAGAGCCCCCATGAATAGGGAACAGCCGGAGGAGCCGGCATGGACCCCGCGTGGCCGGGTCATGAGAGAAGATGATACCGAGTCCATCCTGCATCTGCTGGAGAACCGGTACGAGGAAAATAGCAGCGAAGAGGAAGAGTATGAATCTGCGCCAAGCATTACGCGCCAGGTTGCGGTTTACACGGCCCCGGCGATCAATCTTAATCAGGGAAACGTGACCGCAGCCACAGTCGGAACAGCACCAGCATTGGCCCAGCAACAAGGTCCGGTTGACGGAAACCCGGTTCTCACCCGAGTTGACGGAGAATCGGCATCAGTTACCAGCCACGCGGCGGACAGCGAGTTGCAGGCAAACATGTTCGGATATATGGCAAACCGGACGCCAGGGGCGGGTCCTTCAAACCCGCAACACCTGGCCCTATTCAACAACAACTTGATTCTGGATCCAACCGTTTAGCCATAGTTATTACTCCGGAAAACGCGGCAGAACGTGTTAGAGACCTAGATGTAGCCCGTCGTGCATTGGAGCAACAGGGAAGGCAAGTAAAAGCAGAGAAACAAGGGATGGCCACCCGCCAACGTGAGCTGGATGCATTGGAAACCCGGCTCCGAGAAGAGACAACCAGGGTGCGTCAAAGGCATCAAACCATGTTACCAGCAACGGGTGGAGTTATAAACCCGACCAACCTATTTATCACACCTCAGGATCAACCGATTCCGGCAGCAAACCAAGGAACTGTACAGCAACCTGCAACTGGAGGAGCACAGCCGGCAAACATACAAGCCGGGTTACCCACATTGCAGACCGGAGTCACTGCCGGCAATACATTACCACCACCACCACCATCACGATTTCGCACACCAGCAGGTCATTACAACAACCCCATGGATAATGTGTACGCAGCAACGCTCGCATTGAATCAAATCCCCGTGAGAGAGTCACCCCACGCAGAGGAGACCCGGCGGGCGATAGATCTATTGCGCACTGCGGTAGCGCAGCAAGTTAATTACCCGGATCACAGAAGTGGAATGCATGGGACACCATATATCAGCCAGCAACGAGGCAATACCGGCAATATCCAGACAAGTTCAGCGCGGCGGAGGGAAGAGCAGCAGCAAATGCCGCCTCCTCCCCGCGTTCAGGCAGTACCAGCAGTATCAGCAGCCCAAGCTATCGTGGATAGTTCCAGAGCCAGGAGGGCCGCGGACGGGTCTGCGGTGCATGGACCACCAGCCGTACCGCGTCCAGCCGCACCTCCCGCAGGATCGCATGTTTCCCGGGTGAGGCCAGTTCCGACTAATCTCGCTGGGCCTAAGTGTCTGTCGGCTGACATCAGGGCTGAGCCTTACCCGGATAAATTCAAAGAACCGGGTAAAGTTGTGAATTATGAGCCGACTATGGATCCAGAAACATGGTTGAGCAGTTATGAGATGGCTATGTCGATTCGCAATGCATCAGAAAATCTTCAAGCCAAGTTCATGTACTTGATGATGTCAGAAGGAGCAGCAAAGTTATGGTTCAATTATTTACCGGAAGGATCTATCAAGTCATGGGAGGAGTTGAAAACTGCGTTTATCAAGCACTTTCATGGGACGTGCAGAAAGCTATTTACTATTGATGACTTAGAGCGATGTGTACAAAAGAAAGGAGAATCGGCGCGCAGCTGGGTGCGCCGGGTTATGGAGATACTTCACTCATCTACGGATATTCAGCCCAAAGATGCGCTACAAGCTATGGCGAAGACGTGCAAGTACATACCTTTAGTGCAAAAATTAACTCGCATGAAATCTAGTCGAAATGCTTCAGAGGTTACGATGGGAGAGCTAATGGATGCATGCAACAAACACGCTGCAATGGATACTACAGAAGAGGATGTCGATGACAAGAAAGCAAAAGCAAATACAAATAATAGTGGAAGAACCGACAATGGATCAACACCGGGTAACAATGGAGGTAACAATGGGAACAACCAGAACAAGCGCCCGTTTGAGGGAGGCTCCGAGTTTGTCGCTAGCACAGAAGCCGGGTCTTCGAGACCTAGGGCAGAAGGAAATTTCAATGCTGGAAACCACAATGGAGGAAATTATCAAGGGCCACCGAGGCCGGGTAACAATTGGGATATCTTCAGAATGGCGTGTCCAAAGAACAGCAGGAACGGTAGGCCGGCTAACCACTCATTGGAGCAGTGCGTGGACCTACAGAGATGGAAGAATGAGGAGATAAACAAGGCCATGCGAGGTGCAGGTCGGGGAGGAGGACCGGGTCCGGGTGGAAACCCGGGCAACGGCCCACCCCCAGCCGGTAACCCAGCAGGCGGAAATCCGGGTAATAACCAAGGGGGAGCTGGAGGTTTCCAAGCTAACTCCAAGCAATTGGGACAATATCACGTGCATACCACAGGAATTTCTAACAAGGATAAAAAGATACTGAAATAGGCGGTAAACTCGGTTTCTTCGGCTGTTCCGAGGTACCTGAGATGGTCAGAGCAGGACGTAACATGGAGCATAAGAGATCACCCGGAAAGGATAGAACACCCGGGAGTCTTAGCATTGGTGGTGGCACCACAAGTTAATGGTTATGAGCTGAAAAAGGTCCTAATGGACGGTGGAAGTAGCATCAATATCTTGTATTGGGAAACCTTTCTACACATGGGTCTCAAGGAGTCTCAGCTACAGAAGAGTTCAACGGTTTTTCACGGGATTGTGCTAGGTCACTCAGCGTGCCCCGAGGGAAAGATCACATTGGAGGTAGCTTTTGGAGAATCAAAGGATAATTATTGAGTCGAGTGGCTTACTTTCGAGGTGGTTAAGTTGCGCAGTCCTTATCACGCGCTATTCGGAAGGCCGGCTTATGCCAAGTTCATGGCCAGGCCGTGTTATGTGTATCTACAACTGAAAATCCCGGGGCCCAAGCAGACCATCACCATACACGGGAGCCGGGATATAGCAGCTGAGTGCGATGAAGGAGATGCAGCCATGGCGGAGCAAGCTTGCAGAAAAGAGGAACTCAAGTATTACCGGTCTCAAGTAGACCCGGATGACAGAACAGCGTTAAAAAGACCAAATACTGAAGATGAGAGAGCAAAATTCAAGGCAGCACAGGACACCAAGATGGTAGCTTTTGTCGAGGGTGATCCCTCCAAGCAATTTGCTATAGGATCTAACTTGGACAGCGAGCAGCAGAAAGCACTTGTGGAGTTCATTCGTTCAAATCAGGACGTGTTCGCCTGGACGCCTAGCGATATGCCGGGTATCCCCACAGAATTGGCAGAGCACAGTTTGCACGTCGATCCCAAGCCCAGACCCGTGAAACAAGGCTTGAGAAAGAGGAATGAGGAAAGAAGAAAAGCTATAGGGGAAGAAATTGCTCGGCTGCTGACAGCCGGCTTTATTATGGAAGTGTTTCACCCGGACTGGTTAGCAAATCCGGTTCTCGTGATGAAAAAGACCAATGAGTGGAGGATGTGCATTGATTACACGAGTCTCAACAAGCATTGCCCAAAGGATTCGTTTGCTTTACCAAGGATAGATCAGATCATAGACGCAGTAGCTGGCAGCGACCTATTATGTTTCCTGGACGCATATTCCGGGTATCATCAAACCAAGCTCAAGAGGGAGGATTGGGAGAAAACATCATTCATAACCCCTTTTGGGGCCTTTTGTTACAAGACAATGACATTTGGACTGAAGAACGCTGGCGCAACCTATCAACGGTGTATTCAGAAGTGCTTCGAGGACCAAATTGGACGCAACGTACATGCTTATGTAGACGATGTGGTGATCAAGATCAGAAAGGCGGAGACATTTATTGACGATCTAAAGGAAACATTCAAGAACTTGAGAAGGTATCAGATGAAACTCAACCCGACAAAGTGCGTTTTTGGAGTTCCAGCCGGGAAATTACTCGGCTTTATCGTTTCTGAGAGAGGAATTGAGGCAAACCCGGACAAAATCAAAGCTATCCAAAGTCTGAAAAAGCCGGAAAATTTGAAACATGTTCAGAAGCTCACAGGGTGCATAGCAGCGCTCAGCCGGTTTATATCCAGACTCGGAGAAAAGGCGATACCCTTGTACTGGCTCTTGAAAAAATCTGATAAATTCGTATGGGATCAAGAGGCGGACGAGGCGTTCGAGGCACTAAAAAAGCAGCTACCTGAGGCACCAGTCCTAGCAGCTCCGGGTCCTAAAGAGCCTATGTCACTATACGTTGCAGCAGGGCCCCGGGCGGTTAGCGCGGTGGTTGTTGTCGAGCGAAAAGAAGATGGAAAAGAATACCCGGTCCAAAGGCCGGTCTACTACGTCAGTGAGGTACTGTCAGAGGCAAAACAGCGTTATCCACATTGGCAAAAGCTGGTTTTCGGGGTCTTCATGGCCAGCCGGAAATTGAAGCCATATTTTCAGGAACACCCCATAACAGTGGTTAGTTCTATACCAATGTCGGATATCATCAGAAACTCGGATGCAACAGGTAGAATAGCCAAGTGGGCGATCGAGATGGGGGATTATCATATCAATTACGAGCCAAGGTCAGCAATTAAATCTCAAGCTCTAGTCGATTTTATTAATGATTGGACACACACAGGCATGCCTACCATGGCTCCAAACTCCGAGTCTTGGATCATGCACTTTGATGGCTCCAAGCAATACGAGGGGTCAGGAGCTAGAGTGGTGCTAACATCACCCAAAGGAGACAAGTTGAGCTACGTGCTGCAGATTCACTTTGATTGTTCTAACAACGTGGCCGAGTATGAGGCCTTATTGCACGACTTAAAGGTAGCAAAGGAGATGAATATTAAGAGGATACGATGCTTTGGAGATTCGGACCTTGTGGTACAGCAGGTCTCAGGAACTTGGGATAGAAAAGATGCAACTATGGCAGCATACCGCAGAGAGGTTGATAGGGTTGCCGGGTGTTTCTCCGGGTACGAGGTGGAGCACATAGACAGAAGAAAAAACGAGGCAGCAGATGCACTCGCCAGACTCGGCTCGCGCAGAGAGCCGGTTCCACCTAATGTTTTCCTGGATGAACTATGGCGACCATCAGTTAAAACCGAGTCTGAGGAAGAACTGGCAAATCAAGACCCGGATTTGGAGCTCGTGGCCACAGTACGTGCTGTTCCCGAGTGGACAGAGCCGTTCTTGGCCTACCTATCACGAGGCGAGTTACCACAGCAGGAAGTATTAGCAAGACAAATTCTGAGGCGAGCAAAAGGTATTCTATCATCAATGGAGAGTTATACAAGAGAAGTGCAGCAGGAGTCTTTTTGCGCTGTGTAGCACCAGAAGAAGGCCGACAGATCCTCAAGGAAATCCATGAAGGTTATTGTGGGCATCATGCATCCAGAAGATCTCTTGTGGCCAAAGCTTATCGACATGGTTTTTTCTGGCTCACGGCCCTAGCAGACGCGGAGCGCTTGGTGGCAAGGTGTGACGGATGTCAAAGGTACGCTCGCCAAACCCATGTGCCGGCTATGGAATTACGGACTATCCCGTTAACTTGGCCGTTCACTGTTTGGGGTATGGACATGGTTGGCCCCTTTCACATGTCACCTTGCAAAAAGACACATCTCTTGGTGGCCATTGACAAGTTTACCAAGTGGGTTGAGGCTATGCCAGTCACCAATTGTGAAGCAATTACAGCAGTCAAGTTCCTGAAAAGGATTATCTATCGGTTCGGGTATCCCCATAGCATAATTACCGACAATGGAACCAATATGTCCCTTGGCGAGATGGAGAAATTTTGTGGTAACAATGGAATCCGGCTTGACATAGCTTCAGTGGCCCATCCACAGGCTAACGGACAAGTGGAGAGGGCAAATCAAGAGTTGCTTCGTGGATTAAAGCCACGATTGCGAGTTCCGTGTATCAGAGCTGCTGGTGCATGGGTCGAAGAATTACCTGCAGTGGTTTGGGGTATCAACACAACACCTAACAGATCCACTCAGATGACACCATTTTTCATGGTTTATGGTGCAGAGGCGGTGTTGCCGAGTGATATCATCCATGACTCGCCTCGAGTGTCGGCTTACGTCGAGGTGGAGAACGAGAAGACTCGGCAGGACGCCGTGGATATGCTAGAAGAACAAAGGGAATAAACACTGGAAAGATCAGCCATATATCAGCAGCATCTGCGGAGATATCATAGCCGGCGCGTGAAAACCCGGGTCTTCCAGGAAGGAGACCTGGTTCTGCGCCTGGCACAGTCAAAGGAAGGAAAACATAAGTTATCACCGCCATGGGAAGGACCGTTTATCATTAAGCCGGAATCTGCACAATGGATCGTATTACTTGATAGATGCAAGGGAAGAGTCGGCTACGGTTAACGACACCGCTCATACCACTTCGTCTATGCAAGAGAGAGAAAGACCATGGAACGTAGCTCAGCTGCGTCCCTACTATACCTAGTATAGACCAGACTCACAAGTGGAATTACACGATGTAACATGCAGCAGGTTTCAGACGCACTCTTTTCCTATCCAGGGTACCTAAGGGGACTGGAGGGTTTTAATGAGGCGGCTTGCTGACCTAACTTTCTCATATAAATAAAGAGATGGTTAAGCAATATATCTTTTTCACATGTTTTATCAAGTTTTATTTTTCTGTTATGTGTTTATTTTTCTTCCAGGTAAGTATTATTTATTGTTTTCTTAGTGCATTAGTTTCTTTAGTGTGTTGCATGTATTTAGGTCTTGGGGGCTGATTGCTTGAATAGCACAGCTACAAACTCAAAGACCCGGCCATGATGCCTATGAGTTATAAGGGCCGATTACTCGCAAACGAGTACGACTGCAATCTTATAACCGGACAAAGGAGCCAAATTTCTTGACTTTTCTTACTTAAGCTCGATGTGACTCGCACTAAAGTGGCATGATTTGCTCGCTTACGATTACAATCAGCCATGATGCCCAATGGGACTTGCCTAACCCTGTTTTCGTACAGATGTAACAACATGTATCCACGCGAAAGCCGGCTTACAGTACAAGAGAGTCAAAAGGGTCATCTAAACCACAAGTTATGCAGAGTACAGGGTTAATAACCGGAAACTCAAAGTTTATTAAGCATAACTTCAAAACCTATGTGAAACGGCTCTAGGTTTCGGGCTTAGTAGGGATAACTTGTTTCCTTTGTAAGATCTCACATCCCTAGACTTGGAATTTCGGGCCTTGGGGACTGGGGATTTTTTTTAAAAAAAGAGGCAAGTTATCTAGCTATTAAGCACAAAAAACCCAACAATCCGAGTCTTGGGGACTTGGGGACTTAGAGAAAAGTTCACCCGTCAAAACCCACGAGACCCGGAAACCGAGTCTCACAAAAGGAACCATAAAGAAAGTCGGAGCATCAAGAGTAAATAAGCTCAAAGGGATAAATATCAAAATCATCCAAAGGCCAGAAGAGGCACGAAGTATATCAAGGCATTAAAGTACATTACAAGTCTCGATACTAGTATCAAAGGTGCACAGGCGCACCGTCAAAAATAATTGTTCAAAGGGCCCATTGGTCGGCTGACGCATACGAAATGACAGTGGATAGCAAATATCACTCGGCATCCGGGACTGAGGCATCCATCTTCCCCTTGCCCTTGCCAGCCGGGTCTTGTTCCTTGGCTTTCCCTTCAGTACTCTTGGTAGCAGCAGCACCCGGATCAGCAGTAGTGCCGGCCCGTGCAGGAGGAGGGACGATTGGTGTAGAGGTAGAGGCACAGAATCGGCCTCAGCCTTCTTCTTCGCGGCCTCCTCTCTCAACTGGGCAGCCTCCGCCTTCCATCGGGCCAGTATGTCGTACGGCTTGGGAAGATCCGACTTAATCGCCTTACCATCAGCATCATACGCAGGGATAATTGAGTTGATATCCAAGCCATCAGCAATCACACTGGCCGGGTGACGAACTTCCTTCTGGATGGCCTTGAAATTCTTCACTGAGAACTTGGACCCGTCATGGTTGAATTCTGGAAACCCGCCCACAAGCTTGGCCGGCTCGAGCTTAGGAAAATAAGCTTTAGCCAGCGCAAGCCCCCGAGTTACTCCAATCCGGCAGGACGAGCGCTTCCAATGCCCAATCCACTCGGGTATAGTGGAGCAGGCGTCCAGTAACCTCTTCAGGTCGCCGTGTCCAACACCTGGCCATTGCAGTTCTTGAAGGATCCATTTGGTTCCGGCACAGAGCTGCCGGATAGTGCTCTTGATGGTTTTCAGTTTGGCAATGTCATCTTCCTCCGGGATTACTTCATCCGGACCTGCAGAAAGTAGAAAAAAAACAACGAGTAAGGAAATCCGACTATTTATCAAAATGAAAATCCGGGTCATCATTATCAAAGATTAGGAATCGTACCAGCCAATGCACGATATGTATCGGCAATTTGAACAGAAACTTCTATCAGTTCATCTTCTGCTGCATGAGCCCTCCTCCTATACTTCCTCGTGATCTTCCCGCTCCTCCTAGCTTCAGCTTCAGCCGCCTCACGCAGAGCCACCTCCTTCTCAACGAGCTTGGTGGCCTTCACCAGTTTCTTCTCGGATTGGGCCACGAACGCCTGAGTGGAGACACAAGGAAGGATTAGTCGGATATACTACGAAGTTCCAAGCAAATTATCAGTAAATTCACTCGGAACTTGGGGACTAGATAAGGATACAGGCAATATTATTCAGATTTACCTCATGTTTAGCTATCAAAGCTTCTAAGATATTTTCTTCATCGGCCCTCAAGGTGTGAAGGGCATCCAGCATCTGGGAGAATGTCATGTCTTCGGGCCTGACGCCAGAAGAGCCGGCAGCTTGATCGCCTGGCGGGTGAACTTTCCCCGACTTTGGAGTCGAGACCCAGACTGTCTGGGTGTCCGGGTTTGGAGAACTCATCTTCGTGTCCAGGATCTCAACCTCTTCGTCTTCAGCCTCTTCGGATGGCTTTGAAGACCCGGTTTCCTGGTCAGTTGGGTCACCCAAGGAGCCTTGTTACTGGTGGTCTTCAGCGTCACCGCCAGTCGCGGCGTCCGTATTATCAGTCGGCCCCTCCGTTTCACGGTTATCGGTCTCCATGTTCTCCGGGTCACTAAGTGTGACTTGGGCGCTAAGGAAAAAAGAAAGAAACAGTTAGTGGCAGTGGAGGAAGATTATCGAGTATGCGGGGATATCATACAGCAAGGACTCACCCGGTGTTCACAGCATAATCCGGGGGGAGCTCACTGCTGGAAGCGGATGAAACGGTCGTAGAAACCGATAGCGGAACCCGGAACTGCCCAGCCCGTGGATGGTTGGGGAGGGGTGACGCCGAGGAGAATTGGAAGGATGAGGTGGAGGAGTACCGGCACGGCGGACCGGTGAGGTGGAGATGCCCGGGTTGAGGGGATCGTCACCCGGGGAACTCCGCGTCACTCTACGCTTGGCCGGAAGAGAGTCCTTCAAATGTGGTGAGTTGGATAATTGTTGGTTAAGTTTTCGCATGTTATCAAATGAATAGGGTTCGGAGGACATAAGGGAGAAGGGAACCTTGGATACCACCCCCTGGTCTTCCTCTTGGCCCCAACAACTGCTTCTTGTTCAGGGTCGCTTTGGTCGGATTCGGTGGCCTCCGGGTCCCCCTCGTCCTTGTCATCTTTGTCCTCCAACCCTGTAAGCCGAGTATGTATAGTCGGAATAAGTTATACGTGTGAGAAAAATGGCGCAAGTGAAGTTGATAGAAGACCCGGATAAATACCTTCGTCATTGTCACTCGGTTCTTCATCTTCTTCCGGGTCTCCGGAAGAAGGGGAGGTCTCGACGTTCCAGAAAACGTTATCAGCCTGAGACAAAAGCACAAGGGTAGGAATCAGCAGTCATATCAAGCGAAAGCACGAAGGTAAAAATATAAGAGTCGGATTTTACCGCTGGAGCTGGATTATCCCGGGTGAATGGAGCTAACCCGGCGATGTTTTTGATCACCTCCAATTTTTCCGTCAAGAAACTCTTGATGGTTTTGTTGGTATCGCCGGCTGGGTAGTTCTTAGAAGAATACCGGAGCGCGTCTGTGACGTGCCCCGAGTAGTCGCACATTAGCTTGGTGCGGATGGAGTTGGGCTGGATCCTGAAGTCCACCCAGGTCTTGACCAAGTTGAGCCCAAGGAGACCTTGGGCGGAGAGGACGGCAATCTTGGTTAGAAGAGGTTGGATGGCCTCCCTGTCCGACTCAGGGGCAAATGCATTGAAAGACTCGGAGATATCAAGGAGACCCTCCGAGTAACCCGGCAATTTCCTTTTGCCGGGTGGGGAGGTGTCTCGGCAGTACAAGAAGGATAATTGCCAGTGTTTAACATGGGAATTCAGATTAAGAGTTGGCATTGGTGAGTTCTTGCGACGCTGGATGGAGACCCCGCCGCAAGCAAGAAGAGCCCCGTCACCGCTTTCGCGGCACGGTTTGCATTGAAAAAGTTCAATAAAAAGAGCCAGATTTGGCGGAATGCACAAATAGGACTCACAAAGGATAAAGTGGGTATTGTTCAACATAGAGTTAGGCCCTATGTCGAACACCCGGAGGCCATAGTGGCTAAAGACCTCGCGGAAAAAGGAATGACCCGGAGGGCGAAACCCCCGGGTCACATGCTCAATGAAGCAGATTACCTCATCGGCAGCGGGTGTGGGCCGGGTTTCATCACCCGGCACTCTCCAATGGATATCTTCCTGGGGGGGAGGACCCCTAACTCGGCCAGCTCTCCTAGCTTGGCCTTGGTGACGGTGGATCGCGCCCAGTTGGCGGATATTGATTGGGTTGTCCTTGTTTTGGCTTGCTGCTTCCCTTGCTTCTTGGGAGCCATGGGTTCGGTCTGCAAAGCACGAGACAAAAAGGTACAAGACGTAAGACTCGGAAATCATGGGTTATCCGGATATATGCAAGCAGTATCAAAAGAAGGCATGAGGACTATGAATTATCCGGGTATCACTGGACGGGGTGAAAATTACAGGTTATCCGGGTATCGAGTATCAGTACAAAAACTATGGGGGACTTACGTATTGATGATCGTTTGTGGAAGAAGGTTGATTGCCCATGTATCTACTGCAAGTAAATGAACCGGAAGAAACGGACTTTCCGGGTATCAAGGGCAGTTGCGGAAAATTTGGGCGGCCCGAGCCTAGATTGGAAATTTCATTTTCAAATTCGTGGTGAAATTAGTGACTACAAGCAATAGGAGAATGAAGTGGAGCCTATATTCAAGCTATTGGATGAACTAGTATGAGTCTAAGCGACCCAATCCGGCGCGGGGCAAGAAATAGCCCGCGGTTGACCTAGATCCAATCTAGAACGCATCGATAAATTGTGAGGCTAATTCAATGGGAGCAAGAAGCTTACCGGAAGGGATTGGAGTAGAGCACGACGGCGGCAGATGGCGCAATCTGAATGTCCCTTTGCGATTCCGGCGGGCAAGATGAGGGCGCAGCGGCGGAGCTTGGCGGCGGCGCGGAACGGTTCGAGGACGAACGTAGCCGGCGGCGGCTTTGCTCCGGCGGTGAGCTCGAGGTTCCCGTGGTGGTGTTGCGCAAGTGCGAGAGATGGGGAGGAAGAAGGAGTTGGAATGGACCGTTGGGGGTTAGGTTATCCCCTGGGTACCTATTTATAAGGTACAGGCGGATAAACCTAGTCCAACGGGCGGGAACCGGAAATTTCGGGATCAGGGATACCCGCCCGGATTTTCTGAGATATGCTTTAAGTGTTGGACGAGATATCCGGAATGGATAAGAAAGAAATCTTCTCCGTGATACCTGGACTAATTAAACAAGTAAAGTAAGCCGGATCTTTGGCGTTTGCATCAGGGGCGTTGACCCAGAAAAGTAAACACTGGACTTGGATGTAACACCCGGGGTTTTCCCAAATAGAAAGTTGCTTGTTGTTTTCTTTTTCATCGCATAGCATCATGCATCATATGCATTGCACTTGTTTTCAAACCAACCTAAAAATTCAAACCAATTTTAACTTCTCAAACAAAGCACCTTTGTTATCAACTCAAATTGTTTTCATTAAGAATTTGAGTTGGAATTCAAATTTGCTTGGTTAATAAAATCCCCTTTCATTAAAACCCTATTTGAAATTCAAATGACAAATTCAAATCACTTTGGCAAGTTGAAAATTTTGAAAATAAAGTTCACCAACCTTGACCTCACTGTTTTGTGATTCAATAAAAATTAATTCATAAAAAAATAATAAAGCCCTAACACCTTATTCCTTCTCTCTCTCTCTTTCCTACAAAAAAAAAGAAGAAAAAAAAAGGGAGAGGCAGTTGGGCCAGCCCACCCGATCCAGCCCAACACCCCCTGGTACCCTTCTTCTTCGTACGGAACAGGGACAGGAAGGGGAATTCGAGCTTCCCCATGTGCACCTGCTCCCTCCTCCCCTCCCCTACAAAGTCCCTCTCCCCCCTCCTTCCCAAACCCTAGCCGCCTCCTTCTCCTCCTCCTAGCCGCCGCCCCCCCTCTCTTCTTCCACCTCCTTCCCCTCCCTTTTTCTCTGTATCTCTGCTCCCCAATCTGAATTTTTCTGAAGCTGTGCCATGGCCGGAGTTGGGGAGCTTGGCGCGGTCACCGTGGTCACCGTCGGGGCCCGTTTCCTGCGGGAATGGAAACGGGGCATCACCCTCGTCGCCCCGTCGTCTTCGTTGGCGTGGAGGACCACCAGGCCGGCCGCTCCGTCGCCGTCTTGCCGCTGTCGCCGACCAACCGCCTTCTGTCGCTGCGCCTCCTGTCGCTGCGCCTCGATAGGGCACGGTGAGCGCTTCCCCTCGCCCTCTCCTCTCTCCCTCTCTCCTCTCCCCTCTCTCCACCCCCCTGCCCTCTGCGCCCAGCGCCGCAGCCGCAGCGATCGCCGCTCGCCGGTCGCCGGCCGTCGTTGCTGGTTCCGATCGGGTACAGTTACGTACAGTTTCGTCAGTCCTCCACCCGCACATGATACCTAAAAACAAACGCGAGCTGTACCTAATCCAACCAAGCGAGCTAGTCCACTGGTAGCACCTCAGCGCACACATGCAGCAGGTCTAGGGTTTGAATCCCCTTGGGCGCAAAAAGCCACCCTTTTTCTCAGCCTTTCTTTTTTCTCTCGAGTTTCAGAGAAGCAGATCAGAACCCTTATTTCTAAAATCAATAACAAATCGAATTTTGCTCCAATTTGAATGATTCAAATTCCTATGGATTCATAATCTTGTGTCCTTTCTGTTAATGTCAAGCTTGCAACATGTTTCTGTAATAATTTTTGCACTAAATAATTAATTACTGAAATTAAAAGTGGAAACTTTGGAATTTCATAACTTTAGTTATGTTCATCCAATTTAAGCAAACTTGGGCTCTAAAAATTTGTATTAACAAACTCTACACATTGGTATTTTATTTGGTCACAATTGAATTAAATTTGAACATGTTTCCTTCTGTTTACTAAAAAGGGCAGAATAAGAATGTTTATGAAAAATTGCATAATAAATTCAATAATAACCCAAAAATTATGTTTAATAGCTCAAAATGTTCACTGAAACATTTGCTACATGTTTTCAACCTTTTCAATACAATTTGTTTACTGTTTTTCCTAATTAAAATTGGTGCAATAATTCAATGCTTTATTTAAACCTTTTAAATTGCAAAATTCATAACTTGGGCAATTCAAATCCAATTCCAACATGTAAAATATGTTTTCCATGCAAAATTGAATAAGCTTTCCAAATATCAACTTTGTTTTCTGTTTTGAATAATTTAAATTGCTGAAAACAACTGTTTCTTAATTAATGCATTTGAAATTGTCAAATTGATAACTTGCTCATCTAAAATCCAAATTCAACAAATGAAATATGTATTCCATCTAAAATTTTGTGTTCTTTCCAAATATAAATTTTTCTATCTGTTTTGAACAATTAAAATGGGTGAAAACAACAAATGCTTGTGTAAATCCTTTAAGAAGCCAAATTTCATAACTTAATAAATAAAATTCTAAACTTGGTAAACAACATATCAAATTGAAGCTATTGTTGTTTCCTCTTTGTTTTCCTCATCCATGAATCATCCTAATCAACTTTCACATGATGGTTATTTGTAGATCATTTAATTCAACATTAATTCATGGGCTTTTCCATATGCAATCCAAATTGCATATGGGCCCATTTAAATATGTTTACCATGTCAACTAGTTTATCTTTGATGCATCCTTAAACTTGTCATGCATCCATATCTTGATCATGCTGGATCTTTTGTCGTAGTAGTAATTGTTGCATCCGGTGTTTGTCCTAGTTCGTTGCTTCTTCGCGGATAGGATGTTGAGATGATGTGAGCAACGACAAGTTCTGCGGATGTACCTCTACTTGCTGGATTCCAGGAAAGTATACTCACTTGCTGCCTATGGATGCCTTTCATCACTTGTTACCGATTCTTTCCGTTTTCCTTATGCTAGCCTTATGATTCGATGCTTGTGTCTCGATCCTATCATATGTTTACCTTGCAACCATGATATAGCCTTCCTTCCACTTCCTATTAACTGTTGTTTGTTTACCTTGTTGGCCCTCGTGTCGTAGTTGCATGCTTAGTGATCTTTGCGCTCAAGTCTTGTTGTCCGTCTTATCATCTGTTTAGTCGATAGTTGGGTTTCAATTCAATCAACAACATGTTAATGTTTTGGGTAATATTAATTTGATGATAAGGCACCGACGGGAGGCCCGGCGTGGTTTTGAGGCCTGCTAGTGTCGACCCTAATTAGGAAAAGGGTCTTGTCCTCCGATCCATGATGAGCGCACTAACCGCATGTGGGAAACGAGTATGGGCGCCCCCCGCAACTCTGATTCGATTCGCATCTCGTCCAAATCGCCACACTTAGTTCGGGCTTTCCATTTGATGCATGCATATGCAGGTGCGAACCCTTGGCGCCAGGGTGGAACTTTTGTAGTCGGCATTTAGGGCGGCGTGGTCTTCCAGTGCTATGAGGGTCCCCCTTTTCTTCGTGGGGGCTCGATTAGCCGCGCACGCACAACATGTGGTTCTTTGGGATTGATGCGAAGAAGAGTTGGTTTGTGTTGAGTGCCTCGCTTGGTGGAAGGGCCTTTCCATCTGGCGGGTCATTCTTACGTGTACGGCCAAATTGGTGCATCCCTGCAGGGTTAAATCTTCTCGAGAAGCCGTGTTGTCCGCGGTTATGGATGACTTGGTGAAAGTGCTGGCTAACAAGTACTCAGACAACTTACACTTAACGATGATAACTTGACTAGTAATATAGATTACCTCCACCATAAAAATACCTGTCACCTTAATCAACAGTGTGAGTTTCCTTGGGTTGCTTCCTTAGTAGGAGGTAACATTGGATGGGTATTGTTTGGTGAGTAGTTGTAGTTGGTTCGGATACGCTCTCTGATCCCTTTCTTTTAGCCGGAAGTTGTAGCGCGTCTCTTTAGTTTGTTAGTGCTGCCCGCTGCCGCTACTTTGCAATAATCCCTTCTTTCTGTCGTACCCCTTGTGATCATTGGTTACGCTGGTATCTTGTGAGTATGGGTTATCCACTTGCCAGTACTTAACCGTACTGACCCACGAATCCTTTTCGTGGCTGCATATTCCACATTACAGTCAACAGGTTTGAAGTCTGACGACGTTAGCTTGGGAATCCCTCTGGCTTGGCCCCGGCAGGGATTGGACGCCATCGGTTATCTTCAGGACTCTTAGTCCAATTTGTATCTTGTCCGTAGTCGGACACTATGTTGTTTCTTCCGCTGTTATTTGGATCTTTGTATTGTATCAGTTGTATCCTTGACTCGTTTGAGTCTTCTTGTATATATCTTTTCTGTTGTTGTTGCGGAATATTCGTGAACTGTTGTAATGTTATCACAAGTGGCAACCTGGAATCGGTTATTATGTGGATTTT
Organism: Alopecurus myosuroides; assembly: GCA_028641055.1. NCBI lineage: Eukaryota > Viridiplantae > Streptophyta > Magnoliopsida > Poales > Poaceae > Alopecurus > Alopecurus myosuroides. The sequence goes on along the minus strand of CM054057.1, from coordinate 380,624,859 downwards.
GGCGGGAATGCTGAAATCTGCATAGTGCCCGATCTCGAGGCGTCACAAATGGTATCAGAGCATGGTTTCCGATTCCCGATATTGTTTCGATACGAATGGTTATCGAAGCAACGGGTCCGCAAAGCCTGTAGGATAACCTCGCTAACGGTCGTTGTTTCTAGAGTGTCAAAAATTATTTGTGCTAAAACTATTTTGGAAACATCTCAATAGGATTCTTGTTTTCTCCTTATCTCTATTCTATTTTCCCTTCCATCTCATTTGATTTGGAGTCTCCCCTCTTATCTATCTTTCAAAGTTCTAGGATTCTACGTGGGTGGACGTTTTCTGAGCCTTTAACCTAATAGGTTCGATCATCGGAAGATTCCTGGCGGAAGAACATCATCATCAGTCCGAGCAAAAAATCTCTTGTTAGTGGTGTCGAGAAGCCCTAGTTAGTGGTGTCGAGGAGATCAACTGGAAGCATGAAGAATCGATAGTCGAACTTCTTCTCCCTCCCGGGTTGTGAGTGGATTGCGAGGGCGCAATCCCCTTGTTAGTGGTGTCGGCTGTAACACCCGGGGTTTTTCCCAAATAGAAAGTTGCTTGTTGTTTCTTTTTCATCGCATAGCATCATGCATCATATGCATTGCACTTGTTTTCAAACCAACCTAAAAATTCAAACCAATTTTAACTTCTCAAACATAGCACCTTTGTTATCAACTCAAATTGTTTTCATTAAGAATTTGAGTTGGAATTAAAATTTGCTTGGTTAATAAAATCCCCCTTTCATTAAAACCCTATTTGAAATTCAAATGACAAATTCAAATCACTTTGGCAAGTTGAAAATTTTGAAAATAAAGTTCACCAACCTTGACCTCACTGTTTTGTGATTCAATAAAAATTAATTCATAAAAGAATAATAAAGCCCTAACACCTTATTCCTTCTCTCTCTCTCTTTCCTACAAAAAAAAATAGAAGCAAAAAAAAAACAAAGGGAGAGGCAGTTGGGCCAGCCCACCCGATCCAGCCCAACACCCCCCTGGTACCCTTCTTCTTCGGACGGAACAGGGACAGGAAGGGGAATTCGAGCTTCCCCATGTGCACCTGCTCCCTCCTCCCCTCCCCTACAAAGTCCCTCTCCCCCCTCCTTCCCAAACCCTAGCCGCCTCCTTCTCCTCCTCCTAGCCGCCGCCCCCCTCTCTTCTTCCACCTCCTTCCCCTCCCTTTTTCTCTGTATCTCTGCTCCCCAATCTGAATTTTTCTGAAGCTGTGCCATGGCCGGAGTTGGGGAGCTTGGCGCGGTCACCGTGGTCACCGTCGGGCCCCGTTTCCTGCGGGAATGGAAACGGGGCATCACCCTCGTCGCCCCCGTCGTCTTGGTTGGCGTGGAGGACCACCAGGCCGGCCGCTCCGTCGCCGTCTTGCCGCTGTCGCCGACCAACCGCCTTCTGTCGCTGCGCCTCCTGTCGCTGCGCCTCGACAGGGCACGGTGAGCGCTTCCCCTCGCCCTCTCCTCTCTCCCCTCTCCCCTCTCCCCTATCTCCACCCCCTGCCCTCTGCGCCCAGCGCCGCAGCCGCAGCGATCGCCGCTCGCCGGTCGCCGGCTGTCGTTGCTGCTTCCGATCGGGTACAGTTACGTACAGTTTCGTCAGTCCTCCACCCGCACATGATACCTCAAAACAAACGCGAGCTGTACCTAATCCAACCAAGTGAGCTAGTCCACTGGTAGCACCTCAGCGCACACATGAAGCAGGTCCAGGGTTCGAATCCCCTTGGGCGCAAAAAGCCACCCTTTTTCTCAGCCTTTCTTTTTTCTCTCGAGTTTCAGAGAAGCAGATCTGAACCCTTATTTCTAAAATCAATAACAAATCGAATTTTGCTCCAATTTGAATGATTCAAATTCCTGTGGATTCATACTCTTGTGACCTTTCTGTTAATGTCAAGCTTGCAACATGTTTCTGTAATAATTTTTGCACTAAATAATTAATTACTGAAAATGCAATTAAAAGTGGAAACTTTGGAATTTCATAACTTTAGTTCTGTTCATCCAATTTAAGCAAACTTGGGCTCTAAAAATTTGTCTTAACAAACTCTACACATTGGTATTTTATTTGGTCACAATTGAATTAATTTTGAACATGTTTCCCTCTGTTTACTAAAAAGGGCAGAATAAGAATGCTTATGAAAAATTGCATAATAAATTCAATAATAACCCAAAAATTATGTTTAATAGCTCAAAATGTTCAGTGAAACATTTGCTACATGTTTTCAACCTTTTCAATACAATTTGTTTACTGTTTTTCCTAATTAAAATTGGTGCAATAATTCAATGCTTTATTTAAACCTTTTAAATTGCAAAATTCATAACTTGGGCAATTCAAATCCAATTCCAACATGTAATGTTTTCCATGCAAAATTGAATAAGCTTTCCAAATATCAACTTTGTTTTCTGTTTTGAATAATTTAAATTGCTGAAAACAACTGTTTCTTAATTAATGCATTTGAAATTGTCAAATTGATAACTTGCTCATCTAAAATCCAAATTCAACAAATGAAATATGTATTCCATCTAAAATTTTGTGTTCTTTCCAAATATAAATTTTGCTATCTGTTTTGAACAATTAAAATGGGTGAAAACAACAAATGCTTGTGTAACTCCTTAAGAAGCCAAATTTCATAACTTAATGAATAAAATTCTAAACTTGGTAAACAACATTTCAAATTGAAGCTATTGTTGTTTCTCTTTGTTTTCCTCATCCATGCATCATCTAATCAACTTTCACATGATGGTTATTTGTAGATCATTTAATTCAACATTAATTCATGGGCTTTTCCATATGCAATCCAAATTGCATATGGGCCCATTTAAATATGTTTACCATGTCAACTAGTTTATCTTTGATGCATCCTTAAACTTGTCATGCATCCATATCTTGATCATGCTGGATCTTTTTCCGTAGTAGTAATTGTTGCATCCGGTGTTTGTCCTAGTTCGTTGCTTCTTCGCGGATAGGACGTTGAGATGATGTGAGCAAAGACAAGTTCTGCGGATGTACCTCTACTTGCTGGATTCCAGGCAAGTATACTCACTTGCTGCCTATGGCTGCCTTTCATCACTTGTTACCGATTCTTTCCGTTTTCCTTATGCTAGCCTTATGATTCGATGCTTGTGTCTCGATCCTATCATATGTTTACCTTGCAACCATGATATAGCCTTCCTTCCACTTCCTATTAACTATTGTTTGTTTACCTTGGTTGCCCTCATGTCGTAGTTGCATGCTTAGTGATGTTTGCGCTCAAGTCTTGTTGTCCGTCTTATCATCTGTTTAGTCGATAGTTGGGTTTCAATTCAATCAACAACATGTTAATGTTTTGGGTAATATTAATTTGATGATAAGGCACCGGCAGGAGGCCCGGCGTGGTTTTGAGGCCTGCTAGTGTCGACCCTAATTAGGAAAAGGGTCTTGTCCTCCGATCCATGATGAGCGCACTAACGGCATGTGGGAAACGAGTATGGGCGCCCCGCAACTCTGATTCGATTCGCATCTCGTCCAAATCGCCACACTTAGTTCGGGCTTTCCATTTGATGCATGCATATGCAGGTGCGAACCCTTGGCGCCAGGGTGGAACTTTTGTAGTCGACATTTAGGGTGGCGTGGTCTTCCAGTGCTATGAGGGTCCCCCTTTTCTTCGTGGGGGCTCGATTAGCCGCGCACGCACAACATGTGGTTCTTTGGGCTTGATGCGAAGAAGAGTTGGGTTGTGTTGAGTGCCTCGCTTGGTGGAAGGGCCTTTCCATCTGGCGGGTCATTCTTACGTGTACGGCCAAATTGGTGCATCCCTGCAGGGTTAAATCTTCTCGAGAAGCCGTGTTGTCCGCGGTTATGGATGACTTGGTGAAAGTGCTGGCTAACAAGTACTCAGACAACTTACACTTAATGATGATAACTTGACTAGTAATATAGATTACCTCCACCATAAAAATACATGTCACCTTAATCAACAGTGTGAGTTTCCTTGGGTTGCTTCCTTAGTAGGAGGTAACATTGGATGGGTATTGTTTGGTGAGTAGTTGTAGTTGGTTCTGATACGCTATCTTATCCCTTTCTTTTAGCCGGAAGTTGTAGCGCGTTTCTGTAGGTTGTTAGTGCAGCCCGCTGCCGCTTCTTTGCAATAATCCCTTCCTTTCCGTTGTACCCAAAGTATTTGTATCTTGTGACGATTGGTTACGCTGGTATCTTGTGAGTATGGTTTATCCACTTGCCAGTACATAACCGTACTGACCCACGAATCCCTTTCGTGGCTGCATATTCCACATTGCAGTCAACAGGTTTGAAGTCTGACGACGTTAGCTTGGGAATCCCTCCGGTTTGGCCTGGACAGGGTTGGACGCCATCGGTTATCTTCAGGACTCTTAGTCCAATTTGTATCTTGTCCATAGTCGGACACTATGTTGTTTCTTCCGCTGTTATTTGGATCTTTGTATTGTATCAATTGTATCCTTGACTCGTTTGAGTCTTCTTGTATATATCTTTTCTGTTGTTGTTGCGGAATATTCGTGAACTGTTGTAATGTTATCACAAGTGGCAACCTGGAATCGGTTATTATGTGGATTCTGGCGGGAATGCTGAAATCTGCATAGTGCCCGATCCCGGGGTGTCACATTGGAGAAAGCCAGGTTACTATATGGCCACCATGGAGTTAGGCCTAGCTGTTTATCAAAGCAACCTAACCCGGCCTCTATGAACTTGTGTGTTTGTTATTTTTGCAGGGAATAGCATGCGCTTCAAGGAGGATCTCATGAAGCCCAAGCTATTCTGGGGACTACTGATGGAGGGATAATAACCCGGTAGGCCAACGCCAAGGAGTAACTCGGCCCAAAGGACGCTGCGCAAGACCCGGCTTAAGATAAAGGAGCTTCTAGGAGGCCCAGGAACGTAGGCCTCGTAACCCGGATTGTGGGTTCCGATAAGGAAGTTTAGGGTTTCTAAGCAGTGTCCGGGTAGGATTCAGAGTGCGCCTTGGAGAGTAGGCCAAGGGGTCCGGATATTATATAAGCCGGCCCCTAGGGTTAGACGAGAGAGAGATCCAAGAGTTCGAGCAATATCGCTAGGTATCGAGTATCCAGTGTAACACGAGAGTTGAGTTAATATATTTAGATCGGAGACTCGGCGACTTGATTGCCGGCTATCAGATCGCATATCATCATGTTTTCCCTTGAGCTAAACCCTCTCCCAAACACCAGAGTCGATTTGCCCCAAGACAAGTTACCCCCGGTAACGTCTGCCGTGATTATCCCACGACAGGAAAGTTCCTATATTACCATCAACTACGAGGAGAGGTACAACTCTGAACACCTATGTTGCTCTTGATTCACCGTCTGTGATGACTAAGCTTCTTACACCACCACATGCTACACAAATTGTTACTTCTGCTGAATCTGAAAATGTTTCTGATACTTTTGATGATGCTTCTACTGTGCTTTATGATACTAGTTCACTAGATCCTTTCCTAGATGCTACAATTGTTGTATACAAATTGAAAACAGATAAAATTCCTTATGAAAATGCGGGTACACCTGTTAATTCACCTGAGGGCTCGCTTGGTTCGTCGTATTCGAGCCCAAAACAGGCGTATTTTCCGGATCCGAGAATTTTTCGGACGTGGCCCGGCAAACACGCTTGGTTTGTCGTTTTTATTCCCGTGATCCCTAATTTCTAGCCCATTACCCCCGTTAAACTTCACAGACAATCAATGCTCCGAAAAAATTCCGCCTGTTCATCCGTTCACCCGATAATTACGGCCCTAATTATTCCACACGAAAAACGGAACGTACTTTCCAAGTGGGGCCTAAGTCTAGAGAAATTCCTAGTGATGATCTTGAGGAAACTTACATTGAACTTAATGATGACTTCATTGAAGAAGTTCGATCTACTACTAGTGCAAGTGGTATTAAGAGTCTTCTTGCAAGACGTGTTGTTAAATATAAACCTTCTCTTGATGCTAAGTTTGCTACATCTCCCATACACATTAAAGATAAGGATTATGATTTCTCTCTAGATTTCTCTTAGATATACATTGTTGAGAAAGAGCCTTTTTGTGGTACTGAAAATACAAGTGTTATGGAACATATGAATGAGCTCTCATCTTTGAGTACTTTGCTGCCAAGATCTTCCCTTTCTCTTTGAAAGATGAAGCTAAAACTTGGTTTAACAATTTTTCACCTGGATCTATTGATAGTCTTATTGGTTTGGTTAATGCTTTCTTTCAAAAAAAAAATCCTGCTAGTGCTCAACATGCTGCTTTGTTGAGTATCATTAACTTTAAGAAAAATGAAGGAGAGAAAATGCATAAATCTTGGTCAAGATTCTTCTCTTTAATAAAAGCTAGCCCTGGACATCCATTACCTAAAAATGAGCTCCTAGACCTATTTTTATAATGGACTAACTATTGAATCTAGGACATACCTGGAGAGTTTTTTTGGTTGTGTTTTCAGGAAGAGGACTCCAGAAGAAGCTGAGGAATTATTGGCTAAAATAGCCAAAAATAATGATGATTGGACTATACCTGAGCCTACACCAACACCATAACCAACACCAATACCAACACCCAAGAAGAGGGAAATGATTGACTTAAATGATGAAGTGATGAGGGAATCCAAGAAATCTGAAGATGTGAACAATTTACCACTTATAGAAGAATTATGTAAGACAATTCCTCATCCACCCACATTTGAGCTACATTCTCTCCAATATTTTGACAATAGAGATATTCCCTATTCTAAACCACCATATCAATGCTTAGATGAATTTGATAATTATGTTGTTAAGCAAGACAACTTTAATATTAGAATGCAGAATCATCTAATGGAAAACTGTAGAGCTATTGATAATTTGCATGGTATTATTGTGAGAACCTCTAATTATGTTAAAATGCTTGTTAAACATTTCCCTACGGTTCAAACTCAAATTGATCAACTCACTAAGGTGCAAAAAGATTTGCAAGCTAATGCTTCTAAAGAAAAACATGTTTGTGAAATAATTACTAGAATTGGTGTTTCTACTTAGGATCCCTTGTATCCCGAGGGACATCCTAAAAGAATTGAACAAGATTCTCAACAACCTAAAAAAACAATAGTTCTCCTAAGAAAAAGAAGAAGAGACATAAAATTGTTGTAGAAACTCCTGAACCTGCTAAAGATCCTAATAGTATATCTGTCTGTGATGCTGAAACTAAAAGTGGTAATTATAAAAAGTGATGCTTCTGATAAAGAAGAAACTGAAATTGAACCTGAAAAGCAAACTAAAACTACAAAGTATACTAAGGAGGATTTCATTGCTAATAAACATGGTAATGAGAGAGAACCTTGGGTACGAAAGCAATGCCTTTTCCTAATAAGAAACACAAATCAAAGGAGGAGGAACATTATAACAAGTTCTCTGAATGGATGAAGCCTTTTTGTTTACAAATCCCTCTAACTGATGCTATTAAATTGCCTCCTTATTCTAAATATATGAAAGATAGTCTCTAACAAAAGGAAAATTCCTAATGAGGAAATTTTCACCATGCTTACTAATTACACTTTCAATGGAAAGGTTTCAAAGAAGCTTGGAGATCCTAGTATTCCTACTATTCCTTGTTTTATTAAAAATAATTATGTTAGAACTGCTTTATGTGATTTGGGAGCAGGAGTTAGTGTTATGCCTTTTTCTCTTTATAAGAGATGGAAGAATTGATACCAACTGATATATCTTTGCAAATGGCTAATAAATCTACTACTATTCCTATAGGTATATGTGAGAACGTTCCTGTTCAAGTGACTACTAACTGTTTGATATTAACTGACTTTGTTGTGTTGGAAATGTCTGAAGATGATAATATGTCTATTATTCTTGGGAGACCTTTTCTTAACACTGCAGGAGTTGTTATTGATTGCAATCAAGGAAATGTAACTTTTAATGTTAATGATAAAGAGCACACCGTTTTTTTCCAAGAAGAATGATAGGAGATATGGTCTAACTTCTATTGAAAATATTGGGACCATCAAGATTGGAGAATTCTATTGACCCATTCCAATGCCACAAAAAGGATATGAAATTATTATGATTGGGACTATGTCTATCAAAGTTGAGGTAACATAATCATTTAGTGATAAGCAAAGTTTTGCTTCATATTAAAATTGTTTTGGTAACAAGACTTGATCAACCTTGTTAACAAAGTGATTTTGAATGAAGGAAACAATGTTTTCACTATGTTTTCACCACCCAAATGTTTGGTTCCATAATGTTTCCTTATGTTTCCACTGGTTATTTGCCTTTTGGAGTGTCTTAGAACCTCTGTAGTTATGGTTTTGGTTTTGTTTTCCACCATTTTATATTTGATTTCCTGGTTTTTAATCATTTACTAAATTCTAAAAATTGCTCGAAAATGAAGTTTCTCTAAAAACTCCAGAAAGATTATATTAAATTTCTACGTCAGAAGTGAGGCAGAGAGCCACCTAGGGAATCCCAAGGGGACCCACCATGCAGGCACACCACCCTGCCTAACACTACACTCTCTCTCCCAAACTTGAAAAAAATCTTGGAACCCGAGCTCATGTTGTTCTTCTTCTTGAAATTCTCGATCTCCTTGCTCAGCCTAGCTTTGTTGCTAAAATTTGGGGCATTTGCTCTCTAGTATATATGTGACTCCTCCGATTATCCAAGTAGAATTTTATTTAGTGAGTATTTCTTGAGTATTTTGGTACTGTAGGTGATAGGTTGTGTGGGTTTCATGCTTGGTTTGTGTAAAATAATTTAGTTTTTATGCATGTTTAGCCCTCCTGAAAGTCTCTATAGTAGTTTCTATCATATAGTTGCTTGAAATCAATTTTTGTGATGCTTGCTAAAAATTTCAGAAAAAGAGGATGGATAACTACACCTTTGGAGAAATCTTTGAGAGTGATGCACCTAGGAGGACAAGGCCTTCACGCTTAGCTACGCTGCTGAGACCATCTTACAATAAAAATCTCATTGCATCGAGTATTGACGATGCGGGAGATGCTGGGGATGCACATCCATCCACTTTCCCTTGTTATAACTTTCTAAATGATGCAGGGATACTTGAGGATTTCTTGTTGTTGGTTGGTATGGTTGGTCTAACTAATTACATGAATGATGAAAGCCCTCAATATGCTATACTAACCAAAACTTTTGTTTAGAGTTTTACCCTCAACGACTCTCGTTATAACCCATCTGTTGCATTCAAAATCTATGATAGACCCTTTTCCATGCTTTTGGCAAGATTTTGCAGTATCATAGGTATTAACATGTTGGGGACATCGAGGAAGATTCAGGAACGATCCGCTGATTTGCTGGAGCTCAACCGAGGAGTTACAAATGATGATGACCACATAGCTCAGCGCGGCAAGATAAGGAACATTCAACTCCCCGCTATTAGATATTTTACTTATTACCTTGCTACTAGTGTTCTTGCTAGGGAGAACACTAGTAATATTTCAAATTACCATCTCGCTTTTCTTGCTGCTGCACTGAATAATAGCAATAGATATAACCTTGGTGCTTTCATTGCTCGCTGCTTAGCTGCTAGAGGACACATTTACGGAGGTATTATTGCTACGCGTGTGTTGACTGCCCTAAACCTTTCTTTTGCTCCACATGATGAGTTGCTAGCTCCTCAGAGACTTGACCTTGCTGCCATGAAGGCTCATAACTTTTTTGCTGCAAACTCTAGTGTTGGACATCTAGTATATAGAGTTTTATTCACTGATGGAGATGAAAGGGAAGTCCCTTGCCGCACACTGTTTTGTTCACTATTAGCATGATGCCATGGTCAAGTTCAAAGGAGGAGCTGGATGAGCAGTTGCGCTTGCTTGATTTCCATGAGCAGCAGGACCCCGAGCATCAGATGGGGCAGAACGCGCCCTCTGAGGACTACACTTCAAAGTACACCGGGGCGTCCTCAAGCTCATATCACGAGCATGGCCCATCCTTGACATACTATGGGAGTTCCACTTCATGGACCTCTTGGGATTGATCTCCACTTAGGCCAAAATCCTAAGCTTTGGAGGAGGTATGCCGACATCATGCTCATCTACATATCACGTTTCTATCGATTCTTTGTATATCCATTTTCTGTTTCTTTTGCTTCTTTTTGTTTTGTTCTTGCTTTCCAAAACACAAAAGACACAAAATATTTCTGTTGTTTCTCTTTATTTGCTTCTTTAGTTTCTTTTTTTTAGTTTTCTTTACTTTCTAGTTTCGGTTTAACATTCAAAACCCCAAAAATATTTTGCTTTGTTTGCTTGTTTTCTTCTATTTTTGTTTTAAATTCGAAAACCCAAAAATATTTTTTGTTCTACTTTGGTTTTGTAAAGTTTGCTGCAAAGTTCAATAGTCCTTCGTGATCCTATTGGAGCTTGGTTGTCATTTTATATTATTCAATCCACACGAGTGAAGACCAATAATGACGATTTGCGACAATTCAAGTTGTGGTAAGAGGCTGTTATGAACTCTATTTGTTCTCATTTTTGTACATATACATATCCATGTGGACATGCTTAGTTTGTTCGTGTAAGGTGTATGTTATTTAATCGATACTTAGTAGTTCGTGCACTCTCATGATTAGTTCCAGCTTACTAATATTCGATATCATGTCGTATAAATGTTTCCTTTCATTGTTTTATTCATAGAAGGGTACAAAATTGTGGTATCTCCCTTTGAATGTTTCGCTTGAACCGATTTGGCACATGCTCACGCATGCATAGGAATGAAAACAAAAACTCAATTAAGCCTTCATGATTTATTTTGCCTTAGAGTATTTGTATCACTTTTATGCCACTGTTAATTTTGTTCAGTCGCAAGTATCATTATGACAGTTGTTGCTCTCTTGATTGTCGCTCCCAGTCTATTGCTAGCCTTCACTTGTACTGAATATGAGCTCTACTCATGCATCCAACTCCCAAAAACCAAAGTTTTCCAAATGTGTGCACCATACCTACCTATATGTGGTATTTCACCGCCACTCCAAGTAAATTTTCACGTGCTACCTTTAAAACCTTCAAAATACTTCTCATTTTGTGACACTTTTTAGCTCATGAGGAAGTAATAGTTGGGTTTGTTATCTTCCATACTAGTTGAGTACCCTGACTTTCATGCTTCATATGCTCGTCATTAATTTTGCAAAGAGCTTGTTAGACCATTATAACATCAAAAGCTAATAATAAAAAGGCACTCCTCCATGGTATGACATTGTTGGCAGGCACCCGAGGATTCGGTTACCCATGGTTTGCGAAAGCAAGATGGGGAGGAGTGTCATACTATATAAAGAGCATGCTATAAATGCTTAATCTAAATAACTCGGAACCGTTCTCAACTTGTTTAGTATGGAAGATAACAAGGACTCTATTATGCCATTCGTTGACATGAACAATCACCTCCAAAAAAATCATTTTACCTCTGTGTATAAAATAAAAAGCTCTAACACATGTTAATCCCTGCTTCCTTCTGCGAAGGGCCTTTTACTTTTACGCTGAGTCTTCACCTTCTCACTATATGCACCTTCTTGAGAGCATGGCTGTCATTCTTAGTATAATGTGCTTGTCCCAGAACACGGTTGATTGTGGTATAACTTTGATGCTTGTATATTTGATATATTTACTTCCAGTCTTCACTTGAACCTCAGAGGTGCCCTAGCATTTATGTTTTTCTCTGTTATTAAGGGCAAGCGAGATACCACTTTATTATATCTTATTATGAACATTGCAATCCTACAGATTGATATATTTCAGGTTGCTTATTATTAGTGTGTTGATATCTCTTCATGGTTTGCATAACTATTAGGTGACTTTATTTGCATACTTCTTATTATGAATTGCCTAAGAACTTGATCATATCGTGAGAATATTTACATCATATGAAACAAATGTGTTCATAAAAGTTCTTTTATCGCACTCAGTTGTTAACTGAATTGCTTGAGGACAAGCAATAAGCTAAGCTTGGGGGAGTTGATACGTCCAAAACGTATCTCCTTTTCCAAACACTTTTGCTGTTATTTACCTCTAAACTTGTGAGTTTTGTATTCAACTAACATGAACTAACGTTGTTTTAAGCAGAATTACCTTGGTGTCTCGTGTTTGTGCACAAAAATCAACTTTCAGGAAATTGCCCGAAAAGATCCTGAATCCTTATTTTACCCCAAGACCCCGGAGCCAGAAGAAGAGGTGTGGGGGGCAAGGAGGGGCCCACACCATGGGCTGGCGCGCCCCCTAGGCCGCGCCGCCTTGTGTTGTCGCTGCCCCAGACACCCCCTCGGTCTCCCCTTTTGACTACTTAACTCCCGTGACCTAAAAAACGAGGGGGGCTCGTCATATTCCAGAGAAAAACACCAAAGTGCCGCCGCCACCTTGAAACTCAATTCGGGGATCAGAAGTTCCTGTTCTGGCGCCCTGCCGGGACGGGATTTCGGAGGAGATCATCGCCATCGTCATCGCCGCCACTTCTCCTTGAACCTTCCATGATTCCCCCATCCATGTGTGAGTAATCCCCACTGTAGGCTGAGAGGGATGGAAGGGATTGGATGAGATCGATCATGTAATAATGCCAGATTGTTAGGGCATAGTGCCTAGTATCCATTGTTAGTGGTATATATCGTTGTTGCAACTTGTTATGCTTAATGCTTGTCACTAGGGCCCGAGTGCCATGATCTCATATCTGAACATGTTATTGTTTCATGAGTATAATTATGTTTCTTGATCATATCAGCAAGTTGTTTACACATGTCATTGTCTGGAACCCGAGGCCCCGAAGTGACAGAAAGTGGGACAACCGGAGGGGGTGGCTGTAATGTGAGGATCACATGAATTCACGGAGTGTTAATACTTTGCTCCGGTGCTTTATGAAAAGGAGCACCTTAATTACCAATTGTTTCCCTTGAGGCCCCGCTGCAACGGGCTGGTAGGACATAACATGTTGTGCAAGTTTCTCATTGCGAGCACATACGACTAAATTGGAACACATGCCTATGGTTTGCCTCGAACTTGGATGCTTTATTATTATCTATCTGAAATGCCGATGTTTTCATTATTACTTGAAATATCATATCTATGCAACGCTCGTTCATCCATCCCTATGCCTATAGTACTTTAATCCTGCTATTTCCCACAATTGTTACCGTTGTTACTATTTTACTCCTGTTGTTATTTTACTATTGATGTTGTTATAAAATGGTTACGACTGATAAACTGTTGCGGGAAAGTCTACTTCCATGTGAAGCTGAACTAACAACTCATTTGTTAAGCCTTATAAATATTCTTTGGCTCCCCTTGTGTCGAATCAATAAATTTGGGTTTTACTTCCCTCGAAGACTGTTGCGATCCCCTATACTTGGGGGTCATCAAGGCGGTCCTTCGAAATTCCTCGTGTTGATCCCTTGTGGAGGTAATGTGCATTTCTCGGGGAGGACTTTGCTTTTTGCCTCGTGAGAGAGCGGTTTTTCCTGTAGCAAACAAAAATGTGTGTTTGTTGTTTCCCTCGTTGATGCCTCGTGAGAAAGTCAGCACCATGGACTTTGGTGAGGTGTCGTGTATGGTAGCGACCCGTTTAGACAGAGCTTTGCCACTTGGGTTTAATCTGATTGGGTCTCACCCATGCACAGGTCCCGATCCGAGCCCCCGCTCGCGGGGTGTCCTTGAGAGGAAATTGCAAACACACACTCTTGAATAGGAAAACGCTTGTCGAGGGTAAAAGTGCAGTTAGAGGAAATGACTTGGGTCTTTACTGCTAGGGCGAGACTTTCCATTACAAAATGCTTGGGGATGTCGTGACCTTGTGGTCCCCCAAGAAGCACTTGGCGTCACCGTGTGGACACAACACTCCCATCATCATGGGGCTGATACTCGCGCGAGTTCAGGTCCATAGCTCGAGGATGCAGTGGCCTTGTCGCGCCCTCGAGAAAGAAAATTTTGCCCCGCCGGAACAGGGCTCCCACTTGTGTGGGTAGAAGCTCTCGCGGCCATGTGGCACGCCTGATGAAAATCTCCATGAGACCCTCACAAAAAGAGGTTACGGTGTCATTTTTTCCGTGGCGTCACGGGTAGAACTTCTGTAGGTCTTGGATGTTCCACGGGTTGGGCACAAGGGTGCAATGTGTGCTACCCGAAACAGCCCCTCCCACATGGGAGAGAGCTTGTATAAGCCTTTCCCGAAGAGGATTCTTCTCAGGACCAGGTCGCCCACCTCCATTGTGTGTGGCCTGATGTTCTTGTTGTGGTAGTGATGCAGCCATTGCTGGTACCACGCCGCACGAATGGCGGTGCAATTTCTTGCCTCCTCCAGGAGCAGAAGGTATTTGGTATGGAGCTCTCCTTGTTTGTCCTTGCTAAAGGCAAGGGCTCGAGGAGACCCATGCTTGAGTTCAGCGGGTAGGACATCTTGAGCTCCGTAGACGAGGTAGAATGGTGTTTACCTGTGGGCTTTGTCACGGTGGTGCGGATGGACCACAGCACCGCAGGAGCTTGTCGATCCACTTCTTTCCGTGGGCCTTGAGTTTGTTGAAGGTCCTCGTCTTGAGGCCCTTGAGGACCTCAGCATTAGCACGTTATGTCTGGTCGTTGTTGTGTGTGTGGTAGGCGGAGGCGTAGCAGATCTTGGTGCCAAGGTTGGTGCAGTAGGACTTGAAGAGGTCTGACGAGGGGATGACTCTAGGACCTATCGGGTGATCCTACCAGGTCTAAGGCCCAACACTGAAGCCCAGTGCAAAGGAATGCCTCGTGGCTCTAGAAGGCCCAGCAGCGGCCCACCCGCAAGATGGAAAGCTTCCACTGACTATGGCTGGGGTTTGTAACACCCCTAGGTACGGTTTGAGACCCAGCCACCTATTAAAGGGCTATGAGAGCCGCCCGAGCGGGAAATCCAATCTTAGTTTTCCACCACCACAGCCATAGCTCGAGATCCAATCTCTCGGCTTGCGCACCCACCATTGTAACCAATCCTCATAATATAGAGACAGGCAAGCAGGAGTAAGGGTTTTACCTCTACGAGGGCCCCGAACCTGGGTAAATCGTGCCCCCCTGTTAGCCGACATTGTCACCAGCCCTTACTTCGTTCTCCTACTCGAAACCCTATCAGATCATCCGAGGGCATTGTCGACATGCATAATCGACAATTGGCACCGTCTATGGGAATGACAAGCGCTGGATCCACGGCATCATCGGCCTCATCTTCACCGAGCTTCAACTGGAGCCTGGAAACCTCGGCTCCTTTAGAGCCAATCTACTTCGGGTCGTTCATCTACACGCCCCACTCGCCGGAATCTCGCCAGGCGTTCAGCAGACTCTAGGAGGGCTTCAACATGACGTTCGGCAATCTCCACTTCCACGCCAGCAAGGAAGGAATCTTACGCTTCCCGACCAAACCGAGCTCGATGAATCATGCTCTGAATCCATCTCGAGCTGATGCAATCCCGGAATCGCCACTTAGCGACACCGGACGCAACTCGGAGTTCAGCGACGGCTCCATCTGCTGCAACACATGCGACTTCCACACTATCGCGACTGAGGAACCCTCCAAACTCAGCGAGGCTCGTTGGCCCACTCCAAAGACTTACGAGCCATATATGGACCACGTCTATATGGCATATCCAGTCGAAGAACCCACCAAAACGGAGGCCAGCCTCGCAGCGCGACAGCAGATCAAGGTTTCGCAAGCCGCCTGGGTCAAAGCAAAGGAAGCAATGTAAACAGGCCACCCGATAGAACCCAGGTCTTCCCAAGAAGATCTGATCGCGTACCACTACCACCTGTCGCTGAAAAGCCGCCAGCTATCGGACGCCCGCAAAGACCTCGAGTTACGTAAACAAGCGGCAGAAGCTTTGAGTGCGCGCCGTGCCGCGCTATCTAGGACCCACTCGACGGGGAACCAACCCATCAGGAAGGGAAAGTACGTCTCGCATGGACCAAGGGTCTCTAAGCAAGATCATCAATACCATCGATACTGCCCTCATGCACGTTGACGACGAGAGCAACATGCACCCGACGACTCTTTCCGCCGCAGTCCTGGCCGCTGCCACCTATTTACAGGAAAATCAGCCGCCAGAAAACGACCCCCGCGTAGAGCAACATCGCCAAGTCCAAAAGGGGCTAGGCATAGCCGGAGCGGCCATCACCGCCCAAACTCGCAAAAATGCAGCGCCCCCTGAAGCTGATAAAACACCTCGAGTGGACAGAACACCTCGAGGACGCAGGAGTACGTCACCGAGAAGAGGAGACAAGGGATCACCTCGCCGCCCCAGGGGCAAAGAGGTGAGGCGCCATGGCGACAGCCCGTGCAGCGATGATGATAGCCCGTGACACCGTGACAGTAGCCCACGGCACCACGGAAGCCGCTCGCGACATCGTCGCAAAGAACCATGGCGAGAAGATGATCGCGACCGGACCCAATACGATGCGCGAGGGGACATCTTGCAGAACAAGGTTGACAGAGCCCGTGCACGAAGGAATCGCGGCCGCTGACTATCTATCTCCTCCGACGAGGAGGCCTGCGGCGCGATGTGCTTCAGCAACAGCCTCCACGAGGCACCAATGCCCAAGCGATTCAAGCTTACCTCGGAAGTTCCAAAATACGACGGCTCGTAGGAACCCAAGACCTGGCTCTCACACTACCTGACTGCAGTAAAGTGCCAGCCTGTAAACAATGCCACGGCCATGCAGTACTTAAACCTGCACCTCGTCGGGGCCTCCCGTAGATGGATCGAAGGAAGACCGCGTGCGTGTTACTGATCCTGGGACGATCTCACCCTCGACTTCGAGAAAAATTTCCAGGCAACATACAAGCGACCAACGTCTATTGAGTAACTGCGAGCCTGCAGGCAGAAAAGCGGTGAATCAACCCGCGAGTACAACCAGAGATGGACTACGCTCAAAAACACTACGGGAAATATATCAGAAGAGATAGCGGTCGAAGCCTTTACTAAGGGGGCTCGGTGCGCAGCCTTCCAGAGGAACTAGGACGATGCGCGCCCAAAACATCGGTGAATTAATGGCGATAGCCGATCAATGGGAGAATGGCGAAGGGTACCTTCACAACGAGAAAGCCTCCTCACCCGCGTACGACGATGATCGCAACGGTGACCCCAGGAGAAGGAAGAGACGACACTACGATCAGAATTATCAATCGGAGCTGGTAGCAGCTGAATTCACAAGAAACCGCGACATCGAATCCCGTCGAAATCGCGAGAGGAAGCCAAAACCAGACGACAAAACGCCCGAGGAAGACCTTGATGGATATTGTTCCTTGCACATGTTCACAGATAAATGAACAGGCAAGCTCAAGGCCACTCACCTCCTCAAGGATTGCCGAAAGTTCCAAGACATCCATGAGGCATACACAAAGAAGCACAGAATGGCAATAAACCAAGGATACCCGCAACTGCCGGGAGGAGCCGCCGCGCACCACCCATCGCCCCTACCTCCACCCGATGGACACCACAACATGGGACTAGCTGCGATTCCCGCACCAGCTAATCCAGCCGCTGGAAACCAAGGAGGCAATGGATACCCGAATCCCCAAGGGTTCCTAGGTATGATACAGAGAGTTTACCCGTCCCGCAGAGTCCAAAGTACCAACACTCTCCAAGTTAACATGGCAGTGCAAGCCCCACCGAACAAGGCTAAGCACCTAAAGATGTCCGAGCACCCGATAACCTTCTCAAGAGAAGACCACCCTCCACGGGTGTATCAACCAGGGCGCGCATCACCCGTCATCCAGGCGCAAATTGGCAGCTATGACCTAGCCTGAGTATTCATGGACTGTGGCAGCAGCATAAACATCATATACGCGGATACACTCCGTAAAATGAAAAGGAATCTGGAGAGACTCGTAGAATCTGAAACGTCCTTTCACGAGATAGTGCCAGGCAAGGCAGTGCGACCACTCGGGACAATCAACTTGGAGGTGATACTCGGAGATCCAAGCAATTATAGGAGAGAGTTCCTGGACTTCGAGGTAGTCGACTGGCCATCGTAGTACCACGCCATTCTTGGCCGAACAGCGTTCGCGAAATTCATGGCAGTACCCCATTACGTCCACCTCAAACTAAAACTACCAGGAGAATACGGTACGATCACCGTAAACAGCGACTTCCAAAAGTCAGATAAGTGTGACAACTTCTTCCACGAAATCGCAAAATCTTTCGGGAGGCAAGAAGAGCTCGAAGAGCTGGCAAAAACCACGGACAACTCCGTGATGCTGCTAACTAAGAAAAATGCCCCAGAACCGAGTTTTGCTCCAACAGCGACACTCGAAAGCATCAAGTCCACCCGACAGACGCTGCAAAGACGACGATCGTGTCGACCACCCTATCATCCGCAGAGGAAAGCGCGCTCATCGAAATCCTCTGTGAGTACTGGGAGATTTTGGCCTGACAGCCATCGATATGCCAGGGATACCCAGGGAGTTTGTCGAGCACTCATTGTAAGTGTTCAAATATGCAAAGCCAGTCAAACAAACAATTCGACGTTTCTCCGAGCCAAAGCAGCGAGCACTCAGGGAAGAAGTAAAAAGACTCCTAGACGCCAAGTTCATCAGGGAGATCAAGATTTCCACCTGGTTAGCAAACCTGGTACTCGTCCTGAAGAAAAACACAGACATTCTTCGCGTGTGCATCGACTACACATTGTTGAACAAACACTGCCCCAAGGATAACTTCCCGCTCCCGCGGATCGACCACATTATCGACTCCACAGTAGGCTGTCAGCGCCTCTCCTTCCTAGACGCCTACTCGGGTCATAATCATATCAGGATGAAACCGGAAGACGAGGAGAAGATAGCATTCATCACACCACACGGTGTCTACTGCTACACGACCATGCCTTTCGGGCTAAAAAACGAAGGCGCAATGTATCACCGCTGCATGCAAAAATGCCTCGCTAAGCTCATTGGCAAGAACGTACAAGTGTACGTTGACGACATCATCATCAAGACTCGAGTGGAGGACAGACTCCTAGAGGACATAAGAAAAACCTTCGACGCACTCAACACATACAGAATCAAGCTCAACCCGACAAAATGTGTCTTTGATGTGCCAGCCGGACAGCTGCTCGGCTATTTAGGCTCAGCTCGAGGAATAGAAGCAAATCCAGAGAAGATTCAGGCAATCCTGACAATGAAAGAGCCAACAAATCTCTGCGGTGTCCAACAGCTGGCAGGGCGACTGGCGGCCCTCAGCAGATTCGTCGCAAGGTTGGGCGAGCAAACCCTACCCTTCTACAAATTGCTGAAGAAAACAGATAAGTTCGAGTGGACCGCAGAAGCAAAAATGGCGTTCGTCGACTTGAAAAGAGTGCTTCAGAGCAGGCGCATACTGGCTACACCTCAGAAAGGGGAACCCCTCTACCTCTACCTAGCTGCAACTAACCAAGTGATCAGTACAGTAATAGTGTTCAAGCGACCAGAGGACGGAAAAGCATACGGTACTCAGAGACCCGTATACTACCTCAGCGAGGTACTCTCGTCGTGCAAGCAGCAATACCCCCACTACCATAAACTGGCGTATGGGGTGGTCCTTACAGCTCGCAAGCTTAAGCATTACTTCCAGGAGCATACCGTCATGGTGCTAAACGACGCATCACTCGGTAAAATCATGAACAACCCTATGGCATCCGGAAAAATCGCAAAGTGGAGCATCAAGTTAGGCGCCTAGGACATAATATACACAGGACGCAACGCCCTCAAGTCCCAGGTGGTCGCACAGTTCCTTTGCGAGTGAACAGAGCTGCAAACTCTGCCCCCCCCTAGAGTACACAAGCTCCTGAATCATGAACTTCGACGGGTCGAAGAGAAACGAAGGAGCGGGATACGATGTAATCCTCATATCGCCAAGGGGTGACAAGCTCCAGTACGTTCTACGCCTCGACTTCCCCCTCGACGATCCAGCATCCAACAATGACGCCGAGTATGAGGCACTCCTACACGGCATGAAAATGGCGATCGCCTACGGTGCTACTCGATTGATGATCTATGGAGACTGAAACCTCATCGTACAACAGACGATGAAGGAATGCGACGCAGTCGCAGATAACATGATTTCCTATCGCGACATCTATAATCTACTCGAAGGGAGCTTTAAAGGGTGCGAATTAAATCACATTGCCCAATCAAGTAACAAAGAAGCTGGCAGATTGCAAACATCGGGTCAACAAACGCCCTAGTTCCGCCAGGAATTTACTTCAAGCAAATCAGCAAAAGATCGGTCAAACTAAAAAAGCACACGGTGGTGACAGCAGCAACAGAAACAGAGGCCAGTCGACAAAGCGCCATCATTGAACTCGCCCACAACATCTCGCGACAAGTCTTCCTAGTCGAGCCAGTCTGGACAAACAAGTACCTCGATTACTTGGTCAGAAATCAGCTCCCGGAGGATGTCAATGAAATAAGGCAGATCGTTCGGTGCAGCAAATCCTTCCGGGTGATAAGAGGCGAACTTTACAAACAGAGTATATCGGGAGTCCTCGAAAGGAGCATCGCACCCGAAGATGGAAAGAAACTACTCCAAGACATACACCAAGGCGACTGCGGACACCATGCAAACTGGAGAGCCATATTGGGCAAGGCTTTTCGATTAGGATTTTACTGGCTAATGGCAGCCAAAGATGCCAAGGAACTGGTCGAAAGATGCGACGCTTGTCAGCAATTCTCGCCCAAGCCACACGCACCGGCCACAGAGCTCCACATGATCCCTCTGTACTGGCCCTTCGCACAATGGGGGCTAGACATGGTAGGACCACTACGGAAGGCGTCACCCGGAGGATACACTCATCTACTGGTCGTAGTCAATAAATTCACCGAATGGATAGAGGCAGTCCCAGTAACATCGCAACACACAAAGTGCACAGTCAAGTTCCTGAAACCATCGTGTACCGATTCGGCGTCCCTCACAATATTATCACGTATAATGGGACCAACTTCATAGCCAAGGAGACAAAGGCCTTCTGTGAAGAAAAGGGGATAACTCTCAGCTTGGCCTCGATAGCACACCCCCAAACAAACGGCCAAGTCGAAAGATCCAACGGATTAGTTTCGGCTGGTCTAAAGAAACGCCTACTCGACAGACTACATCCTGCAACAGGATATTGGGCAGAGGAGCTACCGTCCATCCTGTGGAGTCTAAGAACAACTCCAAACAGATCCACAAACTACACACCATTTTTTATGGTTTACGGCGCCCAAGCAGTTCTTCCTGAGGATGTACGATTCAGTGCTCCACGCGTCGTTGCATATAGCGAAGAAGCCTCCAACAGAGCACTCGCGGAAGACATGGACGCACTGGACAAGGCCAGGGATGTCGCACTGACAAGATCAGCCGTTTATCAGCAAGCACTTCGCAATCACCACAGTCGCCGCATCCGCTGCAGATCCTTTGTGATAGGCAACCTGATGCTACGAGTCAAGCAAGAAAGTGGACACAAGCTCGAGCCACCGTGGGAAGGACCCTTCATCATACACGAGGTCATCCCTGGAGGTGCCTATCGCTTGAAAAGCCAAAAACAGGCGGCGTCTACTCCAATCCATGGAACGTGATGCACCTGCGGAAATTCTATCCCTAGGAGAGTACTTTTACTCGCAAAATAAGGTTGTTCCAGTCACACTGCAACCCGAGAAAATACATGACTTCTCAGTCATCGCAATACAAACATGGTTTCCCAACCATAGCTATAAAGTCTACTTAGTCGCACCTTCTTTTTCTTTTTCGTTACGTGCTAAACAACGGTCACACCCTAACACATGGAGGCTACGCCTAACAAGCATAAACAAATCTTCGAGTGCTATGCATGACAAATAATTTACAAGGTTACAAGCTACACACCTTAGACCACCTTAACTAACTCAACTAACATAAATGGTTACAAGGTACACACCTTAATTGACTCAAATAACATACAAGGTACATACACCTTATCAGACACAGCTATCGCCGGGCAGCAGCCTCATGAAGCAGCCGCTCGGTCTCACGATTTGCTCAGCCGCAGGCCGCATAACCTCATAGTGAGGAACAAAGTCAGAGGCCGTTCCTTGGGTCTCGGGAAGTTGCGCCACATAATTGAAGTTCACATCTGGATGCCACAGCCGCACAAACGCAACCGCCACTTGAGCGCCGCAAATAAGCTGCTGACGCACACACTCGCGAGCATCTTCCACCCAACGAAACAGCCTCAGCAGACCACTCAGCCGATCGGGAACAACATCGAACGGATACATTGCCCGATAAACCGACGAAAGGGCCTCCCGACAAGATTCGACGAAGAGTTGTGCCTGACTCACTCGATACTGCAGCGTAGCCAGGACAAAGCCCCTGCTACGATCAGACCAGAAGTTGCACGCATAGATGTTGGAGCTGCTCGATTCACAAGCCACTTTGTTATCCACCCAGTGACCTTCACATGCTTCGTCAGGTTCAACAACTACACGAATAGGAAGCTCGTCAGTCCTCAAGCAAGAAAACATCGAAGATACTCGGGGGCTTGCGAGACTTACAAAGCATGCTCTTTGCGACACCAGCCAGCTCCTCCATCACAAATTGCTCGCGATCAGCAGCAAGCGTCTGCCTGGACATGGCAACATCCTCCACACCCTGCAGAGCGTTAATCTTACGCTCACCATATGTGACGCGACCATGAAGCGAAGCAAGCATACTCGCATCCGTAATCACTGGCGAAGTCGAAGGAGCAGCACCGCTCAACGGGCCACCTGACAGTTTCAGTCACACAGGACACACGACAATTTCAGTCACAGAGCCGCATCTCACTCGACGATAAACAACGAACATATCTTCGAATGCTCGGGGGCTACTCCCATCGGGAGAACACAAAGTAAAGCAAACCAACAAATGCTGACACTTTAAGATCCTCCATTTAGAAATTAAAACATAGAGTACTCCCAACGGTTCATTACAAGACCGGACATAGAGAAGCATAAATTCTAGCTAAGCCTAGGGAACAATGGACTTCCCGGAAGCAGCTCTGCTGGCGGATGGTTTTGTGCCACGACAGCGCGAAACTAGATCAGAAATCACCTTCGCTAACTTCCCAGCTCGATCGCCGAAAGTACGGAATGCTACCTTTTTGCCTAGGGAGTCTACCTTCTCCATGTCACCCGAGACACCGTGTGCCAGAGCGAACTGGATAGCTGTCCTGGCTTTGCACTCGGTCTGGGCGAGGGTGTACTCCTGAAGAAGATTGCCTTCGCCAAGGAAAACTTGCAAGAGGCCCTCCAAGGTCGATGGAAGCGGCTTCTCTAAGAGTAGTAGCTAGTGCAGCTGCGATAGCACTCGAGAAGTATTACGGAGGGAGAGGCATGCCTTCCTGCCGTGCTCTTGCAGCTGGGTGCACACATCCGCCAGAGCGTCGACCCGGACCCCTCCAGGAAGCGTCAAGGAAACGCCAAGCGCGTCTACAGAAAGATGAAACAAGTCACAAAAAGGAAGAGGACAGCAACAAGCACAAACACGCGAATGGACAGGTAACATACCTGCCAAGGCCTGAGCTATGGGGCGAACGGTTTCGACCAGGTTGTTGTCGTGCGCCGCACCCGCGTCCTCCAGCTTCTTGAGAGACTCGCAAGACGCAGAGAGACGCTCAGCCACTTCCTTGCGAGTGGACTCCAGCTCCTTCCGAGGGGATTCCAGCTCCTTCTCAAGATCTTTGATCCGAGAGTTAGCTTCAGCCTTCTCGACGTTCGCGCGGGCGACCTCATCTGTGACATGAAAAGAGCACGTCAGACAATGATACAGTAGAAAGAGACAAAGTGAAAAGCGCGGATTGCTTAGCAACTCACCTCTCGAGGAACGGGCGTCCTAAAGGCATTGGTCACGCTCCTGACGAAGGGAAGCACACTCCACCTCACCCACAACAAGGCGACGCCCGAACGCGACCAAAGAATCAAGAATGGCCTGCAGAAATTTGTGATGAGGATATCATAGGGGTCCATGGTGAATGTACATGCTTGAGTTGGAAGGAAATATTGATTCACACTGATGTTTATTATAAGGTGAATTCTTTCCTAGTAATAAATAATGTTTGTGTTTATGAGAATGTTATACTACCTAAGCCTATGAATTTATGTATGATTAGGTTTATTAATAACACAAACATGGCTGGAGAAGAGGAAGCAAGGAGCAAAGTAAGGACGCATGGAAACCAACAACAAGGAAATAATGTTTCAAATCGGACTGCCAGGAGTCCCGAATTTGAAATAGTCATGGATTCTTCATACGGGATCCAAATACAGCAAACGAGCACGATCCGATTAGGACATTTGAAGAGCTTTCCAATGGATCCAACCCCATCAATAAATTCGACTCTTGCAAGCCGTGGTGACTGAAATAATCCATGAATAGTTTTATGCCAGTTTCCAAATAGAGTCCGATTGGCTGCACCCATGTTGGGTCAGTTTGTATCCGAGTTGGAGGAGTCCAAATGAGTAGGAATAGGTCCAATTTCGTGGGGAACATCCCCTACCTCATATATAGCTACCACCTGCGTGTGGAATAGATTAGACCAAGTTGAAATTAAACCCTAGATTTTCTAGATTGAACCATGTCCATCTGAAACTTATCCCCACCTTGTTGGTGGAGTTACCCATTGCAAAGTTGCGTGATATCTTGTTATTCCATCTGGGAATAGGGGATACATGACCACTCGTGATCTTTGATTACGTGTGCAAGAGTGTGTAGTTGAGAATATCCAAAGGGATTGGTTGTTGTTGCATCTGGCAATAGGGGTCATCCAAGTGAGAGGTCTCAGCGTAGCACTAGTTATCACAAAATCCAGAAAACCACAAAAAAAAAGAGAGAGCTCAACGAGAAGATCGGGCCACCCCATATCATATGGTATCAGATTCTCAGGTTTACTCGGTGAGCAAAGTTATCTTTACTTTCAGTTGTTTTTTATTCCTATCCAGAAAAAGAAAAAAATTAGGTCTAGTCATTGCCATAGCCTTAGATCACCGTTGTCAAGTGCCTAGTTGTTGTCTTGTGTTTGATTTCCTGTCTGTTTTTCTCCTTTTGAGTCTTGTTAGTTCGGTCTAGGTTTAGGGTTCTTGAGTTTTCGAGTATTGCCTTTGAGTCCACCGAAATCCACCTCAAAGTTTCCATCCGAGTAGTATTTTTCCTTCTAATTCGTGTTGGGTTTTGGTTCCTGCCGTGGCATTTATTTACTTCCAATTTCTTGCCGCAAACCTGCCCTAGTTGCACTCGGATTCGTGTCTAAACCATCCCGCAGTTTTCCCTTACCAATCAGTACACCACGAGTCTAATTCTAGTTGGTATCGGATTCCTACCGCGGCAGGAAAACCATCCAAAATCGCTGCCGCACCCACCTGTATCCGCAGTCGGATTCGCTTCGTACCATCCTTACCAAACCCCCCCCCCCTCGCGCGCCCATCGCACGCTTACCATCTATACCACCCGCGCGCTGCCGCAGCAATCGTTCTCGACAAAACGCTGCCGCGCTCCCTTATCCCTGCCGCGAACTACACAGCGCACCGATTCGCCCTACAGCCACCGCAAAAACCCTTACCGCGGCCCAGTTTTTCCTTACCACACGGGTCACAGCGCACTGCCGTGGTACGAAAACAAGCAGATCCTCTGCCGCGGTTCAAAATTCCTACCGTGGGCAATTTCATTAGTATAGTTAGTTTTCGGTTTTGTTTTTCATTTCCACTTTCTTTAGGGTTTCAAGTCCGAACTTCGTGAGCCTTAGGCAAAGCCTTTCTACAGCAATAAATAGGTACCTTACCCAATAAGAATAGCTATCTTTTGCTCGTTTTCAGGCTGCTATATATCACATATTTGTGTCACATTGTTCATTGCAGTGTTATCACTTGATAGCATTGCTCCTTGTGTTATTATTTGGCCAGTAAAAATTATAAAAAAAGAGAAAAGAGAAAAGAGAAAAAGAGAATAACAGAATTGAGAAAAGCAAAAAGGCCTTGAGATACATTGATATATTTGTGGAGCTGTTTTCATCATTGCTGTATTGACACACCATTGAGCAATCTTGTGCCTGAATATTATTTAAGCTTGTCTAGTGTCTTTCCAGTGCATTGCAAAATTTCCTACAAATATTTGCATTGCCACATTTGTCTCCATACTTGGTGTGTGTTTCCCTAGGTGTTATTTTTATCATCACAAGCAGAAAATAGGACTTGTTTTTGGTGTTGTTAGGAATCCCAAGCCGAGCTCCACCATATTCCCTGTTTGTATTTGTGATACTATCATATCCTGGATATTCTCTTCTCACACTTGGTACACTTTTCATTGGAACTTGTGGTAAGTTGATCCTTTTCACTTTGGAACAATAAGTGAAGCCATCTTTGCTTGGTTTTGAGTGAGTTGTGAGAGAACAACACATCCCATTGATTTTTGTTTTCACTAACATAATGGGTGTTTCTAGTGTTGTTGAGTATGTGCAGGTTAGCAAGGGAACTAAAGAAATTCTTGAAGATATCCAAGCACAAGTCTCCAAAATGTCAACAACGATTAACCACATGCAAAGCTTATTAGCTAAGGATGTTTTAGTTGATGAGGATAATCATAGAAAATTGAAGCAATTAAGAAAAGGGGAAAAATTCGTGGATGAATATTACATTGAGATGATGTCATTGATACAACAAGCTCGGGTTGTAGAGGATCAAGAAAGAATAATGCAAAGATTTTATTCTGGATTACTATTTTCAGTTAGACTCCAAGTGAGGCATGTTGAATATAGTAATTTGGATGAATTATTGCAAATATCAAGGAAAGTAGAAAAGAGTATGGCCGAAGAGGTTCCTATGGCTCCAAGAAGAAGAATTTTTTCACCAATCCAAAAGAAAAGCATTACCACTACTAATGAAATAATATCTATTCCTAGTGTTCTTTCTTCTCATGTGCAGACTTTTGAAGAAAGGGAGCCCATAGTAACATCATCACCACCACCATTGGAGGAGCATGCCATTGTTCCTAGTATTGTTTCTTGTGATTTGCAGGTTACTTTTAAAGAAAGGGAGCCACAACAAGTAGAACCTGCATCACCATTGGAGATAGTTGAATTGGTACCAAATAATTGTGAGGAGGTTGCTATTGACAAAGGTGCTGATTTCGTGATACCCCTCTCAAGTATTGAATTATGTGAACCCACTAAATTGCTAGTTGATTTTTGTGAGTTAACAAGCATAGATAGTCCACCTACATGTGATAATGTGCTAATTTCGAAATTTAATCATGTGGTGTTGATTTCACATAAAGAAGTACTTGCTAAAATACGACCTAATGATATTGTGGATTACATCATGTTAAATGAATCAATTAATGTGCAAAGTGCTATGAAAAAGGTTGCTGAAATTTCATATATAAATTCTAGCAATTATGTTTCTTCTTTCACTTTAATTTGATTGGTGACTATAACATGAGTGAAATTTTTATGGTGGATCACATATGCATAACTTGTGATAAAGTGGCCGAATTAAACAATGTTTTACCTTGGGTAGATAGGTTACAATATCCTACATATGATCATGATTTTACACATATGTTTGGTTTGCCACAACACTTGTCACATACATGTGCTAATAAATTGTTCTTCGCTTATATTTGCAAATTGAGTTGCAATTTTCATGATGAAAATAATAAGCATGTTCACACCTATGAGTGTATTAATAAAAACAAATTTGATCATAGATCTTCTGTGAGAACACTTGAATTGATACTAAACAATAAAAATATATACACATATGATTCTCCTTTTGATCATGATTTAATGATATTCACTTATATTTGCAATTGTGATTGCTATTTTATGGAGTGCTATGACAATTATGTGATGTTTACAAGCAAAATTCGTGGTCACATATCTAGGGCACAATTTTATGATATGATAACAACTAATGCACCTCATTATAGATATATGTATTGTACATACACGTTGTTCTTTTTGTTTATTCCACTTTCAGCATACAACAAGCCGCGGACGTCTTGTCTTGAAGAAAGGAAGGATGATGAGGATATCATAGGGGTCCATGGTGAATGTACATGCTTGAGTTGGAAGGAAATATTGAGTCTCACTAATGTTTATTATAAGGTGAATTCTTTCCTAGTAATAAATAATGTTTGTGTTTATGATAATGTTATACTACCTAAGCCTATGAATTTATGTATGATTAGGTTTATTAATAACATAAACATGGATGGAGAAGAGGAAGCAAGGATCAAAGGAAGGAGGCATGGAAAACAACAACAAGGAAATAATGTTTCAATTCGGACTGCCAGGAGTCCCGAATTTGAAATAGTCATGGATTCTTCATACGGGCTCCAAATACAGCAAACGAGCACAATCCGATTAGGAAACTTGAAGAGCTTTCCAATGGATCCGACCCCATCAATAAATTCGACTCTTGCAAGCCGTGGTGACCGAAACAATCCACGAATAGTTTTCTGCCAGTTTCCAAATAGAGTCCAATTGGCTGCACCCATGTTGGGTCAGTTTGTATCCGAGTTGGAGGAGTCCAAACGAGTAGGAATAGGTCCAATTTCGTGGGGAACATCCCCTCCCTCATATATAGCTAACACCTGCGTGTGGAATAGATTAGACCAAGTTGAAATTAAACCCTAGATTTTCTAGATTGAACCATGTTCATCTGAAACTTATCCCCACCTTGTTGGTGGAGTTACCCATTGCAAAGTTGCGTGATATCTTTTTATTCCATCTGGGAATAGGGGGATACAGGACCACTCGTGATCTTTGATTACGTGTGCAAGAGTGTGTAGTTGAGAATATCCAAAGGGATTGGTTGTTGTTGCATCTGGCAAAAGGGGTCATCCAAGTGAGAGGTCTCAGTGTAGCACTAGTTATCACAAAATCCAGAAAACCACAAAAAGGGAGAGAGAGCTCAACGAGAAGATCGGGTCACCCCATATCATTTTGCGAGTCAGATCAGCACTGTTTGAGTCTATACACGATTGCACGCAGTCGAGTATAGACTCGGGGGCTACTCCCATCGGGAGCATTGCCGTGCACCCGATAAAGATAAAACAAAATATGAAAAGGCGGTAAAACCAAGGACGCAACTTGAGTCTGTAACCAACTGTAAACAGTCGATCATAGACTCGGGGGCTACTCCCATTGGGAGCACTGCCGTGAACCCGATAAAAGTAAAAGGAAAGTTACTCGAAGAAAGGAACATTACCTTGCCATTAGGGATCGACAAAGGGTCGGGCGAACTAGCCGAAACCTCTTTGCTCGCTAATGCCCCGGCACCCAAATATTGTTCGAGTGCCAGGCTGGGCATCGCATACGCAGAAGCATCGACTGTCCTTGCAGGGCTCGGAGGTCATCGAGGAGGACTTGAAGCTCGAGGCGGACTCGCGGCGACCCCCTTCTGCTTTGCAGATTGGGCGGAAGATGCAAACTGATCCCTGCTAATGACCACAATATTGAACAAAAGTCAAAAAGAGAGAATTGAAAACATAAAGCTTCAGGTAGCAAAAGCACGAAACTTACTCGTCCTCATCATCCTCGTCGAGATTATCCATGTCCCAGGCAGTGGGAATCCTTGGCCATTGGATCGAAGGAGGGAATACGTTTAAAGGAGTCGCCATAATTGGATGAGTGATAAGGGGTTTCCCGATCTTCTCGATGAACTCACACGATAACAAGGATATGATAAATTGTGTCTCTCCACGAGCTCTCCGGCTAATTCCTGATGCCAATTGCTGCAGCAACCAATCCCTTGGATATTCATAAATCCACACACTTGCACGAGCAGCCACTGACTACTAGTGGTCCTGTATCAACTGATTCCCAGTGGAATAGCAGATAACACGCAAAACTTGCAATATGATCAATTCCTGATGAATGCTTCAAGCAGTCAACAATGGAGTCTAGGGTTTATGAATAAAGGTAGTCTAAAGAGGTTCACACGCAGGTGAAGGGGTATAAGAGAGAGAGGGGGTGCGGCCACAACTTGGTTGCGCAAGCACCAGCCCAACCTGACTAGGACTCGACCCATAAGGGGTGTAGACTCAGACTAGGGGATACAAACCGACCCAAGAGGGGGGTTGCGGCCAATAGGCATAATGCCTTTATTCCAGACGCACGGGACACCCTAGGACATGTCCTTGGTGCCCCCATAAGCCTAATGTGCATGATACATAATAAAAAGGTGAAACAGCCTAAGACATGTCCTTGGTGCTCCCATCTCCATCATGCATTGCTCCTGGCTTCTCCCTCTTGTGTGTGCTGCCATGATCATCCTCCATGTGTTCTCCCATGCATTGCTCCATGCCTCCATGCTCCTCTCCTCCCATAATGCTTGTGTTATCAATAACCTGAATCATACATAAATGCAAAGATTTAGGTAGTATAAAATTCTCATAAGAACAAACATCATAATTTAATAGGAGTGAGTTCACCTGCTGTTCTAATAGTTTGGTTCTTGATCTAGTCATTGGACCAATCCTTACTTCATCATGCTTATCTTGAACAGCAACATCATCATCAATAGGAGGAATAACAAATGTATTAGGGATATCCTCATCAATGAGTCTCCATCTCCTCGACAGCATCCTCACTCAAGGACCTATCTTTGGAAGTCGCCTCATCATCCTCCACTCGACGGCGCTTACGGTGCTCGAGCTCTTCCTCCTCCTCCTGCTCCTCCCGTCATTGCTGGACTCTGCGTCTGTGACGCTGGCTTCAGGTGGAGCCTCGAAGTTGCTCGCCAGAAGACCTGAACCCCCATCATCCATGGAGAGTGGCGGGTAGCACTTCACCACATCTTTGTTCTACAACGAAAAAGGAAGAACAATTTTCAATCGACAGAAATCTATGAAAAAGAAAAATTAAGAAAAGAAAGAACATAAAAAGTCTACCTCAGTCGGAGGGTGATGGGCGTCAAAAGGAGTGAAGGGACACGGTGAGTGGC